>QLNU02003225.1:96818293-96829634 GCA_006491805.2 Dysdera silvatica | reverse complement strand
AAGAAACTGGTTTTTACCTCATTCAGTAAATAAGAAAGAAATTTACAGTAACCTTGGGTTTTGGTGAATTGGCTTCACACAACTTCCCGTAAATCTCATCAAGGGGCGCTACTGTTCTGAGGTCACATTTACTGCTTGCGTTAAAGGGTTGAACTCTAAAAGTTGCTCCATCAGTTTCACCCAGAACAGTTCGTTGATCAAAATAAGATACACTGGCCTTTGTTCGTCCAGTTTGTATACAACCTATCATTGAATTGCCCATTGTGAGAGTTACCCAACTCCCCTGCAAAAAAAAAAAAAAAAAATCTGTTTTGATTAACAGTTTTTCTAGTGGTCAACTTCTGAACATCAGGCAGTAAAAGCTGTCATTCCTGTCCCAAATGATCCATCATACAGTGTTTGCATATAGAACAGCACTAATGTATTTTCTTCTAAAAGTCCACTTTATTGTCAGTAAGCCAATGACATAACATGACTTCAAACAGTTAGTAATCTAAAAAAAAAAAATGCATGTATATATTCGTTAAATCCAAGGTGCGGCTTGGTCCTACACTCAGTGGTAGATTTACCAATAGGCTATAGCCTACGGCGGCAAATTTTTGAAGAAAAATAATTCGATAATGAAAAATTTGTGAAGGTGCAGTGATGCTGCTAAATTCTTGCCTGGTTAAATTTTTATTTCTCAATGTTTTCTACTCCTATTGAAATGCGGCACAGTGTGGTAACGTGTTCACCTAGTGCGCCGTTAATCCAGGTTTGACTCCCAACTGTGCAAAGAACACTTATTCAGAGATCTCGTAAAGATTGCACTGCTCATTGTAGTCCGGGGTTTGGTTCCCTAGGCCTTAAGAGGTTCAGATTTCTTGGAAAATTGTAGGTCCCGGCAGGGCCGGATTTAGGGTATGGGGCACCCTAGGCACAACGATTTTTGGCATGCCCTCCATTGCCATAACCGGGGGAGGGCTCATTCCCCTTAGAAAATTTCTTCTAAGCATTAAGATATACAGTTTAGCTTAGCCTCCTAGACTTCAAAGATGGTTAGGCCCATGCGTCCCCCCCCCCCTTCCATACTAGTAGAAATAAATAAAATTTTGTCGTTCCGCCCCCTCAAATGCAACGAAAAATCTCGGAGGATAGGGAAGGGGCGACATTTATGATTAGCCTACCTTGTGTGCATTACTATAAGATATAATAACGATATTTTTATAAACAGATTTAGCTTATTTAACAATGATTTGGGAGGGGGGCAAGGGTAGATACAGAACAAAATTTCAGTGAGGCCATAAAGCTTGAAAATTTCACTTGTAAGTTTAGTTTTAAGTATTTTCTACTTGAAAATAATCATTTTTAATGAAAATATATTATTCCAGAGGGTGCACACTCCCTTCCTGGATCTGGCTGTGGGGAAGGATAGGGATTAAAAAAAAGGATGGAGGGTTCCTTCTCGCGGAGAGCTGATTCACAGAATTCTACGGTATACAATTTGCAATAAAAAAAAATCCACAGCCTCTTGCTCCCCTAGAAATTTTGTGCCCTAAACAAGTGCCCAACGTACCCATTTATAAATCCAGCACTGGGTCCCTGCACAGCATGACCATTGTAGTCTTTGAGCCGTAAAACCACAAAACAAATGTGGTACAATTGACCATTGATGAATAGCTGGTGTGAAACCAACAATGTTTTAACTGTATGGTGGGTGGTCCAGACTCTCCCAGTGAAATGACCGGAGCTTATCGGCGGTTCTGATTGCACACAGTCCGGACCTCGCCCCTAGTGATTTCCACGTTTTCGGTCCGCTGAAGAAGTTCCTGGCAGGACAGCGATTCACGTGCAACGATGAAGCCAAGACAGCAGTCCGACGGTGGTTCCACAGTCAGCCGGACGAATTCTACCACAGGGGCATCTCAAATTTAGTGCTGCGATGGGACAAATGTCTGAACCGGTGTGGGGACTATGTGGAAAAATAGTGTAAGGTACGTAGAATAGTACGTATATTTGTAATTACCTGTATGTACCTTATTTTGGCTAATAAAAAATAGGGGCAAAGACTTTCTGATTCGCCCTCATAGTTAGATTGCCAGAAGATTTATTATTCCCCCTAAGTTCAATGATAAATTTCCCCGCTTCAACAAATAATTTTCAGTATTGTCCTCGGATAATCGAATGAAGAGTAGACAATTTTAACATAAAAATAAGTGCTCAAGCTAGGAAATAAATGTTCAGAGGAAAACTTCACATTACAAACTTACTACATACTATCATTTTCTTTATACAATGGAAAGCGTATTAGACTAATGTGCAGTGTAATCCATAATAAAGCGATCGGCTTTTACAAATTTCTTCCGTTGTAAGTGATGAAGCAAATATGAATATTAGTCTACAATCTTTCATTAAGAAGTGCATTCACCTGTATTTTATAATTTTTTTTTTTACATAAAATCATCCTTTTCAATACAATTGCATATTTGTTATGTGTAGTCGATACTGGCGTAATAGGATATTTAAGTCATTAGTGTGGGTATAATGTTTACGCCAATATGTGCTCCATGTATAGTTTTCATATACAATTTTAATTTCTTTTTAGGAAGGCTATGATACAATCAGCCTACACCACCTAATTACGGCAATAATTTAAGTACATACGTTGCTGTGTGTTCGTTTCCCTGGATCATCAAAAGCATTGCGTTTGATCAAATAATATTTGCTGGAACCGTCAACATTAGTTTGAGTTTTAAAAACACAAGGTTAACTGAAGAATAGGCCTACACATAATTGTAATACTTTACTTAAAGCTTTAAGAAATTTCATAGTTTTGTAATTCAAAAGTGAATTATTATTGGAGTTACTAGTTTTGTATTATATGTAATATTTAAATAACATTATTACAATATAATGAGTGCATAGACATAGAGTTTTCATAATTATTGGAGGGAGGGCCAAACAGATATTATATGCATTCATACATTACAATATATGTAAAATTGCAAATTATAGAGAGAAGGGCGGACTCCATTAGCCCATATAACTCTAAGCCTATGAGTATGTGTGATATTATAAAAGCCTTATTTGTTGGTAATGATTGCTATGCATGTTCCTCTTATATTTTTTTATACATGAAATCAAATTTATTTTGCCAATTATAATAAAAATGAGATGCATTTACATTTTAAAAGTCATTTAGGCAAAAATGAAACAAAATACCAGAGAGCTATATATTACACCAGCAATGAAATATTAGAAAAAGATCCAAAATCAGTCTGATCAGTCCAATATGTCTAAATAAAAGAAAACTGCCATTTATTGATCATAATTACAAGACCTAAACCAAATAAAAAATATATCCATAAAGGTTTAATCTTTTCTATTCACCTATCTTTTATATCCAATTTTGGATGTTACGTTTTGTGGCAACTATAGGTAGCGGCAGACTGGGCCCCCGGGCCAGTGTGCCCTCTGATTACTGAAGTTTATCAGACCTTGTTATAACACTTAGAAAGTACCCTGTCTGCACCTGGCTGTAGGTCAGGGCTGTCCTAAAGAAAATTATTGAAAATAAGCGGTGCTGTCTTAAAGAGTATTGTAATTGCGGAGTTACTGTGTGTGTGAATTTGATGTTGCCACACCGGAGTGACTGGTATTTGATATAGAAGTCGAAGGTGGCATTTGCCAACAGTGGTGCAACGTAGGGGATACCATCGGGGTCAAAGCCCTGGGCGCAAAATTCTCATGGGTGCAAAATTTCAATACTGGACTGGTGAAAGGGAGCACTGACACGTTTTAGTGGACACTAAACTTATCCCGGGTGCTGGCAACATACCCTAGGCTGCTGGTTGCCACTTTCATCAGTTTTTCATTCCTCACCTAGCCGTACGCAGGATATTATTTTGAGGCTTGAGGAGTTCAAGGGGCAGGGGTTTTTTGTCCCCCCCTCCCTCCCACACACACACTACCGAGGAATACTATTAAAATTTTAACTTCAAAAATAACATTAAACATTGCCACTAATGTAGCAAAGCTGAAAGAACTTTGGATTCTAATTTCATTTTCTGTCAATAGATGTCGCTACTATACCGTCAATAATACTGCTTTGAGAGTGGCCCTGGCCATAATGCAAGATATACTGAGCCAACTTCCCTTTCCATTTGTGATAAGGAATCGGTGAAGAAGTGGTTCAATAAATGTCATGCTGGTATCTGTACTGATAGACGGCGCTACCAACTACTGGCCTAAGAAACGAAACTTGTTAGTTAGACGGGTATAACTTATACCAGTCTGCTTACATTTTCAGTTCTGTTTTGTCTTGCTTAAATTCTTACTATTTGTTATAATTTCCTTTTTTTCCGATGTTTCCTTGTGTTTTAAGTGGGTTTTTGCGTTTTATTCATGATTTGTGTTTTAAAAAAATGGTAAGATGTTTCGTTCCAATTTCACTTCATGTTATAAATCGGATGATCAATCTTTCTCTATATAAAATTCCCAAAAGTAAAAAATGGAAGCAGTCCATCCCTCGTAAAGATCGTATACTTACGCAAAAAGACCATGTGTGTGAAAAACACTTTTTGAAAGATGCAGTGATAAAAAAATGGACGATTCGTTTGTGTTCCTTTCATATATTTTTTTATGATTGTGAAATTGAACTTCGTGTATGTTAGGGAATAATGGAATTTTTCCAAAACTTTTTTTATAAAAAATTTGTTAGTCCCATTTTTTGGCAGTTTTAATAATTGTAATAATCTCAAGCTAGGCAATAGTTGTATAATATATAAATTAAATTATTAAATTTATTTTTCATCTATATATATCTTGGGTGGGCAAATGTGGCTCTTCATTGAGAAAAGTGCTGGCGCTCATCGAAAATTTAAATCCTCTGGTTTTTTTTTCTTCCCAGAATTTTTTTCCCCCCAATCTTGTTAAATTGACTGGGAAAGAAAGTATATATATATGAATATGAACTTCCATTGTGTGTTGCATTTATTGACTATGAGAAGGCCTTTGACTCTATTAAAACATCAGCAGTCATCAACTCTTTAAGATCAACAGACATTGAGGATGTGTACATTGACATGGTGAAACGTGTGTATAAAAATGCAAGTGCAAAATTTCGGTTACATAAAGATACCAAAACTATCAAAATTGGTAAAGGTGTGAGGCAGGGAGATACCATTTCTCCAAAACTTTTTACTTCAGCTTTACAGATGATTTTTCAGCTGATAAATTGGAATAACAAGGGAATAAAAATAAATGGTGAATATTTAAATCATTTGCGGTTTGCTGATGACATTGTTATTTTTTCAACGAACCCATCAGAACTCCAAGACATGGTACAGGAGCTCTCAACTAGAAGTAAAGAAGTTGGACTCAAGATGAACCTACAAAAAACTAAGATCATGTTCAATAATTTTGTAGAGGAAACAAAAATACAAGTTGACAACATTGAGCTAGAAATTGCTGATTCATATATTTACCTTGGCCAGCTGATTTCAATGGATGGCAACATTATGAAAGAACTCAACAGACGTATTAAACTTGGCTGGAGTGCATTTGGAAGAAACAGTTTTATCCTGAAGGGGAAATTGCCTTTGTGTCTAAAAAGAAAGGTCTTCAACCAGTGTGTATTGCCAGTCCTCTCTTATGGATCAGAGACATGGAGTCTAACAGTTGGAGCAATACGAAAGTTACAGACAACGCAAAGGAGCATGGAGAGGTGCATGCTTGGAATAACTAGGAGAGATCGAAAAAGAAACACTTGGGTGAGAGAGCAAACTAGAGTAGAGGACATCATTGTTAAAGTAAAAGGGCTGAAATGGCGATGGGCTGGGCATATTGCAAGAAGAACTGATCAACGATGGACAACAGAAATTCTGAACTGGATTCCAAGAGACCACCGAAGACCTAGAAAACGTCCTCAAACTAGATGGGTGGATGAAATAAGAAAACAGGTTGGGGTGACGTGGAAGCGAATTGCTCAGGATAGACTTGTGTGGAAAGCATTTGGAGAGACCTTCATCCAGCAGTGGATAGATAATGGTTGAATATGATGATGATGATATATATGGAGCATATATACGCACAATAATAACAAAACAAAATATGCATTAAATATAAGAACACAAATAAGACAAATGTGTATATATATAAGGCGTAATTGAACAATATTAAATACAAAAACGTTTTTGAACATAGAGAACTCAATAAATATGCATACAACAGCTAGAAAAAGCTTACTATAATTCTCGAACCTGATATCAAAACACTTACCTACATTACAGAGATAAACTTGTTAGTATAATAAATAAAAATGTAAGAAAAACAATCCAGAGGTGACAAGAAGTATTTAAGAAAAAGTACTGAAGGATTAGAAGTAAGAAAGTTGATAAAAGAAATAAGATTTGCCATGTCTTGGGTGTAGCAGAAAATACCAACAACATTGGGACTCTTTCTGCTAGAAAAGTGCCCTTTTGTCTGCTAGGACTTAAAATTAGAACGGTGCTTTTGTGATGAAACAAGCAAAGGGTAGAATATAATAGATGATAATAGTGGAAATAGGGACTGAGAAAGTTAGAGGCATGTAGGAAATGAAGTGAAGGGTTTAGGATAAAGAAAGTTTTTTAACAAAATTATGAACCAGATTAATTCTTGGTGAAGTAACGAGGGACATTATTGTAAATGCATTTTGACGCGAGTGCCTGAAAGTTTTTTAATTTAAGGTTATTGTTACTACATATCCTGTTGATGCGAGAACATTGTGAACAGATAATATTTCTGTGGACTTTTTGGATATGTTAGAGTCCCAGTTTGTGAGGAAATTCACTTTAAATCTGAAGTCTTGCCTTTTATCATACAAGTCAATTTCAGTAAGAGAGTTGTCGTTGATGCTGATATTTAAATCTAGGAAAACACCACTCTTGTTGTCAGTATTGGTTTTAATTAGTTTTAGGTTTGGCGGGTAGCTGTCAAGATTCTTAGTGCCATTGAGTGTTATGAGGTCGTCAATGTATCTGAATGTGACTTGTTGTTGAAGGTAAGCTTTTTCGTAAAAATGAAGGTATAAGTTTGCCAGAATAATGGACTAACTGTCCCCTGTGGGAATTCCGTGGGTTTGTACACAAAGCCTGCCAAACATTTTTATGATGTTTTTTTTGAGGCAAAAGGAGCGAAGGTTTTTGCAGTTGGATGCTTCCAGCCCAACGAAATTCTGTTTTTTCAAAGTAGTGAAAAATAATTTCGGAACACCATAAAATGTCAATGGAATTGAATAGATTTTCAAAGCCATAGCATTCGCTGCTACATAACTGGTTATCTTGCAGATATTTGATTATTGAATTATTATCATTTATGAACCAGGTTTTTTCTTGGCTTCTAATTTGGTCTTAAACCTTTTTTAATAAATGAAATAATGCTTTTGCAGCAGAGGATATATATATATATATATTTCCCTCATATACTTAAATATTTAATAGATAATTTTGTATGCACTTCGCAAATTTTGAAAATTTAAAAGTGTAAAATTCTTTTTTGAAAAAAAGTGGGACGAAATCACCCCCGGCTTTAGGTGGCTGTATCTCATGCCTCAAATAATCAATCAATGGGTCTTCACAGAAGGTCTGGATACAATTCCACCCTTATATTCATGGCCGGAAAGAGTAGTCACGTGTCTCTGAGCTGTTTAATAGATCGGATAAAAATATTACTTGTCACCTTCGTACATAATGTGGAAGCGAGATTTTCAAAAAAGTCGTCCACAAGCAAATTTCGCAGAAAAAGCATGGAAGACAACAGCAGTAGTGATGCCACCTTTAACAACTAAATCTTTAAAATTAAACAATTCATGTTCAAGCCAGTACTTCTATCTATCGGAATCAGGTTTTATTTAAACATTTCGACGAAACAGATTTGCATTCTCACCACTTTTACCTTTCCCCTGTTTGGTGGGACAAAGTCGCCCCAGGGTGGACGAAGTTGCCCCGGTTGACAGTATGTAATAAGAAAACGTTCTGTGGGATAAAACGCTTGAGAATTACTACAGTGGCGTAGGAAGAGGGAGCTGAAGGCTACTCCCGATGGATAACAAAGCGCATTATTTTCTCTAAGGGCCTCATCACATAATCTTCGTTTAACCTTTAGCTTATGGGGCTGGAAAACAGAAATTTGTTGTTCAATATGGTACAAATCAACCCGTGGCATCTTAAAGCGTCCTTACATGGGGTGAGGAGGGATGTGTAGCTGTGCTTAAGTACAAAGAAACAACATCAAATAACTTTATTGTGCATGTATTGTACGTTAGTGAAAGATTGGATTAGCCAACAGTCTTTGATTTTACCATGTTTGGCGCAGTATAGCCCAGATGCTCTTGCGCCATAAAAAAGCCAAACAAACAAACAAAAATTAGAAACTCACTCACAATCTAATAGCAAATCCTTAACTTATCTAACTAATCCTCACAAAGCAGTGAAGAAGAGGTAGGAAGGGAAAAGGTCCTGTTTGTACAAAAGGCCTTTATATCGTCGCCCTTTTCGTTGCAACCCGATATCGAGCCATTTGTCCTATTAAACTGACCACTGACTTCCAAAGAACAGAAAAGGTTGGGGGAAGGAGGAATCTCTGGGATAGGGCTTGTCCCAGCCTCGTTCTTTTGGGAGATAAATCTGCTGGGATATACGTCGTCCCACCCGTAAGCTAAAGGCTAAGCCACTTGACTGCCCCATGAATTTTGATTTGCTACGCTGCTGAATCATTATTCTAGAGAACTATGGATGGTGTTGTTAATGATTAGTTCCTGGCAGTAGCGTAGCAATTCAGAACTCATGGGTGGGGGGGAGGCTCAAGTGGCCAAGGGGGCTCAAGTGGTTTTGAAGAAGGTTATGTAATACAGTCTTAGAGAAATTAGTGTATTTTGATATACAATGGGGGGCTTGAACCCCCTTTTCTTACATCACGGGTTCCTGGTTATGGAAGCTGTAAACTACTTGACAGAGCTATGGACAAGCAAACGAATGGACGAATAAGCAAAAATTATCCATTAATTTCATAGCCAGTATATTTATGTACTCACAGGTACATTAAATAGGCACATTAAAGTTCATAAGCCGGGGGGGGGGAAGGGTTAGAGCTACAACTTTAATTAATTAGGCTTTAATTAGTCCTTGCTTATTAACGTTAATTGAAAATTATATTTAGAAGAACCTTTAAAAGGCATGTATAATACATAATAATAACGATCTTATTTAAAACAGTTCTAATTACTTTTATCCATAATAGAATTACTTTTATACGTAATAGTATTACTTTTATACGTAAAAGCATTACTGTTATACGTAATAGCATTACTTTTATACGTAATAGCATTACTTTTATATGTGATAGCATTACTTTTATGCGTAAAGCATCCTTTTATATCTAATAGCATTACTTTATGTAATAGCATCACTTTTATATGTGATAGCATTACTTTTATACGTAATAACATTTAATATTACTTTTATACGTAATAACAACATTACTACATAACATTACTTTTATACGTAATAACATTAACATTACTTTTATACGTAATAATATTACTTTTATACGTAATAATATTACTTTTATACGTAATAAGATTACTTTTATACGTAATAATATTACTTTTATACGTAATAGCATTTTATACGTAATAATAATGCCATCATTTATAAAAGGGCACTTGGTTTCACGAAAGAAGTCTGTCTTGTGTTTTCTTTTTTTCCTCAAAATCAGTGGCGTAGGAAAGGCAGGAGCTTATGGGGCTCAAGGCCCCCCTCTCCCCATTGGATATCAAAACACATTATTTTCTCTAAGACCGCATCACATAATTTTCTTTGAAGCCACTTGAACCCCCATAGCCACTTGAGTCTCCCCCATGAATTTTGAATTGCTACTGCTCAAAATATGCCTTTTCATAATCATAATTAATTTTTCTAAATATGTATAAACATAATTTTTTGATAAAGCTGCAAATTTTTGTTTGGGTTCAATGTTATTTATCTGTTATAAAATTAATCAAACATGTAAGCTATATATAATGAAGTAAAAATCAGAACTGATCAGAGGCGCTAATTGAGTGACAATCTTTACAGCTTTCTTAGGTTTGATTTTTAGTCTCAATTTCTCTTTTTAGTCTCAATCTCTTTCTCAATTTCGTTTAGTCTCAATCTCTTTTTTTAGTCTCAATCTCTTTTTTTTTAGTCTCAATCGAGGGGTGGGGGCTTGAATTCAAGTTTTTCATTATTCATTCATTTACTATTAGTATATATAAAAAGCGTGTTAAGCCTATGTTTATAAATAGGCAGGCTGGGCAAATGACCAGGGCCCAAAATTTTTAGGGCCCTTTGTCTTTCGATTCTGTAGTTTGTATTTGCAGGCAAGTTAAAGTAATCGCTTATATGTCATCGCTATTGGGGAAACAGGGCAATAATTAAAAGAAACATTATTTTTTCAACATTGGACAATTTTATGTTTAAGCACTCGGATGCCGCCCCTAGGTCTGTGCCTTGTGTGCCTATATAGAAATCCGCCACTGTCCATACCGAAAGAGTTTTTTTTTTTACCGAGGAATAATAAACAAACTGATCAGAAAACGCAAAGCAGTTAAGAACTAATTAATTCAGAGCTAATAGTTGCAATTAACTATAACTAGCTGAAATAAGTTTTTGAATTTTTGCACAAGGAAAAAAAGGTACTGTAGCATCGGTGAGCAAATACATATAGGTTAGAACAGTGAAAATTAATGTTAATTTAGAACTAATATTAAGGCGTTTACACTACACGGAATAAGTGAAGAAAGTTAAGGTTAGCGTTTTAGACGTAGTATAATTTATTTAACAAAAATCAACGTACGTTTCGGCTGTAACTTCGCCGTTCCTTTTCAGGAATACGTATGACGCGTACATCTTCCTGACGAGGGCGGCGAAGGTCTGTTCGAAACGTACGTTGAATTTTGTTAAATAAATCATACTGTGTCTAAAACGGTAAACTTGTTTTCTTCGTTTACACGTAAATTTGTATTCTGTACTGTGACCTGTATATTCTCATTCCTTTTTTCAGCAATGGGCGATAAAGAGCCTAATAATGTTGAGGGTTACCTCATTTTTCGCCAATTTGCGAACGAACACTTGTTGAACGGGCGTGAATAGGTAGGTCATCGTAGCCTTAACAGTGTTCCAGGTTAGCTTTGCCGCGAGTATAGAGAGCCCTAGAGCCTGTCCTAGTCAGAAGTCCCTCAGAGCCTCTTTCATCACAAGACGACGCACAATTTGCAACTTAGTAAAGGCCTCCATCATACTATTTTTTTTCTTTCCAACTTTACATAATTCACACTATTTAG
>QLNU02003225.1:96802667-96818193 GCA_006491805.2 Dysdera silvatica | reverse complement strand
TCTAGGAAAAGCCTACAAAGATAGTTATGTAAAAAATAAATTCAAATCATTAAATACACATATAGAGTAAACATTTGGCAATACCTGGGCAAATTGACGCCTTTTCAGCACTTACAGTACATGACGTAAGTGCTAGAAAAACAGATAATAACATAATGGCCATAACACAATAAGCCTATAAAAACAAATGGCGGCGACTATAAGAGGCCTATCAAACATTGAATAAGCTTCTATTGTAAAATTTCTAACCCCAGAAGGCGTAAAATTTGACGAAATTCTGTAAAGATTACAAGCGCAGCATAGTAATGAATGGATGAGTAAATTTACACTTTATTTATGATATGATAAATTTAAATCGGGATATGTAGGAATTTGTGACGCAGACCGCTCCGGGCAACCTTCAATTTCTATCCAGAAAGATTTTATTAACTTTTTTGGGGACACGAAAATAATAATATACATTCATTTTTTTGGAACAGAACCGTACAATAAATTCAGACTACTATTTTTCCCATCTTAAATGTCGAGTACGTGAAGATGTATGTGCATAAAAGAACGAAAAGCTGAAAAACATGGTGTCATTTTCCAACATGACAATGCTCGTCCTCACACAGCCAAACATACTATGGAAACATTAAGAAAACTTGTTTGGGAACTGTTAGCACATCTTGCCTACAGTCCTGACCTAGCTGCAGGTGACTTTTATCTGTTTACGTACCTTTAAGATGCTCTACGAATTTGGAGGTTAAAAATTTTACCCAAAATTAGTGCCAGGGATAACTACATAAATCTTCTTTTCTGAGGGATTTGGCAACTTGTAGACAGATGAGATAAATGTATTAAAAAGGATGATGATTACATAGAAAAATGAAAAAGTAAGTTCACACCCTTATAATTTGTTTTATATTTTCCTAATATTGTTTTATTGTTTCCTCGATCTTACTAACTCACCCTCGTATCTATAGAAAAAGCAATAATTTCGACAGACATTTCGAGATAGATGAACTGTATTTTGATGTTGGAGTTTTACAACTATAAGAGATTTATCATGATAAGGAAAAAAGGGTCTCTTTCGTTTAAAAGTATTTGGTACTTTTTTTCCACGTTCCTTGAGGTCCGATTTTTTTCCCCCTTAATTTGTTTCTAGGTTTCTAGTTCTTCAGTATAATTCCGTCCACAGAAAATCCGCAAACAAAAGTTACACTTTAACGAAGTTGTTTCGACTCTAAGGTTTTTCTTTTGTCTAGACAATGTCTAGACAAACTTTCATAGACATTGTTGTCACTAAATTTTGTCAGAATCAACGGCATTTTCTTTCTATCTTTGCTTTCTTCTAACTACCCTGAACTTTAGGGTGCAAAGAAACCCTGCCGTTTCGTAGTGGCAACGTATTTAGCCATATCTTTATGGTATTTACGGCATTATCCGGGCTTTATTTAAGAAAATACCCAGTCCTTTTTTTTTCCATCAGATTCTCAGTCCCGGGTTGAATCCCTAGTCGAAACAGGATATAAAAGTATCCGGGAAATCGTAAATTCTCGCGTAGCATTCTCGTAGCTGCTCTTGCGCCATCAAGCATGAACAATCTTCGTACGAAAGATATGTAAGAAAACAGAAGAATTTATAGTATAATCTTTACAGGAAATAGGAGTTTGCTTAGAAACTGTCATTCAGAAACTAATTACACTGAAACCTCCGAATTGTGGTCGCCAACAGGACTCCGGAAAGTTGACCGTCCTTCGGAGGTGGCTGTTATTTAGAGGTTCAGTATAAAAAAAATCAAAAGGATATTAACACTAAAAAAATTAGTCAATACATTAATCCTCATCTATTTTAATTTATATTAAAAAATCAGTGATTCGTAATTGTTTTGCTTTTTTATGGCAAACATTCATTTCTAAGGATATAATAATATTTGTAGTCCTTTTATGCAACTCGTCATGATTTTTGTTCAGAGTCGAGTTTTGGATCTCCTGAAAATTTACCAAAACATCAAAATATGTTTTGATGTTAGAATTTTATGACTGTTCCACACTTCCTTCCGCTTCCATTTCATCATCACTTTTACCCCTGTCACAATATTTTCTAACAATTCCTGAATAGTATTATGCGTAACAGAAAGTTCTAAATCTTCGTCCAAGGAAACCAACACTCTGGCTTTCATATTTGTCGTTACTGCAAATTTTAAAATGCCGTTAAACTCCTTCCCATCATCATCTCTGTCTATAATTTCGGCTACATCAGTGGAGAAAAAATCCTGAAATTAAAAATATTTTAGTTGCAGAATTGTTGATTGAATGTTTTTTGAGCATCAGTTGGAAAGCCACTCTATTTAAGCATTTATACAGCATATATTAAGCATTTTATCAAGTTCTTCGTTTCTGGTCTTCCGACGCTTCGCCTTGCTAATTTCACGTTTCGAATGGACTAATGTAGATCAATCATCATTGCATTTTAAAATTTTATTTATCTTTGACCTCCCATAACCGTAAAGCGTTGCTAATTTTCGCGCACTTACACCTTTTTTACTGTCTTAGATAACTTCGATTTACTCCTTTAGACTTGAGAATTTTTGTGAACTCATCAGGATTACGAACTGGCGTTCAAATGAAGAAATTAGTTGTACGACTCAATGGTAACAACGCATAAGGAATCGAAACTATCAAAAAACAATTTCAAAACAAAGTGGAAAATGGTTGTTTGCGCAGAAGAAACATTGGGATGGTTAGTCATAAATAGCGACACCATATTTACTGAAAGGGCTGTACCTATAAAGCTACAAAATGAACATGTGTTTCAATGGAGTACCTTGCCGCCAAGTAAATTTGACTTTACATTGTTGACATTGTGGTTTGCATACATATTGAAAAGTTTGAAAATTTGAATAAACACATTTTTTCGTAACACCTACCGGGTGGCTGTTGTTCGGAATTCATTGTTTGGAGGTTAACACTCATGTTAACTCTACTGAACGTGTTCGGTTCCATTGACATTTGACTGGTCTTCGGAGGTTACCGTTGTTTACAGGTAACCATTAAAGGAGGTTTTACTGTAATTATTTGTTTTATCTTTTAAAATATGTCTATAGCTCTAAAGACACAATGAGATTTCTTCGATTTTAAGTGTCACAGTAAAACTGATAAGTCCTTGTGTTTTAAACTTTTTATTAACAAACAATTAAAAATACATTCCAAATTTAAAAACTATAGTTATAACTAATATAATAAGTAATAAGCATTTGAAATTTTTACCAGAAGGCACCACAATTGCAGGTATATTTTGATAATAATCACAAAATATTTATGGAACTAGTTTTGAAAATGGTTTTTGATAACATTGCACGTTAATAAATATACAGTAGTAAACATTATAGGTACAGTTGTAACAATTTAATTTAGCTTAAAACGTTTTTCGATGGTTCATCTTTAGCAAAGCTTTCGTAATAATAAGCTTGGAATCTGGTACAATGGTACAATAATATCCATTCGGGGTATTCATATTTTAAAAATATCTATTTTCTTCTGTAATTTCATTCCTAATTTATTTTTCAACTTTTATTATTCTCGATTTTTGACCATCTCTCCTCAATCTGTTTACCTTCTTTATTCTCTTTCTTGTTTTATCGGTCAGTAGAGGGCACTAACTTGTACACAATACCCATAACTTCCCCCATTATACAGGCTTTTACGCTTACTGTTCTGAACGCTTCCCTCAAGATGGCTGGAGACCAGTAGCGTAGCTAAGGGGGCAAGGGGGCGGTCGCCCCAGGGGTCACAATTCGGAGGGCGGCAATTAGCCTTTAAAAAACAAAATTTGTTTTGTTACCCCATTGGGTGGGGTGGGGGCAATGACAGTCACTCGCCCCGGGCGGCAAAATGTCTAGTTACGCTACTGCTAAAGGCCATCGTAGAACATTTAAAGTTACATTAAATTGTTACAAATATGCCTATTGCGTTTATTACTGTATTATTTATTAAGTATATCGTACAGTGTGAGTTGATCCCCAGTTTCAAAGTTACGAATTGTTAAAATTTGGATTTCTTGATTCTTTTTCACCCAGAAAACACATAAATGTCATACATCTTAAAAATGAGATTTATGAGGTTTCGAAAGGAAGTCGACGATATTTAAAAAATGTTAGAATCTAAGTTCTCTATAATATTTATGAATGTAATTTACAATTAGATACAAAACATTTTTTTTTTACTTCAAATGACGGGTGAAAGATGGAAATGCAGAAGACATCTGAGGAAAACAGAAGGAGGCCACAGAAAAAGTCTATGTACCCAATTGGTAGCTTTCAACGTTGGAACTGAAGTAAGCGTAGGATAGAGATATAGGTGGACTATGTCCATTTTTTACGAAGGTCACAGAGCATACAATAAAGATAGGAAAATCTGGCCATGTGACGTAAGTGCTTCGAGGCAGTTATCGCCTGTGTCAAGACGAAATCCTGCGACCGTCCCGTTTCTTGGCCATTCAGGAATATTAGAAATATTAGGCCACCGTGGCTTATTTGAGTTTTTTAAGAAAGATTGCCGGACAGGTTGTCATTGAAAACCCTCTCTCTCTTCTTCTTCTTCTAACTATTGATGGTATTGACTGGGATTTCAGAGTTTGATGTTTGACAAACAGCTGCTCCTCTTTTAGCCAGTGAATAAGCTTCGTCGGGTACATCTATCCTACAATGGCCAAGAATGCACTGCAAAATAATCTTTTGTTGTTATTATATAAAAGGGTTAGGAGAGATCTACCTTTCCGGATATTTGCCGATGGAAAGGTACTGATGGAGTCAATTGCTGTTAAAGCAGCCCTGGAATCAGAGAGAATGACTAACTTTGTGAACTAGTCGAAGTGGCACTTAAATTGAAGAAGAGCTATTATTATATACTCGCTCTCTCCGTTAAAAGCACTTATGTTTTCCTCTGCATAGACAGTAAACATATTGAAAAAATCTCTTTCCGTCTTTGGTGCAGTCATTAACTTGGGAATCGTCTGCTTATACCAGGGACAACTCATGTTTTGCATCAAGAGAGTCAATTATTTCGCAAGACAATGATCCCAAAACTTCTTTCATTTGTGTCCTTTTGAAAACATCGTGAATAATTTCTGTGTACTGGTGCAAACTTGAAAACTCTTTATTTTAGTTGAATTGCTAGCCAGAACTAACAGTTCGTGTATGAAACGACAGTTGAATCGCTCTTTCAGTCCAAGGACTTTTTGTAGAAATCCGTGCTGGGTGATAAGAATGCGCTCATGTAATAGAAAAGCAGGATCCCAGAGTGAAAGTCTGGCGTTCTAATATTTTCTCTCAGGGGAAAGAGAGAACCATTTCTTCGATAATTGACCCGATGGGTCCGTTTTCTATGTGGACCAGCTTTACGTGGATAGGGGTTGACTGTACTCTCTCTGTAACTGAGGATAGGGCCTGATTTATTAAACTCTTTAAGTGGTTTGAAGGTTTGTTGAAGGGAGGATATGAAGGGTTGACAGCAGTAGATAATCAGAGAAAAGATAAAAGCTTGATAGTTTAGGTTTATTGTTGTTCTGGAGCAGTCTAACCAGGAACCGGCAAGCCGGTATAAAATAAATTAACGTGAGATTTAAGCACAGTAAACTAAATTAATATTTCATAATTGCTTCATTCGTTTACATTTACTTCAAGAATTAACTATTGTATCATACTTAAAATAGTTAATAAAAAAATAAAGTCTATAATTTGAATATTTTTGACCTTTCCATATACCTGCATCAACGAAGTTTCCCGGAACCTACGACAGCATACATTTTTCATATTCACAGTTTTGGTAAATATAAATTATTTTCTATTTAATAGTAGATCACGTTTAATAAATTCTCGTTAAAATTCATGTATTTAATTTACATGCTTCTCAAATCCAAGCTTTACCACTTGGAAAAGTAAATCATTAGGCTTAATAAAATTATACTTTTAATCGCCCCTCTGGCTTACGGTTTGAGAATCTTTTTTTATAATAACACGATTTTATTTTCGACACTAAAACTATATGAGAGAAATTGGATGGAAGCATGTTTTACACAGTCCGTGTTTATGAAAGTTTATTTAATCTTATTTCCTGTTATAGGAATGTATAAAGATATATCGAGTCCCCACGAATACGCTCTTTCGAGAATTTCTCCGAGAAGTCGTTTTTAAAATCCAACGATGAACGTATCTTATAATAAAATTTAAAAAAATTCCATCCAAAACCAAGTACGTAGTTTATAAATGTTTTCAAATGTTTGCATGTTAAATATATTTTCAAAAGCGAAATTCATGAAATATATCATGAATTTTAAATGGCTTATTTTCACATGTTTCATATCTTAACTGCTGGTCTCACTTAAAACTATAATATAAATACGTGGTATCTTGACGTGTAACTTCTGAAACATATTTTTGTAATATTTCTTCCAGTTGGAATCCATTTATGGAACGTAAGTCTTTTTAAATGTGGCATGGATTTTCGAAGAAATCGAGTTGGTTTATCGGTATCTCATATGACACAATAAGTAACTTTAAGACACAGATAAGCGAAATCAATAATTTTTAAAAGCAAATTAGTTTAATCTGAATCAATCAGTAAATTTAGCTTAAAGTGAAGTTAGTAAACTAACTTTTTCATACTTAACTAAAAGATACATGTTCAATAAAGGGTCACACGCCGTCAACCCAAGTATATAATACAGTATTACCTAAAGTTTAGTTTTGTCTATTAAATTTTAGGTGAGTCAAAAATTTTAGGAAAATCCTATAAACATAGTTATGTAAAAATAAATTCAAATCATTGAACGAAATTAGAGAGTAAACATTTGGCAACACCGTGGCCGATTGGCGCTTTCCTGGTGCCTATGGTGCATGAGACATAAATAAAAAAAAACGGCAGCGAATATAGGAGGTTTGTCAAACATTGAGCAACGTTCTATTGTAAAATTTATAATCAAAGAAGGCGTAAAACCCAACTAAATTTTGTCATAATTACAAGTACAGTATGGTAATGAAAGCATGAGTAAAACTCACTCTATTTATGGCATGCCAAATTTAAATCGGAACATGTAAGTATTTGCGGGACTGAGCTCTGCGGGCAACCTTCAACTTCTGGCCGGAAAGGTTTTATCAACATTTTTTTGGGACTCAAACAAATAATATGCATTGATTTTATTTGGAAGAAAAACGTACAATAAATTCAGAATACAATTCTAACCTGCTTAAACGTCCAGTACGTGAAGCTATACGTCGCAAAAAAACCAGGAAAGCCGAAACATGGTACAGTGCTCGTCCTCAAACAGCCAAACATACTGTGGAAACATTAAGAAAACTTGGTTGGGAATTGTTAGCACATCCTGTTTATAGTATTGACCTAGCTCCATGTGAATTTTATCGGTTCACGCATCTTAAAATTCCTCTGCATAGACATAGATTCTCTGCGACTTTGAAAGTGGAAAATTTTATCCAAAATTGGTGCCGGAGAAAACTACAAATTTTCTTTTCTCAGAGATTTGACAACCCTGTCAAAAGATGTGATAAGTGTATTGAAAAGGATGGTGATTATATAGAAAATAGAAAAAGTAAATTTATACTCTTATAATTTATTGTCTATTAATTCTTTCCTAGAACTTACTGACTCACTCTCGTATATTAAGTTCCAATTTCAGAAATTTCAACTATCGTTTGTCCTTTCCTTAATATTGATTGTCGATCTTTTTATATCTTTGTAATCTATTCTTCGTTTCATAAGCATCACTAATTTTTATCCTCAGCTGATAATTAGTTCTGAAAATTACATAGAAGCACTGTTATGTTTATCAATGACTATCCATTTATCGAAAAATTTACTGCAAACTTTGCGGTTGTGAAAATTCATCTAACATTAACATTCACTTTATTTCAATTCGTTTATCAATCAGGAAGGCAGATAGACTAAAATTATAATTTTCTGGCAATGGAGAATAAGCGGCTAAAAAAGTGCCGACGACTAGTCGACTTGACAAGCCAGAGATACCAACTTGTATGGATTTTCCGTAATTTGTACGGATTTAAACTCCACCTTACGATTTTACTGTTGATACCAAGAAAACTACTGAAAAACTCACTCAAGATCCTCATGTGCAATTTTCTACTAGCCCCTCAAAAATTCATATCTTTTATGGTATTTTGGTAAAAAAACTCACTTTGCAGATGGCCCGCGCCTTCCATGTTTAGACCCAACGCTTCCGACTTGCACACTCCTCCCCAGTGGCGTCCACCCAGCATATATCACAAAGAACCAAACACATCTTGATTCGCCGACGCTCAGTGTGGATCAGCCGAGAGGGAGAATAAAATCAGTTATTTGGCTCCTCTTATACATGTGTTTGCCTGCGAACTGTTTCTCTGTTATTCTTTACGTCTAGTTTTGTGTGTGAAAATTGCTTTAATTCGAATTAAAACAACGAAGTGAAACGCAGCCGTAATTGTGAAACAGCTGAGACAAAATAAAAAAAAAATAAAAATAAAAATCGACAGACAAAATTCATCAGCAAGTGTATCGCGATATTTGTAGTAAGGAATGGCCGTTTTACGAAGCATCGAAAGTTTTAAAATTTTAACGTGGACCCTCAGTTTTACCACGTTTTGAATGACTTTTACTCTCAACATTTTATTAAAATTTCAGAAAAATTTCCTCACGATGTTTTAGAAAATAGCACGTGATTTGCGTCGAGATTTTGCGACATACGAGTATATTTCAGAATATTTCCCCTTTCTGCTTTTGCTAACTAAACACGTGGAGGCTTGAAGGTTAATTCAGTAGTAAATTTACCTATTCAATATATTTAATTAATTTACATAATTTATAATCCTATTCTGTGAAAAAACGCCACCTGGTGCCTGTTTCTGGAACTTAAAAAAATAACTATCTAACTTAAAAAATAAAAAAAGATTTTAACGTTAATTAACGAGTGATGATTTCTTTCGATGCACGATTTCATTCTTGATGCGCCGCCTGTCGGCAAAATTTTGCACTTTTTAAATGTGCTGTAATTCGCATTAGCTTTCTTTTTGGTTTTACGGCTCAAAGACTACAGTGGTCATGCTGCGCCGGGACCTACTGTTTTCCGAGGAATCCGAACCTCTTAAGGCCTAGGGAACCAAACCCCGGACTACAGTGAGCAGTGCGATCTTTATGAGATCTCTGAGTAAGCGTTCTTTGCACTGCTGGGAGTCGAACCCGGATTAGCGGCGCACTAGGAGAACGCGTTACCACACTGCGCCACCGCAGGGCAAATGTACTGTAATTAATGACTGTTGGTCATTTTTTAGTATTTTTCCATCAAAATAGAGGAATTTTGCCCTGATACACCACCTACTGGAGGGTACAAACTTAGCGGTCATTAGTCGCATTTTGCACCTATAAATTTCCATCCAAAGAAATAATACGTCTGCAATGGGAAGTGGGCAAATTTTATTGACAGAAGCTAATTTGCGTATTTTCAACAATTTGAGCTTTTCAAGAGAAGAATAGGGAAAAATTTTAAATATAGAAAAGAAACAAAGAACTTAATATTTATGAAGTTTTACTTTTTCAATGAAACATTTGACTTTTCATTTTTATTGTGCTCATTCATTTGATTAAACTACTTTTACTTACAACAAAACTCATGTGGAAACCAATTTTCCTGAACAAAATAATAAACTTCTGGTGTTCACCTGCTACAAAACTGGTGCAAAGGCTTTTTTTCCACAAAACTGATTAAAAAGCCTTTTTTCTACAAAACTGATGCAAAAGCTTTCTTTCTACAAAATTGATTCGAAAGTATTTTTTATTTTTTTTTAAAATCTTTTTAACCTACAAAACCGATAGAGAAAGCCATTTCTTCTGCTAGAAACTGATACAAAAGGTCATTTTTTTGCTACGAAACTGAATGAATGGTATTGGTGAGGATGTGATCAACGTATAATTACATAAACATACACATTTAAGTCGCATTATTAGGAATACTTGCATGTTGTTTCAAAGGGGGGACATATGTATATACATTGCTCTATAGCAATGTATGTGATTTACTTATACAGTTTTTTTTCATTGCAGGAAATAAAACAGCGCGGTTTTACTGAAAACTACTGAAAATTCTTAATGTTTTTACTGAAAACTACTAAAAATTCTTAATTTTTTTACTGAAAACTACTGACAATTCTTAATTTTTTTTTACTTATGAATAATTTCTCAGATTGGCATATCTGGACAAGACCACCACCCAACTTATATATATATATATATGTATAATTAGCAGCAGAACATTTTGATGGCAGCTTAGTAATAAAATATCAATATCAACATTTCACAAAAACCGATCATGAAATTAAACAGTGTAACGGCAGAATACACAATCATTATTAAAATTAATAAGGCATACAATCATATAAGTCAAATCATAAAAAGAGAGATTTCAATTTACCGCTGAATAATGGCATATTTTGATTTAATTAATCCTAGTAAGTAGTAATTCATTCCAGACACAAGAACCCGCAGTATTCATATGCTACCATGAAAAGCTTTGGGCGTCCTGAGTAGGTACTAACAGGTCACTCCGTCGTGAAGAGTATCTCGACGATCGCAAGCTTCCATTAAACTTCAGTCGGGCACAAACAGCCCAACAGGCACTTTCCATAGAAAAAGCTGTTTGTAGTCATAAAATCATTTTTTTATTTTTCTCCAAATCATTCTTCTGTAAAGTGCAACACTTTTGATGTGTTTTTAAAAATCAAAATGTAAAATTTATAGAAGGCAATGACAAATTCAGAAAATCATTTAAAAAAGCAAAATACCCCGGAAGTTTTTAATTTTACAAACACCAAAATCATCCAATGTAGTGCAAGATAATTACAAACTAAACACTTTACAATAAAAGCTCTACAATAATATCACGCTTTACTGAGAGTGGGGGAGTTAATGCATTGTAACACAAATCTAGTTATAAGTCTAGTATATAACTAAATGTATAAAATAATTAATTTATTGAATAGATTTTAAAAATACATTTCATAGAGAAAGTTATGAAATCGGGCGCAATATGCCTAACAGGTCATCATTATTACTGCATTCACTCAAGAAGGTTTCAAGCAAACTGATATACGTATGTATGATATATGATATGTGTTCAAACATCATAAGATAAAAGGCTGATACTCAATAATTCAAAGGTTTCTGTCATGTAGGAAGAGAAGAGGGAGATTAAACGTCAGGGCTGTGCCTCTTAGATCAGTTACCCCGGACCTGACGTTAATTGAATCACAATAATAATTAAGATTAATTCGATTAAACACAATAATACATATTTTACAATTAATCAAATTACGGAAAGAGAGAGAATGTTGAAGTAGACCCAAGGAGTTCTGACTTTTGACTCTAAAATCCGCATAAATTTTCTCAATTTTTCCAAAAGCATGCAAACCAGCAAAACCCACATATTGCTACAATATGTCATGTGAGGTAGTATGAGGGAATGGGAGCCGAGTTTTAAAGCTCTAACTAGAAAAAAGTAACAAATATGACACGATTGACAAGTCCCATGATTGAATGTAACTTTGCTACAATTGTGTCGATATATAAGTCCCGTTTCTATTTCCTGTGAAAAGCGACAGCCAAGAATTAAATGTGACCAGAATATGATATACAAACATCATTAGCTTTTAATAGAAGAAACGACATACATATTTCTTCGATTATAAATTTGGTCTTATATTCATTTACTCTCAAACGACTAGCTCGAAATCAGGTAAGATTCAGGCAAATCTGATCGCCAGCTATCTCAACCAAAGATGTAAGAAAAATTCTCCATGCGTCGAAATAAATATTATATCGTCTGTATAAAACTATTGGGTGTGAAAATATTACAGATATAAAAATGTAATTTTAAATCAGAAATAACAAAGCACCCAAAACCCAGCCACGATGATCAAGAAACTTTAGAATTCAAATACGAAATTCTATAGATCTTCGTTTAAATTAGTATATTCATTTGTACCTTTAATTTGTGATTATTACACTATGTTCCTGCAAAGTAACAAAAATAGGAAGTTTTTTAAGTTTTGCTTTCATCCGTTATTTACAAAAACTTTTTAATATTCTTATACCAGTCGAATAATCATAATAAACCATGGATGAAAAGCAAAATTAAATTTTGCGATTCCTATTATGATTGATTATGATAAATTACTCTTCGACTAAATATTATTTTTGAAGAAAGATAAACCAGGTATGTATAATTGTGGGTTTATAATTAAAAGTTGTAGCTTAATATAATTTAATGAAATTGTATTAATTAGAAAAATAACGATTTTTACTTTGATCTTAAATGAGCAGTTTCTTTCTTTTAGGAATTGTAGTCGAAATTCCTTTCCTTTGTTGATAAACATATCTCCTTTGACATCGATAAAAATCGATTCATGCAACAGAGAGGTCTCCTTAGGGAATTTAAAGAAGTTGTGGAGGGGGTGGGATGGATGAATGATTTTGATCAAATGTGACTCTCTTCTTTTTTATTTATACTAAACACTTATAATTAACTCCATTGCTAATTAAAATACTCAGGTATAGGAACTAATACGAAAAATGTTATCTGGTTATATACGACTAAACATTTTATTATTTTGTAGAGAGTTTATTCTCAAATTTCGTTATAAATTTTAAAATATTTGGTATAAATTGTAGTGTAACCTAAACAAATTATTTGCTTTTAAGTCATTATAATATCTATAGCTTAGCACCAACGTAGGGGGTCGAGGGGGCCCTGGCCTCCCTTGTGCTAACAAAACGAAAAATTATTACGCCAACAGACACTGGTAAATTATTTTATTAAAAAATACTAAATGAAAGTGGTGATTCTCCCAACATTCTCTGAAATCTGGTGACATTGATGAGACTGCTATTGAGGTAAGCAACAGCATCAGTTTCCCGGGAGTATCTTCAAACGCCCTCCAGGCGGTAAAGGTAGACCAAAACACAATATCAAACGCTGTTGAAATAGAAATTCTGACTGCAGATATTTGTAATTAGGCCAAGAAATCTAACCTCACTGATGGAGATAAGACAAGAGTGCTGGCCATTGTAAAATTGTGCAAACATAATCTACTACTTCTAATTATTTAAGTATCTTGCATTGTAGAATTATTAGTAATTCAATAATGATAAATGTACACAAAAAGACAAACGTAATTGATATGGCGTCTGGCCCTTTTTTCCACCAAACATTCCTTGCACTACTATGTTTACTCTTGCGAATATTCTGGGTGCGCCACTGCTATAGCTACGTACTTTTACTTAAAATAAGGATTGAAAGAAAATATAATTTTTTTTATATTTCTTCTCAAACTGCTCTCCCTCAAATTTAAAACGATATTTTAGTAATCTAGAGCAGCGGTTCTTTAACGTCCCTAGACAGCGGACCCCCTTCAGAGTTCACTCACCCTCGCGGACCCCCAAGAATTAACTCAAAGTTTAAAGCCCGGAATTTGCATCATACATATTTATTTCTAGTGTTTCATCACTAATTTTCACCATTTAAGGAAGGAATTTTTCGTCCCCTCATAATTTATTCTTAGCATTAAAGAGCAAATGCTCTTGTTTACTATTTTCCGAACCTTTGTGGAATACTGAGAGGGTGTTGCGGAACCCCTGATAGAGTCCCGCGGACCCCAGGGGTCCACGAACTACAGTTGAAGAACCGCTGATCTATAGTGCCCAAAATACATAAAACACTCTTTAAAAAATATTCGAATATTACTTAGAAGACTTAATATTTGGCATCTTAGTCAAAATCAGCCATATTGTCACATAGAATGCGAGAAAAGTGAAAATTTTTTCTCCCAGCCATCGATACTAAGGCTACCATAATCTCTCTCAATCCGGTTAAATTCAAAGCTCCAGGCAGAACGCAGTTTAAATTCAAATTTTAGCAACTTTTAATATCAATGTACCCATAATAATTTACGATATATATATAGTCACATGCAAAACTGTGATATAATAGATACGGAGAAAATATGCATTTACATATGGAACTATTTAAATTAAACCATTTTCTGGCTTGACTGCATATAGGAGTACGTGTTTCTTCCCAAGCATAACCTATTCATATCTTCATATTGAAATTAACTATATTTGAGGCAAATTTAATGTCATTTTATTAGAATCGTCGGTGATTCTTTTCCACGGTACAGCGAATCTTCCTTAAACGGTTAACAGTAGTTTCTTGTTAACATATGTAAAAAAAATCGTTAAGAGGCATTAGTGATGAAAATGGTCATTAAATGATTATTATTGAGTTAATTATATGTACTCTTCATTATAGTGTCAATTAACTTGGAGATAAATCAAGAGAATTTCTTTTACAAAAGAAAAACACGAAATTGGCACGTTTGCTCCTTAAGGTTGTTTATTTCTGTGGGTCAGCAAAAACTGGTTCCAATGTAAGGTGGCTTGTATACTACGGTTTTTGCCGGTTAGCGTTGCTTGTACCTCTTTTTCAAAACCAGAATTTCTCTGCACTCTCGGCTTCTACAGCAGCTTCTAACCTCCATTTTCGTAAATTATTCGCAAGTAAAATCAATACCGAGTCAACTTCAGGTGTTGAGGCATTTCGCTTATCTTAAATTCCAAGTTTTTCTGGTTCGATGCCGAACATAATTAAGGAAAATATTGGAAAATAGAATAGGTAAGAGAGCTCTTAAAAACTATTAATTTTAGTATATTTTTGCTTTAGTGTCTAATAAAAGTTATGTTTTTGAGCTACTAATTCTAAGCTTCTGAATGTAATATTTTAATATCTTGTAAATTTGAACCATTATAATTGAATTGTCACACCAAAATGTTTGGCTCAAATTTAAGCATTTTTATTTTCAGTTCAAATGAAACAGCGACTATGATCCACTTCTGGATCAAGTCATCTTCCGTTGGGATAAGGTTTCAACACTCTAATAACTAAACAATTAAGTTCATGCTAAGTGGACGGCGCCGTATTGATTTGGTGTGTCATTTCCGTATGACAAAAGTGGTTCTCCATCAGTAAAGGGCCCGGCGGTGGCGCAGTGTGGTAACGCGTTCTCCTATTGCGCGGCTAATCCGGGTTCGACTCCCAGCAGTGCAAAAAGAACGCTTACTCAGAGATCTCATAAAAGATCGCACTGCTCACTGTAGTCCGGGGTTTGGTTCCCCAGGCCTTAAGAGGTTCGGATTCCTCGGAAAACTGTAGGTCCCGGCGCAGCATGACCACTGTAGTCTTTGAGCCGTAAAACCAAAAAACAAACATCAGTAAAAAGAAATTATTTCTTCTTTAAATTGTAGGAGTGAAAAAAGATCATGCGATTGAATGCGAGTCCAATAAATTCTCTCTTTTGCAAAAAACAAAAGGACCATGAAGAAATTATCTATTGTTATTGAAATTAAACATACATCCAGCACAAACACAGGTAAAGAAATGATAAAAAATTCAAGACCATAGGATTTGTCAATGGCTAGGAATCGCTCAC
>QLNU02003225.1:96728405-96802567 GCA_006491805.2 Dysdera silvatica | reverse complement strand
TTATCAGCTTGCCGCAGACGTTCTGATAAATCAAGTAGGTTTTATGGGAGCAATTGGCTGGCTTTCACTTATTCCCAGCTAAAAAAAGATGTTTATCAGGTAGTCTTTGATATAAGAACTTCATGCTGTTAACTTGTCGATGGCGAGTATTTGGCAAATATGCATTTATTCCAGATAAACATAAAAACACATCCTGACTCTTTCGAATCTTTGCCTGCGAGCGCGCCATCTTTGACCAAAGGTATTTTTAAAAGAATGCTCGCCCACATCCTCCCTGAAAAAAATCTTCTTTATATTTTAGCAATGATAGTGTGATCCATTGAGTCACTTTATTTTTCATTTTGCTTTACATTTCTATCTGAACTCTTTAAAGATTGATAAATTTCAAGGAGCGGCAGCTATCTCAAATTATTTGGTATAACCGAATACACACTAAACACGAAAAGGTGCAATGAAATATGAACGGGGGGAAATGCCTTTCGTGCAAAATTATCATTTCTTTCCAGTTTTAACACGTCTTTTTCGTTTCCAGTTTTAACACATCGTTACACGCGATCATGTTTATAACCATTTGGGGAAGAATTCTCAAAAAACGTTTATAACTTACAACGGAACCTCGAGAACTGTCTGAGCTCGATTTTTCTGAATTTCGGTTTATAGGCCAATATGACCGAGTAAATGAAAGATCCAAAATCAAATTTGGCCCAATCGACCTGGGGGTCGAGCTACGGCCCACTGAAAATAGAGCTCACCCTACGATGATGCTTCGCTGCATGACAGGTGAAAACAGTGTTTTGGCATTCTGGCAAGCATTAGGCGTCAAACGTTATCGTAGGAAAAAAATAACACATATGAATAAAATATAGCATATATTTATAATAGCCATTTTAGTTGTACCTGAAATAATTATACATTGTGTATACTGGTGTAAAAGTAAAAAATATTTGAAGTTTTTACCTTACTTTTGCATAACTGACAAATTTTGAGATCATTTTTGGCGAAGAACTCGAAAAAGCTGCCTGGTACGTAAACCAGTCTTGAATAAATAAGACGCGATCCTTCAATTTTCAAATCAGAAGCAATCATCACTTGCCTGTAACTTCATTATTTTTGACATTTTTAATTTTTTTGTTGGAAAGCGTGGAATTTCAAGCCTTATTTGTCACCATGTCTTCCTTTTCCACCATATCAACATACTTGTTTCGCGTTGTTTGTGAAAAATACACAAAGCAAGCCGATTTTGTATCAGATTATAAGATGGATATTGAGAAAGAAATATTTACATTTGCCAAAACTTTGATAAGTGGGTTAAAATACGAAATAAATGACGAGAATACACTTGATATTTGTTTAAATGAAATGAAGTATGATGCAATACAGGGTAATGAAATGAATGATGAGGAATGGGATGAACAAACTAATTTGCCGTCACGCGTAACTTACACATTAGAAGACATGAAAAGAATTTCCATGGAGTGGGTCAGGAAAACTACGTTCCTTGAAAAGCATACAGCATCGCTTTAAAGACAACACGCTTTCACGTCGACAAATTTATCGCTTTCAGGATTATGTTGCTTCCCAGGGTACAACATGTGAAAAACTGTTACGGATGAAAGACGAAGTATTTGAGAAGTTTAAAAATGCCGGGAATATGCTTTATTAACAGTTCACGATTCCGATTTAAAGTTATGGTTTCTGAGCATTGCAATGAGAGAAAATCTCACAAACTTTAGCGCAAGTGATGCTTTTCTATTAAAATTTTAATAAAAGAGCGTGGCATAACAAGTAGAAGAGTCACCGAGTTTGTTACGCATGAACGTACAGTGCACACAACGGCTTTGGAAGATAGAGCTATAGAATTCGTCAACATAGTTACAGATGCAATGAGCAACTATTCTTTTGATGAGGTTTTAAACACTGACCACAGCGGATTCACTAAAGAACGGGCATCTACGCGCACTCTGTCGATTAATGGGGAAAAGCACACTCCGAATACCATTCAATCTTCTCACGCCATATCCCATTCCGTAACAATCCGACCTATCATTTCTGCTGCTGGACAATTATTACCACAATTTCTGCTCATCCATCAGGAACCAAAGGGTGTATTCGATCCACGGGTACAGGAAAAGTTATTTAATCTCCTAATGTTATTCTGGAATGTTCCAAAAGTGGTAAAACCTCTACCGAAGTACATGAGGTGTTCCTCAGCGAAGTACTCAAACCGAACGTAACATCAAAAGTTCTATTAATTATGGATTCGTGGACAGGTCAAATGGACGAAAATATAGTTGATGATAAATTTAGTCAAGCCAGTCTTTCAGAGCAATCGAAATTGATGATTACACCACCTGGAGGGATAGCACTCATACAGTCATACGACGTATATTTTTTTCTTCAATGGAAATATTTCGCTAAACGCTTAACACGATTTTGCTTTTTGCATTATATTATGATAATGTAAGCTTATCAGAAAGGAGTAATATCACAAAAAATTTCATTCACTCATTCACAATCAGCTGTCTTCCCCAAAATTCCGAAATATGATAATCTATGCTTGGTGGAAATCAACGTACCAGGTACCCAAGCCTGAA
Source organism: Dysdera silvatica (assembly GCA_006491805.2). NCBI lineage: Eukaryota > Metazoa > Arthropoda > Arachnida > Araneae > Dysderidae > Dysdera > Dysdera silvatica. The sequence goes on along the minus strand of QLNU02003225.1, from coordinate 96,799,973 downwards.
AAATTCTTCAATGTGCAAGAAATTTGTTTTAATTTCACGGACCAAGTGTGTCACGAAATGGACTGTGATGTCAGTTCATTCATTTGTTGCAGTCATTGCTCAAAGTTATTATGCTTTCTCATTTTGTTTATTGATCTTCATTTCCATTAAAAGCGTTTTAAGTTCATCATAGCCAAGAGCGCAGTTATAACTCTGGTAACCCCAGCAGTTAGGTAACTCAAAATTTTTTTTTTCATATCTACATAAATTCATTTTCATACATAAATACTCCATGTTCATAATTCAAATCAGTTTCATATGTAAATACTCCATATTCATAATTTAAATCAGTTTCATATGTAAATATTCTATATTCATAATTCAAATCAGTTCCATATGTCAATATTGCAGCGGTAAATAATTTTAATTGATTTTGGAAAGTGCCTCTAAAATTATTTGCAAAGGAACCTCAGCTTTTCCGATGCGCCAGGACTTCACTTCTACAAGACGTAGAAAGCTAAACTTCTGACATGAATAAAAGTAACTCACAGTAAAACTTTTGGCGCTTAATGCTTGCCCAGCACGCCAAAACACTCTTTTCACCTGTCATGCAGCGAAGCATCACCCTACGATGATGCTTCGCTATGCTATTTTCAGTAGGCTGTAGCTCGACCCCCAGGTCGATTGGGCCAAATTTGATTTTGGATTTTTCATCTGCTCGGTCATATTGGCCTATAAACTGAAATTAAAAAAAACGAGCTCTGACAGTTCGCGAGGTTCCTTTGTTAGATTGGTTTACTAAAAGGTATTTGTTAACCTGGTCTTTTGACGCAGTATAGCCCAGATGCTCTTGCGCCATAAAAAATCCAAACAAACAAACATTAACCTTGTATTGTAGATTTACACTTAATGTAATAACTGGGTCATATTTAGTATTGGGAAACATGAACTTTAATTTTCTAAGGTTTCATAACTGAAAAGATAGAAAATTGGAAAAGAATACCTGAGGATATTATGTTACACGGGCTTATTAGTTCCATCAACGAAACTATTATAAGAAAAGAAAGAAATGCAATTATAACCCTAATTATCCGAACGGTTCTAAACCGAAAACAAGTTTAACCAAAGTGTTTTTTGCAATTATTTTTATGATTATTTGTTTTTAGTAGATATTCGTTCAATATTTTCGGTAAAAACGCTAATATTTATTTCCCATCGTACTTTAGACTTGAAAGGGAAACTAATAGAAATTTTAGATTCTGGATACATACAAAGCTATGTAAATATTGGATATGTATAAATATACCAGACGACTTTCGAAGCAGTTATTATCTCAATTTGCACATATACTTTATGATGTTTTCACTACGAGTATAGTATTTTAGTAATACATAATTAAACGTGTCAATAAAAGGAATATAAAAAGAAGTATATAAAAAAGAAAAATGCAAAGAAGATACGTAGAAAAATATGAGAAATAAAGAAGTCGAGCACTGAACAAATGAATTAGAGAATGACACAATGAGATTTTGAATTAACTAAGTATATAATATTTCTTCATTTTTGTTTAGATAGTATCACTGCGTTTAAAATTGTACGGTTCGAATTGGAATCTGTTTCACTTAGGATTCAAAGATATACGGACAATTGTCTTTAGACTTCATTTCTTCATAATCTATCTTTGAAATAAGAGGTCGTGAAAAGTGTGCTTCTTCTTGGAAATATTCGTACGACATGAAAGTTGTATGAAGAGGGACATTTTAATTATTATTCCGCCAGGCTCAACATGTTTTAAAATTGCATCAGTGTTTTGCTCGCTTGTCTTCTTTCAGCAGGTAAGCTTAGAAATCCCTGATCTGTAGCAATTTCGTGACTTTGCTTCAACTACAGGAGCCTAACAACCAAACGATCCCGTTCTAGTACTTGCATTTTTAAATATCCGGAAACTGTTTTGGGCCCATTTTTAAAGCAATTATGCTCGGACAAATATGTCTGTCTATCTGTCTGGATGGATGGCCCACTGCCGTCCTCTGCAGAGAATACCGGCACTCAACAGAGTGCAGCTTCGAAGTAGCTGCCGTAGAGGTCACTCCGTAAGAGGGTGACACAACGCGTCCCACTTTAGCGCAGGAATTTCGACTGTGGTGCTCTAAGTTCGGAATCTTCGTTAAACTGTAGGTCCAGTTTGCCAACCCGTCTGGCCAACGTGGTGCGCTTAAGGCCGTTTCCTTTGTATTTCTTTCACCGTACTACGTGTATGTGTGATAACAGAGAGACCTCCATCCTGCTGTGGATTGAAAATGGTTGATTATGATAATGATGGTTATATATTATTATTAGGAAATCCAGAAGGAACCTATATGGAGGAAACAAACCAAACCTTGAACACCCTAGGGAATCTGATGAAGAAAGCGTAAAAAAATGTTAGTAATGAATGTAAAATGACGTAAATGCTTAATTCGTTTTCTTAGGTTAGATGACAATCACCATATGCGCGAAAAGAAAGAAATTCAACTTTTACGGCTATTCACGAAATATTTAGGAAATTATCCGCCTGTGATAGCTGCGAAATTATATCTAAAAAAGTGTTTATTGTATAAAGTAAGAGGCGCATTATTAAAATCTGCTTAAAAAGGTTACCTATGTTATAGTCATCAGCTATAGTGTGCCCTGTAGTGTTACTGATGATATTACGTCTGATGGGAGATCAAACTCCTATTAATACACTTGAATGTATTCAAAATATTCTAAACAATTTGCGATACGTTATCTACAAAATCGTCTACCAGATATATACCCTATAACATAAAGATGGTTATAGAAGTGCGATGAATAGTGTGAACGCTATGTTTGCAAATATTTATACATATGTAGTCTGTTATGTCTTCTTACTTACCAAATGCTCTCTTCGCAACCGCAAAAGACCACTTCAAATATTCAGAGGATTAAATTAAGAATACGATAAGGAAGGAATAAAAATAATTTTCCATAAAACTGAATAATTTGGCAGTTGGGAGCAATTCGAGAAAAATATTGAGAAACTGTTAATGATAAAAAGATTAAGAGAAGCTCGAAATTTAAATATACTTGTGCTCCATTATTAAAGAAGATACTGTAACAAAAAGGAAATTAAAAACAGAATATGTCAGGCTAGGGAGCAATTTGTGGCATGCACCTCATTATCTAAAACCAAATAATTCCTTTAAGAATTACAAGAAAGGACTTTTAGCCCAAACATATTGGAAGTATCATGTAACAGTGAAACATGGGCCATTTCAAACAACTTTAATAAAAGGATGATAAAAAGGTAGAAAGTCATTATTAGCAGAGGTGTTGAATAACCAGGTTAGGCAACGAAATAAAGATATTTTGAATATGGTGGAGATCAACACAGCCATAGGGGAAAGAATTTACGTAACCCTTTTGTAAATTTGAGCACTTATTTAGATGATATGGGCATGTAAGAAGAATGGAAAATGAAAGATTATCGAAGGAAATGTTGAATTTTGTGTCGGAAGGAAAAAGAAGAAGTGGTAGACTTAGAAAAACATAGATGGCAGATATTGAGGGTTCGATAGTAAAGAAAAGCATCGCTTCTACATGACGATGTAGAGCAAGATGAATCAAAGCATCGCATGGTTGAATATATTCCAGAGGGGAAATCCTTTTAAATCAAAACAAAAGTTTGCTTAGATTAAATAAATCACTTTATAATCGATTGTCAGAGATTAGTAATTAGCTATATGTCCAATTAGTAGGGCGGTAAATGTCATATCAGAGAAAAATATTAAGAATCATATATCACGCGATGAAAAATCAAATTTATTTAAAGTATCACACACTCTCTTGCAAACTTTATTTCAAGAAAAGAGCTAATGTAGTTCGAACAAAATACAACTTTTATATGCATTTTGTTAGTATTTAAATTTATATCCATTTCTTCAATGCATTTCAGGCATTTTACAAGCATTGGTTTTCATTTCAATGCATTATATCATCACAGCATTGCTTTTCTTGTTCCTCTCGATTCAGTGCACGATACTGTACTTCATACCAGCTCCTTTTATGCTACTCAATCCCATATGAACATAGATGTTGAGATTGAGGGTCCCTTTGTAGTACTAAAAGGATGATATAATTTTTACCATCTTCAAAAATTATTCAAGCGTTTTGATAGCATATTTCAGTTCTTAAAAAATATAAGAAGTTGGAAAGGGTTTCTCGCGTATCAGTATTTCCTTTTATTGAAGTGCGATGTTGAAAACAATTTTTCTTTCCCATTTTGAAAATACGAAGTTATCGCATGCTGTTACCTATTCAAATCCATTAAAGGCAAAAAAATGTTACGTGTGTAAAAGGGATAATATTTCATAAAAATGCAAGTTTTTGTTCGCTCATATCGTAATAATGCACGCTTCCCATGACAATATAAGAAATAAATTATTTTGCATAATACCATTATCTTCCACGCTACTCCCGTTTCTCACGGAAGTTCTTCCGTAGTAAAGATGTTTCTCGAACTTCTTAGAAAAATAATGTATTATAGGAATAAAATACAAAGTACCAGGAAGGAAATTTTCTATTTACATTCATTTTACCAGTCATTTCATTGCTATTTTACCAGTGTTTAACCTTTTGTATGTAAATAGTGTATTAGTTTTTCACGTTTCTTGAAAGAAAAGGCTGTGAGGGTGGGGAAGGCTTTGGGAATTCAGTAGTTTATTATTTCCTTATATTCCCAAATTGGTTGAATCTAACCTTCTCGCCATGAGCGTAAGATATATTTATCAAAGTTTATTAATTTTACAAATTTCGGGTCTCTTTTAACATATATAACACAAAAGAAAGTGTTGGAATAGACAGAAATATTCACGAAAAATTTATGGAAAACGTTTACGATACATTAAACAGAGAACGGTGTATTAAAATTAACATATTAAAGGAAGGAAAATGGGAAAGTGAATAAAATATCAGTAAAAAAGCGCTTATGAAGCAGTAGCAATTAGTAAACTTATTACTATATAAGTTTAAAAAAACTGTGAAAATGTAAATGAAAATGCATAAAACTATATTAGTAATTAGTGAAAAATATAAGTAAATAAATGAAAATCATAAGTAAGTAAGTAAACGAAAATATATAGAATGCCAAGAACCACCTAATATATAAAATAATATAGGCACTTATACTAAAACATGTATCTACTGGATAACAAGGACTAATGCCATTATATAAATGCATATATGTACAATGTAAATATAACTTTATGTACAAAATATTGTACATGTATATATAATAAATGTATAGACAATAAAACTTGGAAATATATATATGCAATAAAAACTTGAAAATATATATATATGCAATAAAAATATATATAAGACAAATCGCATACACTGCACTTTTCACGATTTGTAAATATATGTCAATAATGAAAGTGACAGAAAAGTGATTGTGGTAGGATTAAATGTATGCAAAAATATATTGAGTCCAGATATGCATGTACACTATTTTTCAAGAGAACAATTTATACACACATACCAGGCGTTGGGGTGACGCGACAATTTGACAACGCAGTTAATGGTGATGGAATAATATAACAATTGCTCTAGTTAATGAAGATTTATTAGCAAATAAAATGAGGTCAGGAAAACGCTTCGATTATGGAATATATTTTGTGTGATGTTTATATTTATTTTATTTAAATAAGAATGTTACAGAGAAATGACTACTGTCTAGTATCGAGACAATATCTTTTCAGCTGATATTGCGATGCGATTTCTAATGAATGTTATTACATTTTAAGTATTTTTTTTAACAGCGCGTTAAAGAAAGCAAACAGCTTAAATTCAAGAATATCAATTTAAAGAGAGAGAAAGTACTGTGCATTAGCGCTCAGTTGGCGCGTGATACCGTTAGCAGACGGGTTAGTCCATTGCAGTTTAGGGAAGGCCGTCTTGGAGGAACTGGTTTTTCTGGCGCAAAAAACCAGTTTCGGCAAGACGCCCTTCCCTAAACTGCAATGGACTAACCCGTCTGCTAACGGTATCACACGCCAACTGAGCGCGAACGCACAATACATGTCTTAAATCTTGAATATAAATAACGCCATAGATATATGTGCGGTATAAATAAAATATACTATTTATTTATACAGGGGCTCTAATATTATGATAAATCGATTAAAAAATTGAATGGCTACAAAAGAATCGATAAATCGTATCAACTGTTTATATCCATTTTTTCGGAACAAAAACAAATCGTGACTTTAATCAAAAATTCATTACCTTTCCATGAGAGCGTCTGTTAAGAGGCTCCGGCTAATATTTAAATAATCGCCAAAAATGAAGAAGTACCGGAGCCGAGCTCCTGTAGGCTCCCGCCCAATTTAAGCCCTGATTTTAAGAGATGGAATATGTGCAATATTAACAAAAATTACAACCATACTCTCAAATTTAGTGGCTGTATTTGTCAGGTTAAAAATAATGCATAGGTCGCATACCAAAACTTTGCATAGTAATGGCAATGCAGATAGAGGGAAAGAGAGAGAATGCCATCACCTGCAGGTGACACCAAGTTGTGACGTTTAGCATAAGGGAAGAAAGGAGACATTTTGAAACTGCCCTTTCTGAAAAAGCAGAAATCAATATACGGCGTTTTTGAGGTAGTTCTTGTTTCCCACGAAAACAGAAGTTTCGGAAACATCGTATTGCGAGAACAGCAAGCATTCATCGCAACATGAACCCATTGTTCCAAATAAATTATCTATATTAAAATAAGGAAAAGATAATGAGAAACATATTTTACATATTTAAAAAAATTTCTTAATAATTACTAAATAAATATAGTTGGTGAATGGAGCAAAGGACGAAAACAACATTCAAAACATAAACAATTATTTTTATTTAAGTTTCTATGGCGCAAGGGTCGCCAAGGTTACATCGGTTTAGTAAACTTAATTTTGTCTCAAATCACTGAAAATATCAAAACACGTCCGAAAATTTCGATGGACAAAAAATATGCACCTACCGATAGGTATTTATCCGTCGATGGAAATTAATTTTGAATTAGGTAAGAGTATTTTAAATCCCTAGATTTATTAATAATAATTTTTAAATTGATAAACTTGTGGCCGAGTAAAAAGGAAGATGTTTTCGTTCTGCGTCCAAAATAGTCATAATTTATATCTCAGGATTTAAATGAACTATGTACAATGGTAAAAATATTTGGTAGGGTAAAAATACAAAACGTCAAAATTAGTAATATTTTTCATTATAACAAGCATAATGTTCTGCTTCAATTAATGCAAATCTTTTTAATACACGTCCATTTGGACATATTTTGAATGGCTTTACGTCTAACAATTTTTAAAAGCAAGTTATTTGTATTTTTCGATGATGGCTCATCAATTTCTTATATTTTACTGTCGTTATCTTTGACTAATGCAATTAAATTTGTTTTAGTATTTGTTATAGTCATCTGATAACTAAAAATACAAATGAATTTGAAAATTAATTTTAACAGAAAATTTAAAAATTTTGGAACTTTATACGTATATGCGCGAACATTTACTGTATGTACAATATTTAGAAAGTGCAACATATATTTTAAGATGATTTTATTCTTAAGGGTCGATGTAATGGTCTCTATTCACGGGGACAATTTATTATACCAGTCTCACCAGTATATACAATGGGCATACACTATATATAAAATATTAATCTCAAACGAGCATTAACACGCCGAGGAATGGATACCACAAAGTCATAAAGCATTTAGATGGGATTGCGACCTACAACCTCTAGAACCGTCATTCGAAGAGATAATTCTAATTCCTTAATACCGGATTTCGCGCTATAACTTGTCTTTGCCCTTTGTCCTAGAAATGCTCAATAAGTTTCAAATCTGCAAATTTATGATATACATTGAAGTGCCAGAAAAACTGGTACAGGCGTGCGTATGCAAATAACGGAGCTTTGCAACCAATCAGCGTAACGCGATGCGGTCGGCAGCGCCTATATAAGACAAGAGATGTCTGGCAAAGCTGTTAGATCGGTTCTTGCCGCTATAGTGGAAGGTTATCAAGGTTTAAGTGATTTTGAACGTGGCGTTATAGTCGGCACAAGAGAGATGGGACATAGCATCTCCGAGATAGCGACAAAATTTGGATTTTCGCGTACGACCATTTCACGGGTATACCGTGAATATCAGGAATCCGGTAAAACATCAAATCTCCGACAGCGGTGCGGCCGGAAAAAGACCTTGAAAGAACGGGACCTTCGACGACTGACGAGAATCGTTAAACGAGATAGACGTGCAACACTTCCTCAAATTGCCGCGGATTTCAATGCTGGGGCATCAACAAGTGTCAGCGTGCGAACTGTTCAACGAACCATCATTGATATGGGCTTTCGGAGCCGAAGGCCCACTCGTGTACCATTGTTGACTGCACGGCACAAAGCTTTACGCCTCGTCTGGGCATGCCAACACCGCCATTGGACTGTTGATGACTGGAAACACGTTGCCTGGTCTGACGAGTCTCGTTTCCAATTGCATCAGGCGGATGGACGTGTACGGGTATGGAGACAACCTCATGAATCCATGGACCCTACATGTCAACAGGGGACTGTTCAAGCTGGTGGAGCTTCTGTGATGGTATGGGGCGTGTGCAGTTGGCGTGATATGGGACCCCTGATACGTCTAGAGACAACTCTGACAGGTGACAGGTACGTAAGCATCATGTCCGATCACCTACACCCATTCATGTCCATTGTGCATTCCGACGGACTTGGACAATTTCAGCATGATAATGCGACACCCCACACATCGAGAGTTGCTACCGAGTGGCTCCAGGAACACTCTTCTGACTTTAGACACTTCCATTGGCCACCTAAATCGCCAGACATGAACATTATCGAGCATATCTGGGATGCCTTGCAACGTGCTGTTCAGAAGAGATCTCCAACACCTCGCACTCCTATGGATTTGTGGACTGCCCTGCAGGATTCCTGGTGTGAATTGTCTCCAGGATACCTTCAGACATTAGTCGAGTCCATGCCACGTCGTGTTGCGGCACTTCTGCGTGCATGCGTGGGGTTGGGGGCTACACGATATTAGGTAGGTGTACCAATTTTTCTGGCACTTCAGTGTATATCAGAATAACATATTTAGTTAAGTGTTCCTTCCACCGATTCGTTGCAATTTCGATAGATGACGTGGGGAAATTACCCCGCTGATGGACATCATTCTGTTGTGGACAAACGGTCTTGGAGAGACGCAGATTGTCGGCGAGTGAATCCACGTAGCTGAGGCCTACGAAGAGCCCCCTGGTGTACGAGAGAGGGCTTATCCACGAGACTCAAATGTCTCCCTGTCTCAGAATATTGCATCACCATTACCAGCAGTAATACTACAAGCTGGAAGCGGTTTCTATTAGCGGTGTACCAAGTCGTCCATAATCGAACCACAGAACGAGTCTGTGCGTTTATGATAGAAGGGGGAAATCGTTCTTTTATTTGTTCAGCATACCATTTAACACATCTGTAGTGCTTATAACCTCGTGTAATCTGTGGCGCAAACACACACTTTCATTGGCGTTTTAAAATTGTAACTCGGATATATCGATCTAGGTAACTGGTTTCTGGTCCCCTGTGGCCAGTTGCCTTATTTCTCATCCACTGTAATCCTGCCTCCCTGTACCATGCATTCAATGAAAGTGCCTGAAGTGAGCGTATGCTACGATAGTACATTGGCTACATCGTGGGCCCTATCCCACAAAAGTCATTAAATTAATTACTAACAAATGAAAATATTAATAATTATATATAGAACCAGTTTGTTTTTGGCGAAGCATGTTACGGCAAGAAACGGTTCACTATAAGGAAACTAGTACCTTGTCATCTAGTGACAACACTGCAAAACACGGATCCCAGCTAGTGGGCGAGAAATTCATAACTAACTTGTACTATAAATGTCAACGTGAAAACAACGCGTCAATCGATCATCCAACGATGATATAATTTTGCGTAGGTCTGAGCTGATCCAGATATTTCATTCAGTGTATTTTCTTAATTGGAACTAATTATTATCCTTGTGTATTTACGGCATACCTATTGACAAGAAATTAATCGACTATTAATGTTTTATTCTTGTGCATCCTCAAGTATGGTTCTTGAGCCAATTTACTTATAGGAGCCACTATAGATCATCACTTTCCTGACCATCCATTGGTACAAATAAATTAAAATGGATGGCTGCCTTCATTAAATACTTACCTTATCTGATTCAATCTCGCTGTCCGATTAGCCGTTACGATACGGGATAGCCGCATCTTTCCTCGAGAAGAACAAATACCAATTTATTGTGGCACTGCTTACCCGCTGATTCTGAGTAGTTTAGCTTCTACCGGACTTCACGTACTATTCATACATTCGTGATGTGGTCAGATGGGCAAATTCTAGAAGTTCGACAGTGAAATGAAATAAAGAGCATTCCGTGCTTCAGCTTCAACCGTACGGTCAATTGCCCTGAAGTCCTTGCCTTTACCCGTCCTGACTTTAGTTACACAATGAGAACAGACCTTGATTATTTACAGTTTAAAGCTAGTTTCTCCTCAAGCACAGCGCCTTATTGGCTACGATGTCCTGGTGTCCTAGGATGGCTGGGATATGTATAATAAATGACCCTTTCCCTATATACCCACACATAAACTATTACATTATACGTTCAGTCAACTTGTAGCCAACTGAAAGTATTGTTTTGCAGTTGCATTGGAATGAGAACATAATATAATCGAACAATCAACCGTGTGATTTATAATGTGCAACTTGTATAGAAATAAGTAGGGATTTTACGTACATGTGTATTCCGCTATCATACGATAGTCTTAAAGGATTGGAATTAACCCCTCTAACTGCTTATCCCGCGATTTCCACGGGCAACATGAAAGTAACAAAATTTTCTCATCCCGCGATTTTCGCGGGTATGCAATTTTTCCATCTATTTAAAAGCGCATCCCGCTTCTCCACCGTTTAACTGTCGGTAATGCATTTTCTACAATATTTAGACTTCTAGTCGTAGTTTGGTCAACAAATGGCGTTATTGTCGCCTAAATTTTCGTATTTGCATAGAGTTCACTAACTGATTTTGCAAGCGCTAACGTTGTTATCATTTTTTATATCCAGAATATGGCTTGTAGGAAACGTTCAGCGAGTGATTTTTATTAGTATACATGCTTTATATTTGTATTCTATAAAGTAAACCGTAATTTAATCAAAATTCATTTTCAAAATTTTTGGTCTTTATATGATTACTCTTAAATTTGATTTTTATGAAAGCCTGTTCTTATGCACGAAATTTATATTAAAAAAATCTTGTTTACAAAAATGTGCTACATATTTTAACTCTCAAATGCATGTAGATTTGAAATATGTAATAAAAATATATGCAATTTTTGAAGCGACTTTGATAAAAAAAAAAAAAAATTGAGCAGTCAGAGGGTTAACGTCGCTGATTTGGCGTCATCTGCAAGACGCCAGATTTTTCGATTAGTGATTTCAGGTTTCATCTCCTGATTTTTCGCCACTCAGTCGCTCTTACTGGCTAACTATTAACTGTGGCCCGGCAGTTTATTCCTAAGACCGTAAAAAGTTCGAGTCTCTTGGGAAAATTTAGGTCCACTGCAGTATGGTAGAGTTATGGTAGCCCATTCGTCTACCGTGCCAGTTAACCGGGTTCAACTTCAATAGTATTGTATTGTCAGTTCACCAAACAGAAGTCCGGTGGAACAGTTAGAAATAACGGTGAGTGACGTTACAAATGAGCTAGCCGCTTACAGCAGAGTGGGACACCAATTTCAGAACTTGTTTCTATCGACCGTCTGTCAGCGCCAAAAACGTGTGTAGAACTTGGAGTCCTACATTGTTGTAAGCGGCTGACCGGATTGTGAAGTTAATAGCTGTTATTTCTAACTTTTCAATCGGTCTTCTTTTCGTGAACGGACAGTAAAAGACGAGCCGCGTTTTCTTTTCCGCCACTGTGCGAGGTTTAGTTCCCTTGGAGCATCTGAGTTACGGATTCCTCGAAAAACTTTAGATTCCGGGGCCGCACAACTTTTGCTTTCCTTCCGCTGTCAAAACAAAAATCAACAAACAAGTTACGCTCATGTCATGATGATAAAACTAGCTATGTCATGACTCTTCACGTTTACTAAGTCATGACTCGGAATTCAATGAACTATCCTTTCATCTTTAAGTGGGGTCTAGTTCCACTTTAGGATCAAAAAATCGATTTTTCATTTTTTGTATGGAAATAAATTGTATGTTCTTCTGAGTGCAATGCGGGTTTTGATTTCTTCCTGAGGCACTTAGATCCCCTATGTTTTAGCAAGAATCTATGTTGAACTCGACAAAAATTGAAGCTTTTTAAAATGTTACGATTTCAATTTGATATATATATATTCAAAACTGTTTATGATAAACATTTGAAACTTTCACGATGTGTTGTTGATATAGTTTTCTTTAATTTTTCTTCGCAGAATTTACATATATATATTACAACCTGAAATTTGAATTTTAATGACAACAATCACAGTGCCAAAATTTGAAAATGTCAATTTTGAAATTTTTAGATCTTTAATATTTTTGTAAACAACTTTCAAAATTTCCTGAAGGAAATCTCTTCCTCATATTCTTATTTATAAGAAAATATTTTTATTTTATCAAAAGTCAAATAAATAACATCTTGAGTTTTATCAAAAATGTTGGGTTTTCAGGTTTCTTCACATATTTTGAGTTAAAACCAACAAATTAACAAAAGAATAGGTTTGAGTATATATTATGCTTACGAATATATTGTAATTTTATATAAAATGAAAGGATATCTTTAAAATAATTTTTTTGAAAAGTGATACCGAACCCGCTTAAATGATTTCATAGTTAGTGCTGATGCGTAAACTAGCCAAGTTTGATGATATGTAGAGACATTGTGATTGAGATATCACATTGAGCTATAGATCCCGTTTATAATGTTCTGGGTTCGGTCTCGGTTCGTCATTTTATTTTCAATTTACATGAATCTTACTTTCCTATAGTATTTGGTCCGAATAGTTTATTTCAAATATGTTTTCTTATTATGAGCCTCTTGCTTTAAAAATAGCGATCTGAAAATTTAGTGAAAAGACTTAGAATACTATGAACATACTAATAGCATTTTGTTATAAGAAACAATAGGAGGGCACGTGTTGCAATTTAAAAAAGAGCTAAACCATGGACAGGAAATAACGCAATAATTTCAGTTTTCCAAAGCGCTGTAGGATTTTAGGAGATGTACGAATTAACGTCTTTAATCCCTCTTAAAACGAACGGATTAGAGTTTACACGTAGAAGCAAATTATAATTCAATTACCAGATCGTATATCTTATCCGGTCATAGAGAAATTTGTTTCCCTAAACCATCTTAATTAATCTTATCCCAATTAATTGGGGACCCAAAAGGAAATAATCTTAACATGAGGATAATCTTGCGAATTAGAGCGGAATTAAGGTCGGGAAATCCGATCAAATTGATTCCTCTTATTTGCTGGTAATGGAGCAGTTTTAAACGCGAATTAAAACTCTTACAGCGCTAAATGTAATCTCTTTCGACAAGCATAACCTGCCGAGTTGTTTGCATCAAAGCTCCTTTAAAACATGATAAAATTTAATTAAATCAAATGGATTAACTTCTTCCAATTCAAATATCACCAACTTTTTTAAATAAGACTTTTACCTAATACCCCATTTATTTTCTCTGTAGTATGCCATTTGCAAGGCCCTTTCTGTTGAATCGTACCATTTCACGCACTAACAACAAATAAGAAATCGTGGTAGTTTAAAATGGCTATCGTAAGAAATGTTTCCAGATAAAACGGTAATATACCACATATAGACATAATGATGATAATGATGCTTTGGGTCTTCCAGAACATGATGTGAACATCATGTTCGGCTAAATTACCTTCTAATCATAATAAAAAAATACTTACGATATTTTGAGGAGGTGATCGAAAGTATGATGATCATTTTAGGGCGGATAATGCAACGTCGGATAATGTCAAAATTGCGCGATAACGACTCGAAGAAATTAACGTGCATTTCCATCATTTCCTTTTTCCTTCAATTGCATTCTCTCTCCCATATGAATGCATGAGATTGGCAAAAGACCATTCAGCAATGAAATCTTAATCTATCGACATTATTGTGATTACACTATTCGGTCAGAGAGTTGTAAATGCGCCAAATCATTTCATCGAATCTATTATGTAAAATACATTCGTTTTTATTTGAAAGAAAATCGGTTTTATTTTTCAAATAAAAATCGGTGCTGTTTCGGACAGTGCATGTATTAAATAAATGCGAATTGCGATATTTGACTATAAGCAATTGAATCCAGTAGATGTAACTCTGTATAAACTTGGAGAAAGTGTTATAAAAAGCATTATGGCATACCGATGACACAGTCATAGAACTTCAGCACTCAATATATGTTCCCATCAGGTTGTGTATGTCGGAGATGATCCATTAGGAGGAATTACGTCTGGCAATTAATTCTAAAATCAATAGAAAAGTTTTATCGAACCATCGCATTATATGTTGCAGTCTAAAACATCATTTCTTATGAGAACTAATTCTCACAGTAAGAATTATGTGATATCTTAACGGCACAGTGGTACAGGTGAAAGCATTCTTCATAATCAATTATATCGCTTTTGTTGTTACATATTCTGGTTGTCATTTAACTATACGATGTAACATGGTGCACTTCTAAGATGCTAATCCTTTTGCATAGCCAGCATTGTCTCCGGAGCTTTCTTTAAAACTTCTCTCTGGAATATGTCAAGCTATTAGTTGCAGCTACTAAGAAATATCTGCCAGAATTTGCAGAAAAAATACTCGGAATAATCTGATGTAAGATAGTAATATTCAATGGATAATTTATTGACACCACGGTGTGACGCATATCGTCAACCATTACCTTTACATGTCGTTTTTCAAGCTTTTAACTACTTAGTTTTATTGTTTCACTGTTTGTCCCTCAAGAGTCATTTTTGTTGTAAAATTGCAAATACTTCTTCATCTCTGCATACTTATTGCATCTGCAGGCTTTTATAACAACACACAACTTGCTTCGAGTATCCTTTTATTCATTTTGTCATAGAGTATAAAATAAACATATAAAGATTACAAGTTATACTGGAAGTGTCCTATCACAATATGCATCATTTTTTCTGCAAAATGTAAAATTTTACAAAGTAAATGTTTGCTCATTTTGATATAACGATAAAAAGCAACACCGTTTCTACAAAACGAAATTATACAAATACAGTGGCGACCAAAAGTTTGGGGCCGGTACATTTTTTGAAGTTATTAGGAAATGGATGGGTTGTACGACAAAGATGAATCAGGCATGAAATTGTCATTTTTATTTCCTATAAATTGGTATAAAGTACACATTTGTACCACACATTTTCATCTGTAAACATAAATATAAGATATTATCGTGACCAAATGTATCGAGCACAAACATAAATTAACCATATTATTATATAAATACAGTAGAGTCTCGCTAATACGGAATTGATGGGACCGGACAACGTCCGGATCACCAAAAATGCGGATTAAATGAAATAAGCTTTAAAGTGTTTACAAAACAAGTTTTAGACGGGTAAAACTATAACTTCTTTGTCGTAGGCACAATTTTTTCAAAAACCATTCTTTAAAAATGTTTCCATTTATCCATGAAGATTTTTGTGAGGTGTACTGGGCTGGAAAAGCATTTGCATTAATATTTTTAAGGGCCCTAGGCTTAGCCGATTTCCGTCCGGAGTAGCGGGGTCCGAATTAGCAAGACCCTACTGTACTTGATAGCTAACACAAAAAAACTCTTTCAAATTGCACCTAGTAGCCATGCCCTTGCTGGTAATCACTGCAACACATCGATGAGGCATTGCTTTGATCAAACGTGTAATAGATTCTTTAGGGATATTACATTCTCCTTCCAACCCATCAATTCGGCTTTATTGGAGTGTTTCTTCTTTCCCCACACGACACCCGAGTTCACCCCACATGTACTCAATGGGATTAAGTTCTGGAGAATGTGTTAGCCAGGGAAAAACGTGATTTTTTTTCACAGCAATAAAATATTTTACGTGACCTGATTAGTGTCTGGGGTCATTATCGTGTTGAGAAATTCTCCATTGGGCATGTTTATCCTGGCATACGGTAGCATATTCTCCGCTAAGATGCCCTTGCAATCGAAGTGGTCCATAATGTCATTAATCTCCACAAGTAGACCAACTCATCCCACAGGTGCTCAATGGGATTAAGGTCTGGAGACTGTTAGCCAGGGCAACACGTAATTTTTTTTTTCACAGCAATAAAATATTTTACGTAACCCGATAAGTGTTTGGGGTCATTATCGTGTTGAGAAATCCTCCACCGGGGATGTTTCTCCTGGCATACGGTAGCATATTCTCTGCTAAGATGTCCTTGTAATCTATGCGGTCCATAATGTCATTAATCTCCATCAGTAGACCAACTCCTTGAAGAGAGAAAGCACTCCATACCATCACTCCAGCACCTCCGTATTTAACAGTTTAAATTTGGTGTCTAGAATGATTTCTAGCACCCAATGGACGTCGATCATATTTATTCTCCCATGACTACCGATAGATTCATCGGGAAAAGTACTTTTTTCCATTCGCGTATCATCCAATGTATATGTTCTTTATCAAACTCTCGCCTGGCCTTCTGATTCTTCTTACTTATTAGAGGCTTTTTGACTCTGACATGCCCCAAAAATCCCATATCAGTTAGCCGTCGACCTACAGTCCTGCGACTTCCATCCGCAAGGTTTTCACGGCCATGTTTCTGTGCAATGCTACTCGCTTTCTTCTTTACACCCGTCAGAGATTTTCTTTTAATTATTTTATCGACACGTTGCAACGTTTTTCGTGGTCTCCGACTTCATGGCCGATCAGTTTAGCATCCACTTGCTTTATATTTAGTAATTAAATTATTTTCCATTGTTTTTACAACTAACAATAATTCGGCAATCTCAGGAGATACTTTCCTTGCTTGGAAAGGTTTATAATCGCCTCTCACAACTGTATCGTTGTATGTCGCGGCATTTTGTCTTTCAACTGACTTAGAAAATGAATACAAACTTCTATCAGAGCCCTACATCGATAGCATTGTCAACAAACGTCGATATACGTCCTTAGAAATCAATTGCCCTGATACTTATATTTACAGATCGAGAATGTATGGTACAAATTTGTAATTTATACCATACTATAGGAAATAAAAAAGACTTCTTCATGACTGATCTATCTTTTTCCTACAACTCATCCATTGCCTAATAACTTCAAAAAAACCTTATAGCCGAAACTTTTGGCCGCCACTGTATATATATTCTGACGCTGCCACTGACCATAACCTTTTCTTAATTAATAATAATCATTTTCTCCGAGGATTTTACTGAAGTGTGATATATATCGCATTTGCGAGAGAGGAAAGTTCTATATACATTATATTTAACGTTATTTATTTACAAACGTGCTTTCTTTCAAAGCTTTTGACGAAAAATCCATGGTCTGCACAAGGAATTCTGTTTTTACCGTTTGGAATTACAAAACCAATTCGGCTTTCTTATAAGCGAAAGCAATCTTCGTATATAAAAGTCCCATTCCTTATTAAAATTCATTTAACGGAAACAGAATTCATATTTAGAATGAAATGCAAACTACTCAACGGAAAAATTCCGGGAATTGGAAAAGGAATCGCCTCTAGGAATAGACACGCCCGATCTAGTATTCGTGATATTCGAGTGACAAAGCGAATTCGTTCATCTTATGTCAAAAGAAATCAAAGGTACGACGACGAGTAATAGCCTTTTTTTTTTTTCCTTGGCCATATTTTTTATCCCTCTCTCTCTCTCTTTTCTTACTATTTCTTTATTGCATTTCAATGTGACCATGTAAAATAAAACGTTGAGGTATTTCTTCTCGAACAAAGAATTTATCGGTGGTAAAAATAACGTTATAAACTCTGTTCTGTCCCTTCTTTTTCTTAGGGAAACCCACGCGGGGATTATGCCAATCATTGCTTTATATCGAACGAAATTCTGACAACTCATAAATGAATACTAAATTAATGACAACATTTTACCTATTAGAGAAGACTCTTTTCTTCTAATGGGGAATTTTATCCCTTTCTTTAGGTCAAAATTGAACTTGTATCTCATTTCCATTTCATCAACTACCGCTTTTATGAAAATCAGAGCCCTTTTTCCTACTTTTTTAGAAATCTGAAATCAGAAATCTTCATGCGGTAAATTGGAGTCAAACTAGTAAACTTCGTTTTACAAATCAATGACCCGAGTAACTTCAAAGATGGCCATGGTACTGTTACTCAAGATTCTAAAAATCTCATCTAATAAGTGTTAATTAACTGACATTATATCTAATAAGTGTTAATTAACTGTTAATAACTATCTCATCTAATAAGTGTAAACTGACTAATAATTACATCAAATTTATTGACTGCAGTTACATTGATGAAAAGCTTTGTTAGCAGCTGTTTCCAGAGCTGCTTGCTGTCATCATCAAGGCATGATGACTTCTGCTTTTGTCAATCTGATGTTGATTATTTGAAAGTTAAAATTAAGGATACGTTCACCGCATCTATGATTTCAGCTTGTTATCACAAAACTCCAAATGTTCCCGCAGTGGAGAAGTGGTAAAGCCTTCACCTAACGAGCCGTCGTTTCAAGCTCGTCTTCCACTGGTGCCAAAAAAACAAATAAATAAATAAATAAATAAATAAATAAATAAATAAATAAAAAGCTCTTACGGACTATCTGCTCACTGTAGCCCTGGGGTTGGTTCTCTAGGCTTTATGGGGCACGGATTTCTCAGGAATTTCACTGACCCTGTGCAATGTGACCTTTGTTATCCTTGCGCCGTTAAACACAAACAAACTGAAAAGTGATTTTATCATAAACTGTGAAACCCAGCACAGTTGAAAGCTGTTATCCGTGAATATTGATAATGAAACAATGTTAAGAAAATGATAAGTAATTTTTTTAAGGAATCTTCAATTAATAGCATCGGACCTTAGTTACGGCCTCACTTCGTTTGGCGCAGAATGACCCTTGCTATTCTTGCCCCATAAAAATACAACCAACCAATTAACAGTATAAAAATACTATATTTTGCTGAAATAATCATTGCATTAAAAGCCTGTGCGCTTATTTGTATTTTAATGTTCAGAGACTGCACAAAGCCTCATCTGCAAAGCAATTGGGCTTGATGTGTAGCACAAGGACAGCACAGTCATTCTACATAGGGACCAACAGTTTTCCGAGGAATCTGGAACTCTTAAAGCGTGAGGAATCAAACCCCGCACTATAGTGAGCAGAAGTCATTGAACTGTTTTTTTTGTACAATTGGGAAACGAATCTGGAATAATGATCGACTGAAATGGGTCGAGACGCGTTAACTGTTAGTCAACGTCGTCATCACCACCGGCGCAATTCATCTAAAATGAAACCGGTGACTTAAACTGGTCGAGCGAGGACAATGCATTTACAAATTTACTGTGAACTGAAAACAGTCCAACTCATTTATTGGCCGTAGTGGTAATCAATGCATCACTGTATGCAACTGCATTAAGAACTGCCAATTCCATATATTTCATTATTTACTCCTAATTCTATATATTTTCTTATTAACTGCTAATCCAACATATTTCATCATTAACTGCTAATCCATTATATTTCATCATTAACTGTTAATTCCATATGTTTTATTAGTAACTACTAATTCTACATATTTTACTCATACATTATTTGTAATGGCCCTTCTCCTGATTGTTTTGGTTAGTAGGTTATGTTTTCAAAACAGACCACTGTATCTTGACAATAAATGTAAATGTTATTTTCTACTAAAAGTTTTCTAACCTAGAATTTATTCACGACTTCTATGGATATTAAAGCATTTTGCATTTTTGTTGGCTACTTGTTTATAAGCCAATTTAAATTTTTGCATTAAGGTTTGTCATGGGCGTAAAACCAGAATGACTCTTTTTCAAGAACAAACTGATCTCTTAAAATCGCTGAATTTCTGTAAATGAAGGTTTGAAGAGATTAAAAGAGAAAATGAAGTCGAAGTGAAAAGTTTCAAAGAACTCGGATGGTGAAAACAGGGTTCAAGCTGCTGAAATTTAAGACTTGGGTATTAACACGGAGAAGGAGAAACATTATAAATGGCTCTACGTGGGAAATGGGTATTAATCCGTATACATTCCGTACAAAAATTGACCAGCTTGCAAACCTTTGAATACAAAACACGTGTTCAGTTCTATGTACGCATTGAATGCTACATGGCAAGTAAATATATTTAACTTCTACAACATTAGTTCTTTGAGTTGTGCAAATACAAAACCAGGACTAGGAATTCCTCCTGTGTCAGACGGGCTGCTATTGGTCTACGAATATATCCCGTAATCGACAATTTATCGCTATTTGAACAGTTTGTGGTAATGATTGTAGAACCGACCTCGCTCAAGCGCGTAGCCAATGGAAGGGGCAAAGTGGACTGTAACCTCCCTCCTCTCCGGACACAAGAAATATTTTAGGTGCTATTTTAAAGAAACTTAGCCCAAGATCCCTTGAAATTAAACCAGCGAGTCAATCTTAGCTACACCTAAGCTAGG
Source organism: Dysdera silvatica (assembly GCA_006491805.2). Lineage (NCBI taxonomy): Eukaryota > Metazoa > Arthropoda > Arachnida > Araneae > Dysderidae > Dysdera > Dysdera silvatica. The sequence continues at coordinate 96,779,243 of QLNU02003225.1, read as the reverse complement.
TTCGATGGGTTCGCCCTTCATTTGACTCGTTGCGCCAAGAAAGAAACGATTAGGCTTTTCATACGCTTTTCGGATGCAAAGCAGTAATCTTCTGGTCGCCGGATGGAAGTACTTATCTCAAAGATACTAAAAGCTACCACGTATTGTTTACTTTTCCTGATTATGTCGTCAAGGATAGTTAAATTAAGTAGTTCATAGTTAAATTGATAATTAAGTTTTGGGAAGGTTAAGCAAATGCGGTCGGCTAATAATATTCGTAAAAGTTTTGCGACATTTTGAACTATCGGGGAATTCTTCTGAGAGATGAGCAAGTGTATGTTGAAGAAAATGTAAAATGACAAAGGATATCGAACGATGAAATTATCCCGCTTTTAAGAAAGCTTAGAATCTAATTTCGAACGCGCTGTAGGAGTGAAAAGATTATTTACGGCAAGCCTATTTAAAAATAGCACCACCCGGAGAGCTTCGTTCGCAGGACAAGTGGTCAAAAGGGGAGAATCGGGAACAAAATTTATGAAATTTTGAAACGGCTCATAATTTTCTTCTGATTTATTGCAATACTAGCGTGTCAGATGTTCGTGGAGACATTACTTACAAGGCTGAGCTTGGAGGGTCGACTTTAAATGTGAAACGCTTAATTCGGAGAACTGTCTTACAGATTTATAGCTAACTGAGATCACATTTTCCCCGGGTTTAAATTACCCGAAATAGTCGCTTCTACCTTCGGCGCCGGGACTAAGTTAGACGTTAAGCTAAAGAGACGATAAGCCGTTTATGGCATTATAATTAGAACTCAGATTCGGACTATATTACTAGGTTCATTGCTGAACAGAGCCCTTAGTCCTACACGTCTCTATCTTTAATGCAATATGTTTACAGAATTTCTCATTATATCCAACGTTGACACTGATTTCTAAACAGTTGAAATAGCGCACAGACTATTGCTCGTCGCTCTACGTCTGTTTCTGTCAGAGTGAAATGACAGTTAGTCTTGTCCGACACACTATTAAGTCATTTCGTGTGTCAATTTCCTGTAAGTTTCCTATTACGGTTTCCAATCTACGGAACACGATAAATGTTTTCGTTTTAACATTGCGCCTACTTCTACTAGGTTATCCTATACAGTATATAGAAGATTCCGGTTTGTCGATTGCATTTTGGTAAATCACATTGCTTGTCAGTGTATTAATTTACTTTCGTAAAACAACTTTTTCATATGTTCTGCTTCATGTTTTCGTATTTATTATGCGAAGTATTCTACCTCGCTCTAAAATAAAAATAGGAAGGATGTACCGAAGTTCGACTCTGAATGAGACTGGGCGTTTACAAATCCACCGTATCTCGGAAGTCTCATTAACATCTTCCTGACGTTTCCTGTAAGTGATTGGTAATCAATAATAGAATGAAATCAAGTCACGCATTTGATTATAAAAATAAGTAGGAACCATCTAACATTATCTGTAATGAAATGGTGTCACAAAAGAGGAAAATGAGATATAAAAATGAAACTGTTTTTATTGATTTAGAAAAAATAAAAATAAGCCTAATGTATAAGGCAATATGTAATAATGAAAAATTCAATTGATTTAATTACCATGTGTTACATTGTGTTTTATTACCTGTATTTTATTTTACGAACTGTATACAAGTTTATTGACGCGTAAATGTAAAACAAATAATATAATAGGCTTAATTCTAATAAACTAAAATCATAGCTTTCCTTGAGCAAAAGTTTTCAGAATAAATTCTGTAAATAGTTCTACCTTCTTATTGTTATATTCTCTTCAATATAGTGATAATCTACTCTCTACATCAGGGCTTAAATTGGGCGGGAGCCCAATGGAGCACGGCTCCCGTACTTCTTCATTTTTGGCGATTATTTAAATATTAGCCAGAACCCCTAAATAGACACTTTCATGAAAAAAGAATGAATTTGTGATTAAAGTCATAAACTTTGTTGTCCAGAAAAATGGACATAAACAATTGATATGATTTATCGATTCTTTTGCAGCCATTTGATTTTTTAATCGATTTTTAATAATATTAGGGCTCCTGCACTTTTTTTGTTAGAAATTAAGCCCTGCTCTACACATAAAATGCTTAAATTAGTCACGGTTTTATGCAACGCCAGATTTTTTCACTAAAAGTAATGAAATGCAGCAAAACAAATTATACCTAAGTTATGAATTCCATGAAATATGTTCTATTTTCGATAATACTCAAGCAATTTGCCATTAATAGTGCATAGACGACAATTATAAATTTAGCATTGACTATGGCTATAAATACATCCCAGGAACAAATTTTCGATGATGTTGGAATATACTTCGAAAGAACATTGTTTCGCCACAGAGAATTTTTATTCGTAGAGCTGTTAAGATAGAGATAAAAGCACGGTATAAAAATTCAAAGAGGAAAGTGAGATTAGAATTAAAAATTTTAGTCTCGAGAAAAAAAATTTAAAAATAAAGGGTTTTTTTTCTTTTATCACGAGTGTGGAAACGTATTGATGATATCACATTATTAAGACGTTAGTACTGCAATTCACTTAAAATAAACAGTTCATTTTTTAGTAAAAGCGGAGCATGGGTTTGAAACCACCGTAAGAGATCAGGGAGCCGACTCTCCACTAGTTGAAAAAAATATATTTATTGCACATGTGATGAAAATAGTACATAAACATTTTATCGCGGTATATAAATTTTACAAAAGAAATCAATTCCTTATTATAGTACATATAATGTAATACACATGATACAGCCTATGCTTATAGTGTAATAAAATATATGTCGCATGGATCTCGTTTAAGCAATAGTGTGCTCAAGATTAACCCATGTTCATATTATATGCCAATAAAGGAATTTCATAGAGCATATATATTAATTTTATGTAAGTCAAATAAAATTAGATGGTATAAACACAAGCTTATTAGGATTTTTAAGCATCGATCAGTAGAAACCAGATTTACCGATTTTGTTAGAGCTTCTATTTCTTATTTCAGTCCATTTCCCATCTTAAATCATGTAGGTATATTAAAAATTTTATTTAAAGAAAACAAGAAATATATACGCTGTTTTTGTTATAAAAAACTCAGGAAAGGCCTTAAGGTTTCTAGTATTTCTTACATTATTACATATTTCATATATTTATATTTTCACGCGTAAGTAAAATATAAAACTGCATTAATTATCGAAGTGAAATTATTTTTTTACCATATAATTTAACTGCGTTTTCTGTGAATATGTTTTCTATACAAACTACATTCCCAAGATAAATATTTTCACTTTTAAATGCCATAGTTTTATTTTTTTAAGCTTCAGCATGTTTCGTTTATTTTCTCCCCCTCTCTCTCTCTCTCTCTCACCGATTATATGGTGAAGTAAGAGCATCTGTAAAAAACCCGTTTTCTTTTTAGCTCTCTACCAGAACAAAATATAAAAAAAAAAGAAACTTAATTCACCTCAAAAATATAGCTGATTTTTTTTATTGAAGAGAAGAATTAATTTCAGTGGAAAAATAGCGGCAGATTGAAAAAAACAGTTTTCTTTCTTGTGCGCGGAACTTATTATTTGTAATTATTTTGCTTATTATCTGACGGTAAAAGGAATATCGTTAGAGGAAAGTATATATGGAATGTTTTCCATTAATTGATAATATACTATTAGTTGCTGATGACATAAACTGGTCAATAGGTGGATCTAATATTGAATTTCTAACAAACATAATAAAAGTTAAATTAAATTTGATTCAACAGTGGTTCAGTAATAATGATCTTATAGTACATACTGAAAAAAACCGAATATATAATATTCCATGCTAATAATAATAAAATCAATAACATGGAAAATCATATACAGTTTACTGAAAAAATACTAAAAAGAGTTAAATCAATGAAATTTCTATGTATTAAATTACACGAAAAACTTTTATGGAATGAACAAATAGATGATATACATAAAAAAAAATTAGAAGAATAAATGAACTATTAGCCAGATTAAATAATAAACTAATTTGAAATGCAAAAATTTATATCTACAATTCAATGATCTATAGTACATTGTTATATGGAAATTCAACATGGGGAAAATTAACTAAAACAAAATTATTAGAAACAAATAAACTATTACGTGACACTATGAATAAAATAAAACCATCATACCAATCAACCGATTAATTTAGGCAAGAACATCAACTACTATACGTAGAAAATATACACAAATTAAAAATATCTCAATACGTATATGAAGAATAAATGAAGGAAAACACATAGACATAATAGAAATAATAAAAGAAGACCACAAATAAAATACTCGTCATAAAAAAGAAATTAAAACAAAATATATTCGAACTAATTATGGAAAAGATAATATGAATTATTACGGATTAAATATTTGGAATAGCATACCAAACGAAATAAAAATGTTATACCAATAAAACAATTTAAAAATACACTTAAAACTCATTTTTTTATCTAACCAAACATAAAGAACCACAGTTTTTAGGTTACATGTGGGTAAACTTTTTGTTTTAGCATGTAATCCATCATGCATGTATATATACACAAATTGTATACATATGTATGAAAGTGAGTTCTTTTGTATTGTATTAATTGTTTCAAGAAAAATAAGCAGTAAAGGTTTTATACACAAAAAGTGCTAATTGCATCATATGCAAACAATCTTGTGTTGCAGAGTTCATCATGGCATTTATTGTAAAATTCATATTTTTTTTAGTTTTTTTCCTTGCTTCATTTTTTACGTTTTAGTTGCCTTCTTTAGTGGCTAATTTTGCTGTGGTTAAAATGAGAACTGTCATGGATAAGCAGAAGGGAAAAATAGGGAATCTTAGCTATCAACTCCATAAGGATAGTGAAGCATGTGTTGGCATCTTTCATTTTGCTGTATTATGAAATTAATGAATATTTTTGTATTATCCATAGCCAAATATTATATATAGTTTTCGTTTCTTAAGCTAAAAATAAACACGTTTCCTGCATCGTGCAATGCAGTCGTTTTCGGAGAAGTTATCAATTAGATTTAGCACTATAATTAAAGCCTATAATTAATATGTGTGAGTTATATTTTGCTTATATAACTTTGCAGGCCTTACCACCTTACTTTCAGAAGCGACGATATAGTCTTATGGTTAAAAACAATTTTGATATCGATTGATGATTGCTTTGATATTGATGAGTAATTGATTTCTCAGCTTTAATTGCTTTTATTTAACTCTTACTGACCAAGACTTTTATTTCTGTACTATGTTTTGTTAAATCTGTGATATAAATATAGAATGCCGTATTCCGGAATAGATCTTATTCTTCAAAGTGTTGAAGTCGACGTCTACTGCAATATAGCATACAGTTAGGATAGCAATAATTAATTGCATAAAACTGTGTATGTTGAAAGGGCTAATGGTTGGAAATTAACCAAATAAGTAATAATATTTATAATTAATGTTCATAAATCCTTCATGTAAACTCTGTTTCCTTTTCTATTCAGCCAGTGGATTAAGAGCATTTATTACATGAGTTTATAAAATACTTTTGATTTCAAGACTCTCACCTTACGTTGACCACACCTTACGTAGACTGCACACACGAAAAAGTTTTCACTTCTTATACAAATATCCGAAGGCTTCTTCAGAACTTCAAGCGATTTAGTTTCGCAAAGAATTAATGAATTTTGAAATATCTCCTTTCTTTGAAGAAAGCAAATGAATGCCGCGAGACAATCATTATTTTTAACAAAGCTCTTTTCCTAAATAATAACCTTCAATTCTCAGGATCGAAATCACAGGACTTAAAAATCCTCCCTTGTGGAGTGCCAGTTTGGATAAAAGCGAAATGCGCTATGAAATTTAAGGAGTAACAAATTGCAAGAAAAAATATTCAAATGTTTTACCAATTACCAATATAAATTATTTTTCAACATTATATATGTATATATATATTAAAAACAAGCCAACCGTAAAATAATCAAGAGTTCCACTTGTACGAAATATAAGTAATCCACTTGAACCGAAATCGGTCTAGACCACCAAAATATCTGTAGCACAGAAATTCTCATTGGAGAAGATGCATTACTGTGACAGTGAGGTGACATTTCTGAAAGAAGAGGAGAATAATAATCCAAAATAACTGGAGATCGACTCACTGAGTGATACATTTAAAAATAATAATGAAAACAATTGGCACAGTTGCAACAGCTTAGTACAGCTTAAATGTTTTTCGATGGTTTGCCATCTATTTTCTGTTGGCATGTATTTCATGCCATTAGAGTTTGCTCCATCGACGAAAACCAAATCCAAGAACTTGATTACGTTAAAATCATTTCCATAATCCAAGGCTACAATCCGTCTATTGTCAATCATGCCTTCAAAATGTTCTCTTCCAAACAACTTGACACTTGCCTTTCCCCAGAAAGCAAACATAAATTGCAATCCATCTGCCTTTTATTCCTAATGACAGCTGCGAAGTCGCTTCTATTTTTTCGAAGTTTAATTTCAAAGTCACATTCTCTGTCCTCAACACCATTGATGTTTCAAAGTCTAAAACCTCGATTTCGGATCACAATTCATGGGGTACTTATAGAATCTCATGCTCGTGTCTTCAAAACCTACATTGACCAAACTCAACGTGAATTCCGCTTCCAAGTTAAGGTTTATGTTAAGAAACAGAAACTGTCAAAGTCCTCCATATAGCGCAAAATTTTTAGACTTTAGATTACAAATTTAATTTTGGTGAAGCTACATTAATTTTTAAGCCTCTTTCTCCGGCAGACGCATTTCTTTGAAGCCTATCTGATCCATCAAAATATTGGGCGCTTGATAAATGGCACGGCTACTGCGACCAATATCCCTCCAATATGTTTCTATTTTCTCCATATCCCTTTCTTTCCTAATTTAATTTCCGCATTCTTAAATTTCAATTTTCGTCTATCTCTAATCCATGTAGTTTTCTTTCCGCTATCGACCACTAGTGAGCAGCAAATCGTAGACAATGCCCATAACCTTACCCTGTTGTTCTAGCTTTTACAGTTTATTGTTATGAATGTTTCAATGGCAGATGGCATCAAGACACCGAAAAACTTTAAAGCTATATTAGATGGTTGTAATTGTGCCAATTGTGTTTATTTTTATTATTATTATTTTAGTATTTATTAATAATTCAAATTCATTGAAACTCCCTATGATATCTAGAAACTTTGGACAAGAAAAACGAAAAAATTTAATGATAGTGTACATCGCAACTATACGCATTCTAAAAGTGCAACCAGTTAAAAAAATAGTTCGGTTTTATTACGGATAGTACAGCGCTATATAGTTATGTTTAATGCCATAGCTCAAATGTCTTTGAATGACGTTTAAGATTCTGATTAGATATTTGGCCATTTTATTTGGATTAGAAGTTTCGTGAAAATATTTTCACGAAAGTCAGAAATAAACCTGCCCTCATGTAATAGTTGTTTTTCAAAAGCAGCTGTTACACAACAGATTTCCTTTTGACTTTTTTCAAAGAATCGGTCACGTATATGTTTTGATTCAGTGGGATTTTCGTTCGGTGGCCTTTTTCTTTTAATATTTCTGTGGAATGTTGAAAATATATTTCACTCTCGTAAGGTCACGTGTTCACTATCAACAAATAATAAGTGTTATGCAATTTTCTATAGTTTTATATATATATAAAGACTAAAATTTTCTCATACAAAAGTTATAAAGTTCAATTTTAATAAAATTTCTACTCTAGTAGCGTATGTATATAAAATAAAGCTGAGAGAGACTTGAAAAGTACTCATGTGTTTATGGCTTCGATAATATTCTTCTAGATTATTTGGCAAACACTTTATGGCAATTCCACGTGACGCGGCTGCAATGAAACAAATTTGTTTAATAAAACGATTTTAAGTGTGAAGGGTAATAATACTTTGCATAAAAGCCTTATATACGTGGAAAATACGCATGGTTCCTGCCCTGATATTAATGTAGGTAGAGGCACAGCGGGTCATATGTTGGGTCCTCGATTCGATTCCGGGTCAGGGTAAAGTCTTTTTTTTTTCTTCTTATACATAAATCTCTAGCTCAGTGGTTCCCAACTCAGTTTAAGCCGCGGACCACTTTTCCACTTCCGTTGCATCCACAGACTACTTTGAAAAATTCTTAGGAGTTGGCTTCAAGACCTTAATAAAAAAGGGAACTGGGTCTTTTTTGGGGAAAATGTGTTTGTACAATCGTTCTTTGGTAAAAATAAATAAATAAACAGAAAAAGAAATAATAAAATCTAATAATAATACAGTCAAACCTCGTTAAGACGAACACGCTTAAAACGAATTACTTTTAATATGAACCGTTTGCTGAAATTCCGTCAGATTGTAAAATACTACAAATATGCAATCAATTTCATTTTTATATTTAATTTTAACATTTAATAATAATAATATTTTTATAAGCGTTTTTATTAATTATTATTTCTTTTTAAATAATGACCCGTCTCGCGGACCATTTGGGACTCTTTGGCGGACCACCAGTGGTCCACGGACCACCAGTTAGGAACCACTGATCTAGCTTGAAAGTAGTATATGAAGAGGTTGGGAATCAAGAGTCCCCCAGTGCTTTCCCCAACCCCCGGGATTCGGGTCTGGTGATCGATTCCCCCTTCCCTGTCGTGGTGGTTAGATCCCTGGCCGTTTTCGGTCAGTATTTAAGGTTTTTTAGGAATTGGTGTATTCTAGAGTTTTCCTTTAAGGCTTATTAATTGTTAATTAGCATTACCTTTCATGATTGTTAGTTGCTGAAATAAAAGTTTAGTATTTAAGGTAATAATTTCATTAAACGTTTTTTAGGAATTGGTGTATTCTAGGATTTCCTTTAAGGCTTATTATTAATTTATTGGTTAATTAACATTATCTTTCATGATAGTTGGTTGATTTTCGCAAGTTCTTTATAAAAGTTTAGTATTTAAGGTAATTAATTTCTTTAACTGTTTTTTAGGAATTTTGTTATAGGTATATTCTATGATTTAATTATTAATTAAGGATTTTATTATCTTTGATGATCGCTAGTTGTTCATTTTTCTCTTTTATAAAAATTTTATTAGTAAGTAAAGTCTTTCTTTTCTGTGTATTAAGATTTCCCTTTAAGAGACATTATTATTATTATTATTATTATTATTATTATTAATTTATTCGTTAATTAGCATTACCTTTGAAGATTGCTAGTTGTTCATTTTTTCTCTATTATAAAAATTTTGATAGTGAAGTCATTTTCTCGGTATATTCTAGAATTTCCCTTTAAGGCTCATTATTATAATTAATTAAGGTTTTCATTATCTTTGAAGATCGTTAATAGTTCATTTTTCTTAGTTTAATGCTTTTAATAAAATTGAATCTGTCAGATAAGAAAATCCTTACTTCCCTATATTTCTCTACGAAAATATATACAATTCACGCGCCCTAGAAAATTGTTACAAAGAAATCATGAACATCTCAGAGCCATACAGCAAAATAACATAAACTGTTTACGTATATCCCAGCACGCCTTAGTCGAAAAACATACTCCACGCTTGGATAATACAGAAGTTTCGCACCAGAACATTACAACTCTTAGAAGTAGACTTTTCTTAGAAAGCTGGGAATCATTCTCACAATTTCACCCCTTAAATACATCCAATTAGATAAGAAAATCCTTACTTTCCTATATTTCTCTACGAAAATATGTGCAACTTACACTTCCAAGAAAATTGTTCCACTGTTTAAGATGATTAGTTAGTTAAGACTTTCTCTACGGATTAAGAAAATATTTTAACTAAGCAAAATTTTTAACCCAGCGAAATTTTTAACTATGAAAAATCTATTTAAAAGTTTCAAATATAAATTTTTTTACTAGTCATTCTTTAGTTAATGTACTTTTGTTTTGCACAAAATGTTTGAGCCAAATGAACCAAAACGCCTAACCAACATTTACACTGAGCACTAGTGTTGGTTTTTGGCATACCATACGACCGCGCAATTTGGTGAAGATGATCTTCACTCGTACGTGTTTTGAAGTCAGATCTCCGTTTCCGGAAGCAACTTTGCATATATTTTTCAACCGACTACAAATGTGTTCTAGTGGCTGACTGCATCTAAGCGGGTAAGACGATGACAAGAAGATAATACGTAAGTATTATGCTCAATAACCTGGTTAGAAAATTGCAAGTATCTACCATCTGAATCATCCATTTGTAAGTGAAAGGAAGCCACTGCTTTTGCACGACAATGCATCAAATCATAAAACTCGACAAGTAATGGAGTATTTACATCAATAAAAAATGAGAACTATCCCCTCGAATCACCTACTTGCTTAACTTTACCACTATGTGACTTTTGGTTATTTCCTAAAGTGAAAAATATCATTGCTGGAAAGTTTTGCAGAATAGTGTAAGACCTCGCCCAAGCCATAAATTCCATCATGACTTGGAATAAAAGCTTCCATTCCTTCCTGAGACGGAGTACCGTAAGTGTTTTAACACTTGTTTGTATCAGCCAAATTGTTGTATGAAATTATCAGGAGGCTTCTTCGAAGGTATGTTTGATTCAGGTATCTTCAACACTTACTGATTTGAAATGACACTTCCAGAACTAATTAAACACCAATCTTGTTTACCGGCCGTGCAAAGAAATATCGAATTAATACTCATAAAAATGAAATAATTGTAGTATATTTAATACCAGAATAAATCAAGTATCCGTAAGTACTATTTACAGTAAAGAAATAAACAGAATAAAGAAGATATACCGAAACCCCTTTAACCCACTTGTAAAATTGTCCTGCAAAGCTAGAATTAAAAAAAGTAAAAACAATTTGTGTCCCAAAAGGATATAATGGGGTATTTTCTTTGTAAAAATAACTCACAATATCACGCTATTAACATCTTTTATATTCTTTGTATAAAGACCCAGAGTCACAGTGATATGCATACCATGAATAATTTTACTTCAATTGATTAATGAGCAAAACTTATCCAAATTAGTCGGTTTATTAATGACACACTGCACTAATCAAATATATTATATAAATTAACTGCACCAGAGAGAGAGTGAGAGAGTAAAATTTGTGTAACTTTTGCTTCTATTCTAGCTATCGAAATCTTTTATTTTGTTGTTCTATGTCCATACCTGCTAGGAGCAGGAACGTACTTTGAATGTTAGGTGCGAGATTGGAGTAAATTTTTTTATAAATCTTGCATAGCCTAAAACATATATAAAGCAAGCCAAAAGTCACATGACCGGATATTATTATTTTATAACTTTTGAGATATTCAATACCAAAGCAGAAATAAATTTTAAAATATAATTTACTTCATAGCTTTTTTTACAAAATTAACTGTAGAACATAGTATGAGGCAAATGTGTTCTTTTCTGACTGCTCTATAATGCGCTGTTCATTCGGTGAAATTTTCTATTACTTTACTTAAAGTATCTTTTCCCAAAGCCCCGCTTTCTATCATAACGTTGACTTTTAACTGCACAATGGTCGTAGATTTATTCTTGCCGGGGATATCCCAACAGGAATAAATCTGGCGCTGTCAGATCCGTAAACCAGAAGGCCAATTCTTGAATTTTCCTAAAACGGAAAATCTGATTTAGAGCAAATTATCATTCAGTCAAGCAAAAATCGTCTGGATATAGGTAAACCATCAACAGACCCTTGGTCTTAAAAACGTCTAGCACTGGTCTTAAAACGTCTAGCACTGGTCTTAAAACGTCTCTTTTTGAAAGTCTAATGTTGATGGTAACATTAATTTTTTTATAATCAAAATATTAATATATATATATATGCTGATTGAATAATGTAGAGAATAAACAAGGATTATTAAAGATTATTATTATTAAATTTTCATCAAAAAATTTCACGATTAGTTCTGTTTTCCTTCCTCTTAGTCCCTTATTAGTTAAAAAAGGATTTTAATTTGAAGCTATAAAAATGTGGGGTATTAGTAATTGATTTTTATTAAAATATTTTCAACATGCTGACTAGTTGTCATGTAGCGTTTTTTGTATTTTTCAATAATGAATTCTAAAGGGCCACTTTTTACAACCAAATAGAGAACAAGATAAGAGCATTTTTGTTAGCAGAAAATTGATAAAAAATAAAATATAATACCCTCCGAAATTTGCAGAATGACTGGAACTTGTAGAAGAGCAAAATATTTTCACGTAAAGAAATGAAAAAACTTTTGTTATAATTTGATAAGAAATACTGTGCCAATTTTTAATATAATTGATGATGAGTTTATTAATTTTAAGGGCATTTTAAATTTAATATTGTAATTTGAATCTAATTTTTAGAGCACAATATGTATATTGTTTTCTTTGTTTAATTGAAGAAGCGTTTTAAATTTTAAAATTCCTTACATGTTGGAAAATTGTAGATGAATCTAAAACACAATATAAAACTGCTGGAAAAACTGCCTTTCTTACTCCATTTTCTGATTCTTGTATTTTAGCTTGGTTTATATAATAGTTTGCTAGCCTTCGAAGGGCAGATGCTCTGTTTTGCATATTTACAAAAACGTTGAAATATCTAGCTTTATGCTTAGTGTGCCAATGTTTACTTAGAACAAGTCTCTATAAACTCGCTAGTACGTAATTTTAATAATATTTTTGCTTTTACATTTGCTCGAAGGAATTTCGTTTTCTGGGTGTTAGATTCGATGTTACAAGAAACGTATATTTTCAATATTTATTTAAGTAAAAGATTTAATAGGTGATAAGTTTTTTTATACACTCTATAACAAAAAAAAATCGACGCACCAAGAAGGAGTTGTCCGATTGCGATAAAAATTGGTGGATGTGAAGAACATACATAGAAAAAGAAACGATTAAAATTTCAGAACAATTGAATGATTTATTGCAGAGTTTGACCGTTACAAAGGGAGGAAGTCAATAAGGCGTTGGTCCACCTCTGGCCTGGATGCAAGCTGTCACCCGGCGTGGCATAGACTGATAAAGATCCCGGATGGTGTCCTGCGGAATTTCTTGCCAAATTGTCTCCAACTGTCGGGCTAAATCGTCAACATTCCGGGATGGTTGCAATCGCCTTCCCATAGCGTCCCAAATGTGCTCTATAGGAGAGAGATCAGGAGACCTAGCTTGCCTGAAAAAAGGAAGCTAGGTAACTAAGTGAGCTAGCTTCTGTAAAAAGGAAGCGTTGGACAAGCTTGAAGACAATTCATAGCTGTGTGCGGCCGGTCTTGTTGAAACGTAAGTCCAGGGTGTCGCAAAAGGAACGGTAACACAACCGGTCGTAGAATGTCGTCTACGTACCGCTGTGCTGTAAGTGTGCCAGAAATGACCACCAAAGGGGTCCGGCTATCAAAGGAGATGGCATCCCAGATCATAACGCCCTGTTGTGGCGTGCGATAGTAAGGGCATGATTCCCACGCTGCCCTGGACGTCGCCAGACACGTCTGCGGTTGTCGTCAGGACACAGTTGGAAACGGGACTCGTCACTAAAGACTATACGTCCCCAGTCAGTGCAGTTCCAAGTTGATCGAGCCCGGCACCACTGTAATCGGACTTGACGGTGTAAAGGCGTGAGAGGTAAGCGGCGTAACGGTCGGCGCGAGCGTAAATTCCGCTCTCTCAGTCGTCTACAGAGGGTCATGTTGGACACATGTGTGCGGGCCACACGTTGGATAGTTGATAACGACGAATCCGGTGCTGTGACAATCACTCTATCTTCCCGTTTTATTGTGGCCTCTGTCATCCCAACGCTGATATCTGCCGTTGTTCACCCACTCTTTCCAGCACCGTCCAATCGTCGCATCGCTTTGACCCACATGTCCAGCGATTCTTCGATTCATCCAACCAGCCTCTTTCAATCCGATAGCACGACCTCTTTCAAACTCTGACATATGCTCGTAATGAGCACGAATCTTTCGGCGAGGCATTGTTACAGTCGACGTAAGATATCTGCAGTCAAAATGCAACAGAAATTTTGACCACATATTGAGAATCGCTCCTTATATACACCTGCTGAATGCGCAGATCCGATGCGCTGGAGTTCCCGCTATTCATTCATTGGACACCAAATTTTAATCATTTGCATGTTCGGTCAAACTATCTTTTCATACGAAATTTCATTATAATCGGACAATTCCTTCTTGGTGCGTCGATTTTGTTTTGTTATAGAGTGTATTTTAATAATGTCTGAGTTTAACAACGTTTATTTCTAACGATACTTAAAATTATTTGTTATTGTTGTACGTGATAGTTAATTTATAAAGTATTGTTAAGGTAGAAGGACAGAATTGCGCCAAATATAATTTATTAAATGAATTGAGTAAATTTTAATATAAACAAAATTATGCTTCATATATATATATATATATATATATATATATATATATATATATATATATATATATATATTATATATGATATTTTATATATAAATTATCCAAATATTTTTTTCAATTACCAGTAACAGAGCTATGGTACTCCATCAGAAGCCGTCCCATCCATGTGTTAAAAGATAGTCGTTAATATATATATGGTATTATGATTTATATAAAAACTTTGCTTATAAATATATATTTTTAAAATTAATTATTGATGCATATATATATTAATATTTTTTATTAAAATAATATATATATATATATATGTTAGGAGAGATCGAAAAAGAAACACTTGGGTGAGAGAGCAAACTAGAGTAGAGGACATCATTGTTAAAGTAAAAAGGCTGAAATGGCGATAGCCTGGACATATCCAAGAAAAACTAATCAACGATGCGCAACGGAAATTCTCAACTGGATTTCAAGAGACCACCGAAGACCTAGGAAACGTCCTCAAACTAGATGGGTGGATGAAATAAGAAAACAGGTTGGGGCAACATGAATGCGAATTGCTCAGGATAGACTTGTGTGGAAAGCATTTAGAGAGACCTTCATCCAGCAGTGGATAGATAATGGTTGAATATGATGAGGATATATATATCAGTAGTAATAATCTTATTAACATTAAAAATACGTTAACTATACTGTAAAAATAAAGTGTGGGGGTTCTACTATTCAATCCATTCCTTTCCTCGGTTAGGTATTTTTCAGTGTTTACGTGTTTATCTACTGACGCAATATACTTTAAAAATAATTCGATTATTTTACTGTTAAATAGTACTTTCATTGTGCTCGAAGTGGCGTCTTTTAAATTTTTCACTTCGGAAGCTTTTCTGTGGCATCCAACATTTAAAAGCTAAAAGAAAATTTTCCGTCCTTTCTAATTGCCCCTTTCACACATAACGACACAAGAGGAGTTACGTAATTACGTTTAATTTAATAGAAAGTTCAAGTCTTTAGCAAAATAAGAACTAATTCCGCGCTTTCTATTTTACCTCTCTCCATTGCTCAAACTTCATTTTAGTAAACAAGCTTGACCTAAATCTCTTCCAGTAGCCTATTTTTAGTCAAACAATATAAAACGACGTAAAGAGTGACGAATTCATTGTATTCATTTTTACTCGAAATGAAAATGCAAAAATTGTCGGAACTGCTCTTGAGTGATGGGCGTTACGAAAATGAAAAAAGTCAATTCACATTTACGTAAGCTACCGTTATTTATAATTGTGGTTGTGTGAATTGTCCATGAAGCTACTGAGCAATGTGCGAGCCTTAGTGCTAAAAATATCGCCAAGCGAATATACGCATAAGATTACTAGGAGTATATAGAAAACGTAAAACTATATATAGCCTTATGAAGGCTTCACGCCAGACTATATAAAACTCATATATATATATATGTATATATATATGTATATATATAGAATACACCAGCTATCAACTCACCATATATATATATATATATATAGAATCACATAACTTTACCAGCTATCATTTGATATAAGACAATCTGCCAACTCAAGTGCTGCATAATAATCACCCGCTGAGCTGGGATTGTTCCCAGCAAAGAGCTGATTCGGCATCCATTGACGGATTTATAAAATTTTCGCCGCCAAACGCAGCCTGTCCCACCTTTACAAAGAAAGGAATATTTGTTTAAAAAAAACGCATATCATACTCTTAACATTTGATATGTAAAGGAGATTTTTCATATAATTATTCAAACTAATAAGATACAACTCAAAATTATTGCTACCATAATCTCCGACTTCGTGGATTTGAGACACTTTTTGAATCCACAATAATTTTAGTATGGAATCCTGGAACCTCTGATTTGATCTGGTTGGTAAACGAAAAGGAGGGAACAAACACAATCACAAATATAAAATTGTAATGAAAGAGGGATTTTATCAAAATAAATAGGAGCCCTGAACCTCACAATAACTGTGGTAGACATGAAATGTGCCAAAATTGTGAAAAAAAAACAGACATCGTAGAAGCGTTGATGACTTCAGAAAAATAGGTTAACAGACTATTTAATTAACTATTCCTCTGCAGATCTCCGCCCGTTTCGATTCCACATTCAGTGAAAAGCAAAACGACCCAGAACTCAGCGGGGGGCGGGCTCACTTCGAGTTCCACCCACGCCCTTCCCAACCAACCAACCTTAGATGGACGTAGAAAATCATTACCTTTGTGGTTTAGTTTGGTTCCCATAAACTGGACTTCGTTTTTAAATATTGACATTTGTCAGCGAGAAAGCAAAGTTGCTCTGATGAAACCATCTCTGCTATCACCGCCACATACTTTGCTTGCTGCTTCTGTGATTAGTTTCACAGTAAGTTTAACCTCCTGAGTGTGACATGGAAATTCGTTTATGTTGAAAGTTGTTATCTGCTTGGAATGAATGAGGTCTAAGAGTTCTTTGGATATTTCAGATGCTAGAAGTGGAGGACAGGTAATTTTCGTTGATGACTAGATGATCCACCTTGTCTAGTCTTTTGCATTAAAATTAAAATCAGGAATGATGAACGCATGTAAGGATTTGCATTTCTCTAGTTTTTTCCTGGCTTTTAAAGTGTATCTCAAAGCAAACTCTCTGACATGATGTCGTTCTTCTTTTACCATAGCCAGAAGAAGATTCTTAAGGTGGGCAAAGAAGGCATTGGATGCGATGGAACAAACACAAACACTGGGTGGAAAAACGGAATCATTAGGTTTATAGAACTATCCGTCACAAAACCTTTACTATGGTCCATCTGTATGCTCCACTTCAATGAGTTGCCATTGAGGAACTTCATTGAAAAATTAGATGGCAAAACCACTTACTTGCAGTCGTACTCTGGATGTATCGGAAAGCAACTTGAAGGGTGTGAAAAATTTCCACTGGTAAAATTCCTGAAAATTCAGTGCATACTTCTAAAAGTGAATACGGATATCCTAAGCAAAGGTAAAAAATATTTTCTCGAAATTTCACTGGCCATCCACTCAGGTGTTTGTCCTCCAGATCTTGCCATTCCTAACCCTACACTTCTCAGCCATTCCAGGTTGTTGACAACAGTTAATAGGATAGGATATTTAGACTATACGTTGCTTTCTCAGACCCATCTTCAAATCTTATTCATATCACAGTGTTCATCCTGAAAGTATACTCACCTCTATGGTTCACAATCAAAACCCAACCAGCAATACTTCAAGGCCCAAAACATGTGTTTCAGTGTATACTTACACTGTGTGAGTACTTACCAGATCATCTCAAAACAATCATTGATCCAGTAATCCAACACAATGCCTTCTTTGCCCATCTCGAGAATCTTTCTCTGGCTATGGTGAAAGACGAAAAAAAGCATGTCAGAGAGTTTGTTTGAGACCCATTTTAAAAGCCAGGGAAATACCAGAGAAATGCAGATCCGTATGTACGTTCATCACTCCTGATTTAAATTTTGATGCAAAAGACTACACTGGGTTGATCAGTTGGTCATCAACGAAAATTACCTGTCCTCTACATCCAGCATTTTAAACATCTAAGGAAATCTTAGACCTCATTTATTCCAAGCAGATATCAACTTTTGACATAAGCAAATTTCCATGTAACACTCAGGCGGTTAAACATACTGTGAAACTAATCACAGAAGCAGCGAGAGAAGTAGGCGTATGTGGCGGTGACAGCAAAAATGGTTTCATCAGAGAAGTTTTGCTTTCCCGCTGCCAAATGCCAATATTTGAAAACAACATCCAGTTCATGTGGAACCAAACCAAATCAAAAAATAGTGATTTTCCACGTCTAGCTCTAGTTGGTTGGTTGGGAAGAGCGTGGGTGGAACTCGAAGTGCGTCCCCCCTCCCAACCCCCTGGTGAGTTCGAGGTCGTTTTCCTTTACACTGAATGTGGAATGCAAACAGGCGAAGAGCTGCACAGCAATAGTTAATCAAACAGTCTACTTAACCTATTTTTCTGAAGTCATGAACGCTTCTACGGTGTTTTGTTTTTTTCACAATTTTGGCCAATTTTCGTCCTAATGCGACCCCCTGCCAGCTCCCTTTGGGGGTAGTATTACTTCCCCTAAATTTATTACGCTAAAGTATTAATACCCATTAGCTAGTTTCTAATTGCTGTCATAACTGGCGTTTCATGATAATTCAACCAATTTAAGGCACTATTCAAAAGTTTCTAAAAAAGGTCAGTTTATGGTTAATTTCCCAAATTTTGGGGGTTCATGCTCGACCTGAAGATATTATTTGATTCCAAAACTTCTTTTTTCACTGTGTTTATCTTGACGAGCAGCAACTGTTGAAAATTCGACCCATCCTAGCCTATATACGACGCTGTATTACGAGTGCCTATTTTTTAACGTCAATTAATTCTGATGCTTGTGCCTTTAAAGAAGTAAATTTAACAACGAAATATGCATCGTGGTATTAACTAAAGGTGAGAGTTAAACATTATTTAAATAGGAAAGACTTATTTGAACAGTCTAAAAATTTTCGCAATAACTTTTAAGCATTCAAACCCATGAAAGGCTTTTCATTAAATGCAGTCATGTTATTAAATTCATCTAGTTACAACGTTTGGGGTGAATATATAATAATGGTCGAATATATAGAATATATATAATGGTAATATAGGTAATATAATATATAGAATATATATATAATGGTCGAGGCATTTGGTCTTTTTTTTTTTTGATGAAACTGAACCACCTATAGATGATGAAGCTACTCGACAGAATTGCAGGACTATAATTTAAAGAAAACAAGAGCTTATTCAACTTTATATCTGAGCATTGATCCAGAATATAGACTATTAATATTCGAAACTACGGATGGTCTAACTGCGTGGCAAATACTTAAGCAGCATTTCGAACCTGTTTTTAGAGAGAGAATAATTCAATTACTGGACGGAGTTTTTTCTCATCGTTATACTTCTGGTGAGGAGATTGAGTTATACACAGCAAAATTACATAAGTCTATATCCAAACTCCGTGAAGAACATCCTGTGAACATCCGTTTCTGAAATGTATCAGGTACTTCAATTAATAAGATACTTGGATTCTAATTTTCAAGATCAAACGATATATCTTTAGTCAGACATGCACTTTAAGTTCCAAAAGACATTAGATGAACTTATAGCGGAGGAAAATAAAGTTAAACAGATAAACATTGACTTAGATAAGACTGAAAATTCTATTTATTTTTCGACTGCAAAAAGTGTTTCTAGTAAAAATGGCGATAAAGAATGTACCGTTAAAATAGATCCATGTTTCAAATATAAAAAATTTGGTCATTTTATGGCAGATTGTAGAGTCAAATTGAATCCTAACAAAGGTAAGGGTAAGAAATTATCTGTAAAAAAAAGAATAATTTAAGTTACCGTGATGCTTAAGTAATGACAATAATTTATCAAATATTGAAGTTAATTTAAATCACATAAATGTTACAAATACATTGGTTTGGGTATTAGACACGGCAGCATGAAACCATTTTTGTAACAATATCAAATTGTTTTCATCATATAAACCAGTTTATAATACTTCCATGTCACTTACCGTAGGTAATTTAGAAAGTCCAGTTGAAGGCATTGATAACGTTGAATTCTATGTACGCCTAAATGGTAAACCCAAAAACATAATTTTACAAAATGTGATGTATTCACCTAAGTTAAGGAGAAATTTAATTTCAGGTTCAAAAAGTGAGCAAGTGGGAGCCAATTTTGTAGGAGCAAAAGGTAAAATTTGGGTTTATAGTAATAAAGGTGAAAAAATGTTCTATGCTAAAAGAACTAATGGTTTAATACTTTTGTAAGCCACGGTACTATATTAAACCAAATGAAGAGGCGTTAGTGTCGGTATGATAGAACTGTAGTTACATTTCATACTGCAACAATAGTATTTTATATTTATTTTCATATATATTTTTGAATATTCATATAAAAGTATGTGTTTATGACAATCAAAAAGATATGGGAGGGGCGGCGATTGTTAGAGAATATAATAATAATTTGCGTATTTGCGTCAATAATAATTTGCATATTTGTTTGTTTGTTTTGTGGTTTTACGGCTCAAAGACTACAATGGTCATGCTGCGCCGGGACCTACTGTTTTCCGAGGAATCCGAACCTCTTATGGCCTAGGGAACCAAACCCCGGACTACAGTGAGCAGTGCGATCTTTTTATGAGATCTCTGAGTAAGCGTTCTTTGTACACTGTTGGGAGTCGAACCCGGATTAACGGCGTACTAGGCGAACGCGTTACCACACTGCGCCACTGCCGGACAATAACGTTGCATATTTACGTCAACAATTTTTTCTGTACGTCAACAATAATTTTATATTGCGACCAACAACAATTTGCTCATTTGCGTCAATAACAATTTGCATATTTACGTCACAGTATGACGTAGTTATTTTTTCTGCGGCCCTATATCAGGTCCCATATTTTTTTTGATTGCAGTTTGTTCACTTCTTGTTGGGATGGTTCTTGCGTAAAGAGCAAGACAAACACGTTAATGTTTTTTTTTTTATCATTTAAAAGCTTGTAGTCCAATAAAGTTTCAAGATGAAACTAAGCAAGAAGTCTCTAATTCATTTTGTCATTTAAAGCTTCAATTAATTTTGTCATTTAAAGCTTCAATTAATTTTAAAAAACGTCTACTTCCAATACAATTTTCAATAATGAAGCGAATCACAAGTGCTCCATGGAAAATCGAATATATAACGACCTCCCTACTCTGACTTGGGAGGAGCGATGTAGAAAGTCTGCCTCAACGGTCGGGTTTCTCTAAGCTTAGAAAACATTAACCATTTGTGTCATGTGGATATTTAATATCATTTCCATCATGAGGTTAGTACAAAATTGACATCATATGAGAGTCCGCCACTTAACGGGACCTCTGATTCTTCTCGTTTGGTTAATACAAAAGTAGATATCGTATGACAGTCCATCACTTAACTTGACCTCCGAATTTTCTTGTTTAGTTAATGCAAAGTCAATATCGTATGAAAATCCACCACTTAGCGTGACCTCTAAATCTTCTTCTTGGATTAATACAAAGTTGATATCATATAACAATTCGCCATTTGACGTGACCTCTGAATCTTCTTGTAAGGCAACTATGCAGTTCACGTGTTCTTCTACTTCTGCATCGATACCGAACTTGAACAGTCAGAACATCATTTTTCAACCAGAACAATACACCGTCAACACCCCTGCATACATTGTGGAACCCGAGTGCGATGGATATTGGCAAACCCTCTAGCACCATGCGCCGAAATGGGAAATTCGTATTTACTAGCTGCGTTAACCTAAATGAAATGGCTATTATCAACAATATACCATGATATGATCAATCCGAACATGGACCGTTCCACTTAAAGATCAAACTTTAGCAATTACATTCACTTTACCAAACTGGTATAAAAACTAGCCACCGTACATGGTTGTCCAAATTATTCTCATTTTATAACAAAATTTAACTCTGGTTTAACGAACTACACGGTTCTAAATTTTTCACTGAACAGTCTTTAGTTTAATATTCGATGTAAATAGTCTAACAGCATAAAACAACTATTTAATAAGGTATTATTACCCTTCGCAGGGTCAATACCATTGGTGTACGCAGGGGTGTTGATGGGGGTTGTAACTCCCACTGCAATGAAATTTTGTATATTTAACATAGGAACATGTGAGTTGTAGCTCTGTAACCCCCCATTGAGCCTATAACACCCCCTTCGAACTTTCCAAGTACGTTAGTGGTCAACACAACTGTCAAATGATTAAAAAGCTCAATGTTCAATAAAAAAAGGTTAACAGAAACTTTATATACGGAGAAAAAAGCATCGTTATTGTGTCTTTGTGACTGAACAGGTTCCCCGTTTCGACTCAGGGCCAGAGCGGCGTTTCGTTTTCTTCTATAAATGAAAAGCTCTAGGTTGAGTTTAAACGTCATCGTCAGAAATTATTATCCATAAAAGAAAATGCTTCACACGGAGATAACATCGACACATCTCGTTCGTCTTCCGCGGCGATTGTCCCGAGAGTAGGGTTCGATTGATATCATCCGTTTCATTTAGCGGGGACTCAAATCTTCCTAAAGCCGAAGGAGGGAAGTCCAGTCCTCAGGACCCGTACGTTCACATCCAAACGTAAGGAATATCAATTTCAGTTGAAATATAAAATGATAGCCAAAGCCGAGGAGAGGGGGGGTGGGCAGCAGGGGCTGCAAACCCTGTGCCTGGATGAAACCTAGGAGCTGGCAAAGACCTATGTTGTGGGCGGCTCTGCCCACGGAAGGGATCATGGGGGCCGCTCGAAGTGAGTCTTGGGGCCCGCTTTAGCTCTCGGCGCTCCTGAGGACGGCACTTCGGCTGCTTCTGGAATTAAATTAAAACTAAAAAATCCTTTCCGCCTTCATTCAAGGGCAACTTGTTCTTCAAGTTGCCTGGAACTCTCAGCTCAGTTCGCTAAAAACAATTGCCTGCTGTCCACCTCTTTTTATCCCAGCATCCATTTTCCAAACATAAAAAAACACAACAACATACAGCTAGCATAGGATAGGTTCTAGAATAATAGGTGTTCGCCTGCGCTTAGCTGGGGCAGTTTTTCCTATGCTGAACGTTCTAATAGAACCAGTTTAATTGTGTGGAAAGGGCCGTTACAAATACTTTTAAATACTTGTTCTTTTGTGTTAGTAATGTTTAATTGAACTTTTGGTTTCACAATGTATAATGCATAATGATTGATAACTAAACTACGAAGATGTGTCTTATACGTTTTATGATCCCATCACCCAAAAGTTTTGTTAAAATCGCTGGGGATATTTTCTGATGCTCTTTAACCACCTAGCCTCCGGAGTCGTATATATACGTTTTGACCTACTAATTTGTCTTGTTTTTCTAACTAACCAATTGATATACAGTTTTTATTCGTAAATGCCTTTTTTTTTTGCTCAGTTTAAAACCAATTATAGCACATTTGAGAATTTGTTTGATAACTTCGAAAGCAAATACGCATGCGTGATTATTCTTCTCAGCCAATCTAATTTCGATTGCGTAATTTTTACTGATTCAAGCTTGGTAAACGTCACACCTATTACACCAAAAATCCAATTTTTCGACTAATTTTATTCTGTGCGCAAAACAGCCCATCCTTTTTAAACTCAATCGAGCACTCGAATTTTTGTTACGCATTAAATTTGGGAGTGGAATTTATTTCATTGATCTGTAAATGGCCGTTTTCAAGGAAAGTAGGAGAATTTTCCTTTTCTTAGTTATGTCAGAAGAAATGGGCGTCAATGGCTGGAGTCTAAGTGGTTAAAAAGCATGTGAAAGCATATTTTTCATCATGCACGTATATTTTAAAGTATGCGTACATGATCAGAAACGTAGCAAGGGAGTAAAGGGGCGCTTGTCTCTGTGGATATCAATACACGGGCTATGTATACAAAACAAAAACTTAAACGTCGAGTTAATATTTATTTTTGGCCCGGGGTACAAATTTTATGCCTTGCATTAAGGCTCTATTTTTTCACTGCTATAAAAATTGTGCAATGGCACTCATGGGTACAATTAAACTTACAACGAAAACCACCAGTCACTTACCTTATCAATTTAATATATGGGGGGTGCTTTAAATATTATAAAAAGAATTAATACAGAAATATTTGTATCCGTTTTTTTTCCAGAGTGTTATCTAATTTTCTTTTATACGAAAATTCGGGATATAACACAAATGACTAAAAGAATAACAGCTTTTTTTTTAATTTACATTTTAACTCTATACCAGCGGTTCCCAAAAATTTTAGAGATTCACTTTTCAGAATACTAACGACGTACTTTTTAGAACACTGACAGTACAATGTTTGAACAAAACAAACTTCCTCCAAACGCGGCTATAATACTCATGAGAAATAGGAAATGTATCTTAATTTAAGAGCTTTTACTATTGTTTTTAATTTTTAATTTATTATCGGGCCCTGCGATAGCGCAATGGTTACGTGTTCGCTCAGCGTACTATTTGCAGGGGTTCGACTCCCAACATTGCCGAAATAATACGCATACCGGTAAACTGTTCGTTGTAGTTGGGGCTTGGTTTCCTAGGCCTAAGTAGTTCGGACTCCCCTGAAAGCTGTACATACCGGAACGGCATAACCTTTGCTGTCTTTGCGCCGTAAAACGAATGATGATTTGTTATTGATTAGGACTTTATAGAAACTAATCTATTTTGTATAGAACATTTACGAAGGGTACGTAACTTGTTTCTGTTGATGAGAGCTTTGCTGCAAACCAGTTTCCAGCCACATTCTTATATAGTACGCGCTTAATTTCCCTCTCATCGTATTATTTTTCGTGGTGTTCTTAATCTTTTCCGGTTTTTCATGATTTTCTATTTTGAAATAGATGCAAAACTTTCATAGATCAAAATACTATTCACGAACCCACAATTAGGGAACTAATGCTTCTGGCACTATCATTTCAACATCATCAAATGAACTTTGAAATAATATTGTCAATTAATGATAAATGATAATGATAATGTTTAAATGTTATTCTAATGGAAATATTTTGTCTGTTTCTTTCTGTCATTCATGCCAATTCATTCAATAACATCATCCAACAGTCGTCAGAGGTTCCTTCAAATGAATCAAAAATCGATTAAAAAATTTATAATTAATTTGTGCACACACGACATCTTTGATAAAGAATTATTATAATGTGCACATATCTAATTATGCATATAGTAATAATAGTAATATTATATAAATCTACATTTTATAAACCAGTATTCACATTGAATTATTTAATTGTTCAACTGTGATAAGTAAGAGTATATGAGGATATTCTCTAGAATTTTTTTTTCTTTCACAATTTTTGTTCGATTTCAGAGCTAAAATTTAAAACTAGGTTGAGGAAACTTTCCTTGTCGTTCGAATTAATTCCTTATTATTTGGATGATTCGTAAAACAGGAAATCTTCCCAAGATCATGTTTTTAGGGAAAAATAGTTGTTCAATGTAAATAATAGAGTGGATGAAAACGGTATTTGTATACTTCAAAATTGTAAAGTCAATTGTATGTTTCTGTTATTTAGATTTTCGGTTTTATGGTAGATTTTGTTATACTTTAAAGAACTAGGTAATTTTTTATCTCATTCCAAACAAAAATAATATTTTAATATTAGTTTTAGAACCTAAAACTGCAACGAATTAGGTGCTTTAAAATATTTCATCCGATCAGTTAAAAGACGACCTGGGCCTTGGTGTGGGTAACGCGTTGTTTAGTTCTAACTAGTTTTTACGAAAACGTTTCCTAAAAAATTTATTTTTTTATATCAGATGGGTAAACTTATTCAACCTGCTTCACTCATTTTCAAATAATAATTAAAGACAAAAATGCCATATGTCAGTTTTAAATAATGAAATATTTATTGGTTGGGATATCTGATTTTCTAAAAAAGCAAAGTGATAAAAATCTGTTTGCAATCAGTGAAAGCAACGAAACGAAGCGGATATGTAATACAATAATAATCTTTTTTGAAACACTGAATAAATACATTTTTATTTGCTGTACAATTATGAAAGTTTTCTGTCTGTCTGTCTGTCCATCGATCTATCGGTCTGCCTGTCTGTCGGAAGGTTTCCACATAATGAAAAATAAATTATAGTTAGTACTAAGCAAACGGTATGTTTATTGCCGTTATGGAACAAAACAAAGAACAGGTAGTCTTTGTTTCCAGATATTTTGCTGTTTACATAATCAGGAATCAGCTGCCTCAACCTCCCATTCTGTTTAATCCCGTAGTTGTTTTATTATTACCTAACATTATTATAATTATCAATTATTATTATCTAACATTGCATCTGATATACAGTCAAACTTGGTGAACTGGAAGACGTGAAAGGACCATAAACTTAATGAATTATCAAAGAATTAGAACTATAAAAGTTTTAATATGGGTACTCTAAATAGCCCTAAATGTCAACTCAATCGTTCAAAAAATCGTTCAAAAACTTCATTAAACGATATTTGCACACTTATGTACCATGTCACATATTTACAGTTTTCTAAAGAATATAATACAATTTTATTATGTTTTATAGTTAATTTGTTGGGCATTTGTAACTACTTCTATTTTGTTGAAAGCGTGGAAAACGTAAGAACTTACGTTCTGATGACATTCAACATACTGTCTGAACTATATGCATATTTTCCATGGCTTACTTACATGTGAGAATCAGCTTTCCTAGGAGTTCTATTTTTCATCTATTAAACATTTTGTTCTATTTCTTCATTTGAAGATACAATATCTGGCCTGATATAGCAAACATCAACCAGAAGTTTGGCGTCCGCAAGCTGCCGAAAACTTCTATTTTCTCGTTAGTATATTCACCAAATCCTTACAAAGAATATCCGCTTCGTGTCTTACTGTTAGGCAATTTTCCCCAGTGATCGCGAGCTCCATAATTTAGTTGGGAAATTTCACCCGGAAAAACCGGCTAGGGAAAATCCCTTTAAGTTTCATTTGCCAAGAAATAAAAACTTCGAATTAACTAAAAACAACCTTCGAATTAACCAAAAAACTTTAAATTACAGACGATTTTTCACCATATTTTAATGGAAGGTTCGTGAAATAGAGAGGAAAGTTCAAATTATCCACAAATCCAGATTACACACGTTCGAATTGTGCAGGTTACACTGTATACGTATAATCTTAATGAATAGCTCTTACAACTAGCAATTTTAATCAAATCGACATTCTATATTAAATTAAATCAAAAAAGGTTTCGGAGGCTAAGAGATACAATAATATTACACATATAACTTTAGTGTGAAGAATAACAATTTTTAATATATGTTTTTTTACAAGGAGAGCAATGAAAGCTTTCTAACATTAAAGCAAGCTTGGGTAGTACACGGTGAAGATGAATATATGCCTATGTCTTTAATTGTTCCGGAAAAGGAATATAATGATTGAAGCGCATGTATTTTCCAATTAGTTTCAATAGCTGTCAATAAATAAGCCAATTGATGACCCGCATATCTAATTTACTTATCCGCATGGTTTAGAAATACGTTCCTCATTTACATATATCACAGTACAATAAAACCCCACTTAACCGGCTTAATTAAGACCGAGTGTAAGCCGGTTAAGAGAAAATCCGGTTAAACGGAAGTGATTTAAAAAATATTAAATCCATGACATTTCTCTTATAGCTCTGTTACATACTCTACGTTATAAGGAACGCTGTGCAATATAAACGTATTTAAACAAATTAAAGAAAGTATAATTATTGAGAGTACTGTACTACTATTGAAAATTACCTATATTTAACAGACTATATCAAGAAAATACGTACCGTACTAGTGTACATACAATTGCATTACTATTCTTTAAAGAAATCAGTTACTTTTTTTTTTTGTTTTAAACTTGAATACCGATGTTTG
Source organism: Dysdera silvatica (assembly GCA_006491805.2). Classification (NCBI taxonomy): domain Eukaryota; kingdom Metazoa; phylum Arthropoda; class Arachnida; order Araneae; family Dysderidae; genus Dysdera; species Dysdera silvatica. The sequence continues at coordinate 96,751,430 of QLNU02003225.1, read as the reverse complement.
GCTGCAAAGTCCCACCATTTCGTTATTTACATTACATCAATTAACATGGAGATTGATTGTTGTTCAACATAACGAAGAGCCACTTCTAAAGCATTCATTCCATCGTTATAGGAAACTCATGGTTCTGTTCGTGAATCTGCATCATCCGAATCTTCCACTACGTCTTGAGGCGCATCAAAGATAGTCTCGATGGTGTCTTCGTCAGATAACATTTCGACGCCCAAGTCATTATCAATTTTAAACCACTCTTCGACACAGGGCTTGATCACTACAAAAGCGTCCAAAGCCCGGGCTTTGGGCCTCGCAATTTTAGAAATCTCCAAAAAAAGCCAAAATTTTATTTCATTTTTATATATAAATTTTTAACTTTTACCAAATCTTACCGTAATAAATTCAAAAATAAAAAAAATGCATTGCAGTAGCATTGCGAATTTGTTATTATAGTGTTACCTCCCAATAGGGAACACCCATGGGACAAGAAATTTTGTCCCTTAAATAGAGGTGTCTCTTCTTCGGAGGTACATGCGTTGATGTATACATATTCAACGGGCCAGAATAATCGTCCATTATTAGGAGGTATCCCTTACAAAATGTAACACTGTATTTACCTATCCAACTTATGATGGGACCAATTTTGCAATATCCCTTCGAAATGGGCTCAGCTCGCTACTGGGGGCATTTCTAAATTTTTGTGAGGACAAAAGCCCCAAATATGTGCTTGACCTAGGGCCTCGTAAAGGCATGACCGAGCCCTGCTTCGACATCTACTTCTGTAATATCACTACAGCCTTGAAGAGCTTCAAAAGTTTTGGTGAAGCTTAATGTAAGGAATTCTGTTGATGGCATTTCGTCATTCACTCCAGATGATCCTTTTTCATTTGTTTCTTGCTGTATAGGAGCCATTAGCTTCCACTACGATTTCTCGAAAGTTGAAGCGGGCTTTCCTGGCCATGTTGAGGGAACCATGTAAGCCACATCTTTAATATTGATAGCTTTTATTGAGTCAATAAGGTTGACATTAATAGTATCATTTTTGATGCTACCAGTAGCTTCCGACGATATCTTCGTTTAAGTGATTCAATTACACCTTGATCAATCGGTTGAATAATTGACGTAACATTAGGTGGGAACAAAACTGCGTTTATATTTCCCACCTTAAGTTTTTCTTTATTTGGATGCGACGGTACATTATCGAAAAGCAAGATTGCCTTTAAGGGCAACCCTTTTGATTCCAAAACTGCAAGAGCAAGCTATGATTTGAACCATTCTTTAAAGAGGAAAGTGTTCAGCCAAGCGGATTTTTGAGCTCAATATTGAACTAGAAGGGAAACCATATTAACGTTTTTAAATGCCCTTGGCAGCCTTGACTTTCCTATAAACATAATCGGTAACTTTATGTGTGTGCCAGTAGAATTACTACACAAAGATAAAGTTACCCTACCTTTACTTCTTTTATATCCGGGGTCAGCTTCTTCTGTTTTAGATGCTAAAGTTTTGGAAGATGGCATTATATAGTACAGACCAGTTTTGCCGACGTTGTATAACTGTTCTGCTGTTAAGCTTTCTTCAACCATAATTTCTTCTAGTTTGGTTTGAAAACAAGTTACATCCTCTGGGTCTGCAGACAATTTGTCACCAATCACCGAAAATGGTGGGTTGGTGGATGCCATGCCTCTTTTTCCATCTATTTAGCCAACCTTCACTAGCGAAAAATTCTTGATCTCCAATTTTTTTACGTAGAATCACTGCCTTTTCTTTCAAAATAGCTGATGGGCATTCTTTTCTCTCGTTCTTGGTTAAACCAGAGCACTACACTCTAAAAAATGCCTGTTAATTTACTCTTTTTCGGTTTTTCCAGAAGGACGAAATCTGTCTTTCATTGAAAATGCATTTAGTCTGCTTTACAAATGCTCTCTTGGCAACACTGTGTTGGACGCATGCGTACTAGGAAGGAAACGTTTGGGCTTTGTATATCGATTTACATAGGGACTTTAGGTGAATTTTATCAGCTAATCATCGGTCGAACGGTTAGCTTACGAACCAACAGATCGTGGGTTCTGCTCCCGTGATGGGGAAAAAATAGACGCCTTTGTATTAACACGGAAAACACAGTGACTATAATGTGAATAAGTACCAAATTATACCAATATGTGGCATATCTAGTTAAAAACTTATCTATCTAAAATAAATATCATGTTATACCCCTAGGCGGCGTATGTTTATTAAACGGAAAATTTGTAAAAAAAAAAAAGGATCAAAATCAGTTATATTACGTAACTTTTATTAAACAGAAAATTTGTAGAAAAAACAGAAAAGTTCTGGTGACTCAGCTGCCAGGACTTTTTCTGTTAATTTACAGGTTTTTTTACAGTGTAATATCTCGTCCAAATTTTCTAAATTAAGCTCCTTCAACGTTAAATATGAATCCATTCCATCCTTTGAGGTTAATCGGCTACAAAATACCTCTATCTTATTCAATTTTCTCATCCAGCCCCTGACAGTACTCTCTCTCCGACACCAAAATCTAAATCGATTGTCTGTAAATTTTCACCTCTGTCCATTCTTTTTATACCATTAAGTATTTTCTCCATAGATACCACAACGCGCTTTCTCTTTCCTGCTACACTAGACATTTTCCCTCTTCAGAGATGTTACCTCTACAACTAATATAACTAAAACAACACGTGAATATTTTTCCCTGCCTTAAGTTACACGATGAAATAAAAACGAAAGAAACAATATCGCTCTTAAACCACCTACACTATGGAACACGTGTTCCCATTTTAAAGTATCCAATTACATGCGAAGCGCTGTACGCCCCCGCCCCCTAAAAGGGTGAAGTTTCATACTACAGAAAATTTTCTAAAAATAGATCCACAAAAAACAACGAACACCTGCAGATCACGTGATAAAACATCTTCCATTATTGAAAGGAGCTATTTTTAAAAGGAGAATCATTTTTAACCTTTACAGATCAAATTGAAGCAGGTTTAAGCGGAGAGCCGGTTAAGCGGGGTTCTACTGTACTTATAAATCGAATATCTGTATAATGGAATCGAAAATTGGCAATGCTTTTTATTCTTTTTCAGATAGATTATTCGTCCTGTCTGAAATATGCGAAAGAAATGACAATCTGTTGTCTAGAGTTATCTCACATAGACATTCCATTGAAAAACTTACCTATAAATTCGTTGCCTAAACATACGTATGCTATACCATGATAAAATCATGTAGAAATAGCTTTAATATTTTGGCTTTCTCGATCGTTCATCATCAGAAAATGCTCAATAAGACTATATAAAATTTATTCGAATACGATCACAATCGCGTGTCGGTTTGTTTATTGCTAGCTCACGACAGTGTGTCCAGGACATGCAGAACTAATGTAGATAATGGCAAGCTATTAATGATGTTTTCGAAGATTGGATAACCGTTGGATATCAAAGTATATTCCTCTAAATAAAAATAATATACATATATGTGTATATATTTATATATTTATATACTTTCTTCCCCACAACCTTAAAACTTATTTTCATCTAAACTTACGTCAAATAATGAACTAAAGTTTTTCCTAGATTTATGTTAGTCTACAAATTTCTCTCTTTCTCTCTTGTATTCCTTAGCTCGTATATGTTAAAAATGAGAGTAAGTGAGCCCATACTATTGTTGTGTCATAACCAACAAGCAGAACACAGGTTTGTTTCTGAACATACTTTATTAACTGGCACATGATACAACTTTTTGTACATAGAAATATAATAAGTATCTTGATGTTACATTAAAAATCGATTTTAACCTTTATTTCAAGTATTTACGAATCATACCATCATTTTACGTCCATTTTTGAGATACTAGACAATAAGTCCTTGGGAAGGAAACACAAGACTTTATACTCCGAAATACAGACATCGGTCCTCATTATAATAACTTGGGTAAGTCCAGTAGAACCTCAACATTTCTCACAATACTGAGGAACCTCGTTCCCTATCCGATAACGTTATGAACTGTGTTCCAAACAGGGAGTCAATCTTGTAAGCATTAAATATCTTCAACAGCACTTACATATTTGGAGTATACCATAATTCTTGGGTGCGGTATGCATGCCAATGGCTGTCTCGTCTCCTGGTCGACTGCTACGCATCCCGGATAAATGCACTGGATAAGTAGTGTAAATCATCCAACTTCACAGCAAGATGTGGATTACAGGGCCACTGTAGACCGGTGTTGCAGCAGAGAGAAAACTGGTCAAAACTCTCAAATTGCTTCTTTCGGATTGCCTTGATCGAGCCCCGATATGTCTTTGCAAGCTATGAACTTCACTCCTCATTTTCATAACGTGATGTTAATTCTTTAACCACAGTTCTGAGCCATAAAAAATCTCACCAAATAATATTAGGTCACCGGCTCCATATAACATACTCTAAATCACTCCAACCGGAACCAGCATCAGTCTCAACACTTCGAAGCTATCTCTCTGCTTTCTCCGTTCATCCGCCTGCTATATACGTATATATATACATATATATATATATATATATATATATACATTGGTAACCCCTTCCAGACCTTTCTATACCTCGGGCATAACCTGAAGCTGTCATCTGGTTATTCCCGCGTCTCAAAGCGCATGTACCACCGTTCTGCACAACGTTTCGAATTCTCCAGAACGCCCTTCTTTGTGTGCCCAGACGCCGGAGACGTGATCCCGTACGTACTAGAACAGCAATGCCGTGCATGAAGCGTATGCATCACAATTAATAATGCGTCCAAATATTTACACTCAACACTATTAATAATTACAAAATTAATGACCACTTCCTCAACGCAACCCATCTGGCAAAAATCAAATAGTATATGAGAGACATTTGACAAGTTCTCAGCCTAACGAAGAAACCACAGGATTTTTGGAGATTTATTCTTATTTTTCAACATAGTCACCCTGCAGTGCAGTATATTTAGAGCAACGACTTTCCAACATTTTAATACCGTCTGTAAAATGCGATTTATCTAACTTCGTAAATAAACGGTTGTCTCAACCTGGAGATCATCATTTTAAGTGAATCCTCATCCAACGGGCCATTATTTCAGGTTTGGGAAGAGGAAGTAATCGCTGGGAGCCAAATCTGGTGAATACGGCGCATATGGAAGCACTTCGAAGTATAGCTTACAGAGTTTTGAAGCAACAACCTGTAACCTGCTTGCAAGGGTATTGCCATGGTGAAACAGTACTTTCTTTTGGACCTGATGTGTTGTGTTGGGCTTGTGTGACGTTTAATCTGAATAGCATCATGCAATTAGTCCAGTAGTGAAGCGTAATACTCCTTTGTGATGGTCCTTACTTTTTACAGATAATCTATGAGCACCACACCCTGAGTGCCCCAGAAAACAGTAGCCATGACTATTTCTGCAGATAGGACCGTTTTCGTTTTCTTTGGAGAAATTTCACCTAATCTAATCCACTGTTTGGACTGCTACTTAGTCTTTGGCGTGTAATGATGAAACCATGTTCCCTCTACTATAATAAAACTCGAAAAACTCAGTGTAAGCGCGTTTAAATAAATCTAAACATTCTTGAAAATTGTTCATACGAATTCGTTTTGCTTCGACTGTCAATAAACGCGGCACCCATCGAGCGGAAAGCTTTTTCATACCCAAAACATCGTTTAAAATGCAGTGCACGCGCTCTATTGAGGTGTTTGCAATGTTGGCAAGCGCACGTACCTTCAGTCGACGATCGCTTGATACGACACAATGGATTTTTGTGACGATTTCGTTGGTTATAACGGTTTTTGGGTGTCCCGAGATTTCATTAACTTGAATGGTGCACGACCATATTTAAATTCAACAACCCACTTTTTTACCTTCGCAAACGAATGAGGAGAATCTTTTAAAGTGGAATCTAACTCTTTTTTTTTTTTTACATCCATCTTGTATAAAGCTTTTAAAACGAAGCACTTTATACTAACTCGAACTCTAATCTTATCTATTTTTCAGAAAATGCAAAACTGCTTGCTTTATTCGTTCGCCACAAACAATTAATTAAACGTACGTGCCTGCAATTTCGTAACACGCCATCTAACTTACCGTACTTGATAAATATCATAGTTATTTGGTTATACTGCCATTACCTGTATGTCCGACCCAGAACATTTCAATTGACTCTCGTAGTTCAAGCTGTTATAAAATTTCTAATTTTAAAACCCTATACAAATGTACGACTGTTACCTTACACCATGAAGAAGAAGAAAAAAAACTTTGCAACTGGTAAAGAACTATAAGAATCTCTATATGAATAAAATCTATTTTTATAGATGTATTAAATATTTAACCGAAAGAATATGCATATCAAAACCATGTGAATATATATGTTAGGATTATAGATGATGAAGTATGCAAAAGGTCATCATTATTGCTTTTATTTGGAAATTTTCGATATTCAGAATACGTATAATGGGATCTCTAGATTTAAATGATCTTTTGGCATGATTCCTACAAAGTTTCAAAATGCCTACTGCTGCATGATGTTCAAGGAGTTACCATTGTTCTTTGTATTTTCCGCAACATTAGGTTTTTAAATATACCTTCAGCTTTCGGTAAAAATATTTAAGTAATTATTGGTACTTACAGATGAAAGAATCACTTTAAATACATTCTCAAATCATTGTTCAATCAAGACTACTATGCCAGTTGGAAAGATGGTCATAAAATAAAACCAAAGGTGTTCTGAACACCTTTCGAAATATTAATTTTTCCACGAATTACAAAGACCCCTACCCGGAAGCTTTGTGGTAACCGCATGTTCGTAATTGTGTTATCTAAATATAAACAATGCTATTAATTTCATCTGTGTTAAGAAATCTATGAAAAGAAACTGTTCGTCGTAAATTCAAAAATAATAGTGACGTAGCTTAAAATCTGAATATATTTAATGCACATATAATGTGTTGCTGCAATTATGACATTAAATAATTTCATTTAAAATGCACTCTATAACAAAAAAATCGACGCACCAAGAAGGAGTTGTCCGACTGTAATGAAATTTCGTATTCAAAGACATTTTGACCGAACATGCAAATGATTAAAATTTGGTGTCCAATGAATGAATAGCGGGAACTCCAGCGCATCGGAACTGCGCATTCAGCAGGTGTATATAAGGAGCGATTCTCAATATGTGGTCAAAATTTCTGTTGCATTTTGACTGCGGATATCTTACGTCGACTGTAACAATGCCTCGCCGAAAGATTCGTGCTCATTACGAGCATATGTCAGAGTTTGAAAGAGGTCGTGCTATCGGATTGAAAGAGGCTGGTTGGACGAATCGAAGAATCGCTGGACATGTGGGTCGAAGCGATGCGGCGATTGGACGGTGCTGGCAAGAGTGGGTCAACAACGGCAGATGTCAGCGTAGGGATGGCAGCGGTCGACCTAGGGCCACAACAGAACGGGAAGACAGAGCAATTGTCAGAGCAGCTGTCACAGCACCGGATTCGTCGTTATCAACTATACAATGTGTGTCCCGCACACATGTGTCCAACATGACCCTCTGCAGACGACTGAGAGAGCGGAATTTACGCTCGCGCCGACCGTTACGCCGCTTACCTCTCACGCCTTTACACCGTCAAGTCCGATTACAGTGGTGCCGGGCTCGATCAACTTGGAACTGCGCTGACTGGGGACGTATAGTCTTTAGTGACGAGTCCCGTTTCCAACTGTGTCCTGACGACAACCGCAGACGTGTCTGGAGACGTCCAGGGCAGCGTGGGGATCCTGCCCTTACTATCGCACGCCACACATGCCCACAACAGGGCGTTATGGTGTAGGGTGCCATCTCCTTTGATAGCCGGACCCCTTTGCTGGTAATTTCTGGCACACTTACAGCACAGCGGTACGTAGACGACATTCTACGACCGGTTGTGTTACCGTTCCTTTTGCGACACCCTGGACTTACGTTTCAACAAGACAATGCCCGGCCGCACACGGCACGTGTTGCTATGAATTGTCTTCAAGCTTGCCCAACACTTCCTTGGCAAGCTAGATCTCCTGATCTCTCTCCCATAGAGCACATTTGGGACGCTATGGGAAGGCGATTGCAACCATCCAGGAATGTTGACGATTTAGCCCGACAGTTGGAGACAATTTGGCAAGAAATTCCACAGGACACCATCCGGGATCTTTATCAGTCTATGACACGCAGCGTGACAGCTTGCATCCAGGCCAGATGTGGACCAACGCCTTATTGACTTCCTCCTTCGTAACGGTCAAACTCTGCAATAAATCATTCAATTATTCTGAAATTTTAATCGTTTCTTTTCCTATGTATGTTCTTCAAATTCACCAATTTTTATCGCAATTGGAGAAATCATTCTTGATGCGCCGATTTTTTTTTTTTTGTTATAGAGTGCATATTAATTATTTTTCAGAAAAAATTTAATTTTATTTGTCAACTTCACATAGAGGAAATTTAAAGGTAGTTATTAGACTGGATAATAGGTTCATTTTGGAAATTGGATATTTTCTATGACTTCCGCCAGCTTATTCATAGTCAATTTAGTAATCTGTTCCAGCAACGTTTAACCAATTAAACGTAAATTTTCCAATGAGTTAATAGAATTTTCATTGAGTTTCATTAAATCTGAAAAGTCATCCGAAAAATATCGAGTTTAAGCAAATCATTGCTTCCATCATTAAGCTAAATTTAATCCAGTTAATAAATGGATTAATGATATATCTATTCTTCCAACTACCTCTCTTCCCTTACAATGAATTTACCAACGCTTAATTCGTTTGCACTAAAATGTCGGTCTATACAAGGTATCTTAGAACAAACTGAGGCGCAGTATAGCCCAGATGCTCTTGCGCCATAAAAAATCCAAACAAACTGATCAAATGAATAGAGTAAAATTTATTCCTTATTTTATGGAATATCCATAAAATCCTTATCCTCATAGTCCGTGTCAGAAAAGCTTAGTTCCAAATGGCGACACTCTTCATTTGTCAACTCTTCAATGTCGTACTGTGATGGTTGCATTTATCTCGGAGACTATTGCGGATACTGCCAAAAAGACCCGGATACTATAAAGACCCTTCCATAGTCAAGGTCAGAGAAGCTTAGTTCCAAATGGCGACACTCTTCATTTGTCAATTCTTGAAAACCATACTGTTATGGTTGCTTTTATCTCTGAGACTATTGCGGATACTGACAAAGACGTTGATACTGAAAAGACCTTCACATAATCGGGGTTGTAAAAGTAAAGTTTTCGAATGGTGACACTCTCCATTAATTACTACTTCAATGTCATACTGTGATGGTTGCGTTTATCTTGGAGACTATTACAAATACTTCTGCAATTCTTTTATAATCTGAAGGAGCGGTAATCGCTCCATGCTTTTTGATCAAGAAAGGATCGATTTAAAAGTTAAGATCTGAAAAATATTCAAACTCTGAAAAAAAATTTAAAAAATAGTGATTATTTTAATTTTTCAGAACTATCTCAAAAAGTTTCCATATTAAGTAGGCATTTTCGTGATATCTGAGAAGTACTTCAAACGCTTTATAAATTGATGAAAGTGTGATATCTGTACCTCTTTTATTTTTTGTTTTATTAATAATCCAACTTAGGCAATTCGCCTGTCTCGTTATGCTGCACGAGAATGGAGCTTTTCTTTACTTGCAATCATTTGCACGATGCGCTCTTTACATCACAGCGCAGGTAGAGACTCGTGTTTCGGCATAAGACGGCATGGGGTATAGGAAGGAAAGAACAAAAGGATTACTGTTAAACATAGGGGAGTAACTATCATCTTTGGATTTGTTTGGAGCAAATTAATTCATTCCGTTAACAAGTTATTTTTCCATAATAGTAAGCCAACATCTAAAAAAACTATCCGTGATGGATTGAACTGGTATGTTGGTTGCAATTATATTGCTTTGGCACCCAGTTCCCACGACCTCAAGGCCTTAGATTTCTTTGTGGGGGACCATGTGAAAAATGGTCTATGTAGGCGTAAGAAGAACTCCTTTCGGAGATACATGAAGGCCCAGATCAACTTCGCCAGGATCCAAATGTTTTGAAAAGAGCCACACAATATGTTGGGTCCATGTAGCTGCTTCTGTATAGAACAGAGGACAGCAATTTGTCATAAATCATATAATAATAAAAAATGTTTGGTATAATAAATTATACAATAATGACAAATAATGTAAATAAATTTAAATAAAACGAGAAACCTTTTTTTCGTGCTTCGTCATATGACGGATTCTGCAAATATCCTATGTTTTTAAATATTATAAAAAAGTATCTCTTTACTAGGTGGATCTTTTGAGCTAGGCCTAAAAAATTGAAATAACAAACATTTTCCATTATTTTTTCAAATTCTTAAATTTTTTTTTTTATTACACTTTCACTTTTAAATTTTCCCTTTTTTGATCAAAAATCATGGAGAAATCACCCATGTTTCAGAATAAAAAAGAATTACGGCAGTATCTGTAACAACCTCTGACATCGAGATAAACGCAGTCATCACAGTATGGCATAGAAGAGGTGGGAAATGAAAATGGTCGCTTGGCGCAGTATAGCCCAGATGCTCTTGCGCCATAAAAAAGCCAAACAATCAATCAATCAAAATGGTCGCCATTTGGAAACCATATGTTTCCAACCATGTCTATGCCAGAGTCAATTCCCCGATAAAATGAGCCATGATTTTACGTTATTTGTGTGCTCAATTAGTTTAAGGATACAGTGTAAATATCGAGTATTGAATACATTGATGTTGAAAATTATAGCAACAAGGACAAAAAATGTTTACGTTAATCGCTTTAATTTTGAGCACAAGTGTAGTTCAATCATTTATTTTTTTGTTTGTTTGTTTGTTTGCTTTTTGGTTTTATGGCTCAAAGACTACAGTGGTCATGCTGCGCCGGGACCTACTGTTTTCCGAGGAATCCGAACCTCTTAAGGCCTAGGGAACCAAACCCCGGACTACAGTGAGCAGTGCGATCTTTATGAGATCTCTGAGTAAGCGTTCTTTTTATACTTCTGGGAGTCGAACCCGGATTAGCGGCGCACTAGAGAACGCGTTACACACTGCGCACCGCAGGCCTTTACTTTTGAACTAATTAATTAATGAAATTATTTAGTTTATAAATAAGAAATATTTATCTGAGAATGGCTATTTTATTCTTTGAATATATAATAAATACTATTTTATTTATCATGTTTCTTATCAAAAAACTAAGCATGTGTCAAAGCACAGATTAATAGAGGTATGTAATCGCTAGGGTAATATTTTTTTATGGAAAGTTTCATAAATTTGATACAAAATTTATTAAACAATATTTTATTTAGAATTGGCATCGAAATCTCATTTACTATCTGATTTCGTTGAATATATACCTAAGAATACCGCATCCCTTCAATTTGAAACGAGCCTTTTTTAACATATTTTCGTGATATGAAGCAATAATTGAGTGTTTAAAAATCAAATCGTTTTATTTTACGTATTTTTTATCTTATTTATTTTAGAGTACATAACTGTTCTATGGTAAGGTGTGAAATAGAACTAATGTGTATTTAGTACGACTTTCATCATCGTAGAGTTTTCAAAATTATTGGCGGAGGAAGCACATTTTATGTACGTTTATACATTACAGTATATGTAAAATCGCAATTTATTTCAGATTATTGGGGGCTCGGGCCCATATAACTCTACGCCTATGATGACTCTAACCCTATGTAATACGTGGTATGTCTTATTTTGGATATCCAATCTTGCATATATACAAATCCTAGAAATGTTTACTTGCTAAACGACTTATAAAAATTATTATACTTTCTATCGTAAAATAAAAATATAATTTAAAAATACTTAATTATAGTAAGTTTATAGTCTCTTTTTCCTTAAGAAATAAATTTGTATGAAATATTTTATAGTGTAATATATATTTGTAATGTTCTATGCAAAACACAGACAGTCCAAAATCCCGTTAAAATGAACTGCATATAAACAGAATGGGGAGATTGTGTGTTGTTATTCAAATATAATATTTGTGGAGTCCACGATTTAAATTCTACCTACGAAACTCCTTATTTTGAAATTCTCAACCTGCTTGAATGCTTTCTCCACCTGAATCATGCTCCTGAAATTGTACTGTTATGGAACTTGTCTGTTTCAAGAAGTGTGAAAATTATGAGGAGTCTGGTATATAACGAAGGGCAGAAGCATAGATATTATGTCGTAATATGTTTTATTTTTTTCTAGCTATTTGAAACGTATGCAGTGGAACATGGATGTTTAAAATTGTGAAAATTTTTGCATCATTGTGATCAATTATATTAGTTTTGTATTTTGACAGTTGTTGTTGAGTGTTGCCAAGAAATCGATATTTGAACTATAAAGTACTATGCAAGACCAAATTAATTAATTTATCATTTACAGCAAGTATCATTTGCAACCAAACTTGCTTAAAACACATCGAATTAATTTAGCAATTAATAGTTAACTGGCATTATTGTCGATACTGGCATTCAGGATAATTTTGGTTTACATTTTTTCTATTTTGATTTATCCCACTTACATTTTAATGATATGTTCAAAGCTGGTGTCATAAAATTTAAGAATAATTCCTAAATAATTGGAGCTTATTTGACACAAATTAGCAAATACTGATGATAAAAACAATAAAAAATCTTGCAATTTTTTTACGATCAATTTTTCAAATTAATTTTTGAATTTTTTTACAATCTTGCTGTCTGAGGTAACTTTAAACCGGCATCAGAAATTACAATAAACTGCCTTATTTTATACAAGATGGAGTCCGAACGGCTTGGAAAAATAAAATTAGATTCCAAATTTTTAAAAATTAATCGTCAGCTGAATTTCCACCTCACTACTCAGTAGCGCAGCGATTCAAAAATAATGGGGGGGATTAAGTAGCTTTAAAGAAGATTATGTGATGCGGACTTCGAGAAAATATTGCGTTTTGATATCCAATGGGGTGCTTGAGCACCCTGAGCTCCCATTTTATTACGCCACTGCTACGTCTTCACTTCATCTGTATATTAACTTCAAAACAGCATTCAAATTGAGCTTTTAATCAATTCAGTGAAAAAGTTGAGGGAGAAAGAATGCCCAAATTAGCTATGTATAATTTTGAAGAATTATTTTATAAAATACAGAGCAGAAAAGGGTAAAGCCATGGTATTTTGGGACATGAGTGATAAATTTTAAAATTTAAAAAACCATGATGCTTTATATATCATAATGAAGCTAATAAACTATGTCGTTATAATCTTACATGTTATTTCAAAATAATGTTTTGTAATATTTAATTAATCTTACCGAATTTGAAAAACCATTGACAACCCCGTTACGGGCGGACATTATTTCAAGTCTTTTTCTGTCCTTCCGTAACGACATATATCTTTCAATGTACGTTTTTTTATACTGCAGGAAAATTTTCATACCATTTCAGTTAAAAGTAGTATTAGGCCCTTTTCTTAAAATGACTTACGAAAAACATTTCAGTTTAATATTTTGAAATTGTATTATCCTTGTATTGTATTGTCCTTATCCATGAATGTTAACCTTCCGTAGCATTTTAAATACCATGGCTTTACCCAAAACTAACCTCGCAATCTTGAAAATTGACTGCAGCAGTGGGCCATATGCAGCCCTTTAAATCCAAATAGTATATTGAGGATCATGGGGTAACCCAAAATTACCCCGAATAACTATAAGAAAAGTATTTGAATTGTTAAATAACCAAACATTTACATCACACTGCGTTCAGTATCGGTTATTGTGTTTGTTTAAAACAGTTTTTTGTAATTCTTGATTCCGAAAGTGGTCAAAACTAAAATCACGAGGAAAAAAGAGCTCTAACAAAATACCAGATAAGAAATCTACCGGGGGGTCTCTAACAACATATTAGGAAAGCATAATATACGAATTTGGAAAACAGAACGTAATCAGATAAATGAATTAGTTAATCAGCGTTCATTTGCTTATAAAAAAGCTTCTATCGAAATGTTTCTTCAAGCCCACCACTTTGAAGATGATCGATGGCCCACAATTCCTGTAAACCATTATTCTCATGATTGAAATGACAGTTAAATTGAAGGTTTCCTTTTACTTTGTAAAAGCTGTGTTTAATCGATTGTTTTAATTTAGTTGCAAGCGATACGATAGAGAAATTTCAATCGCTAAGCTGCGAACAATTGAAGAGAGGTTTTCGGTTAAATTGCTTCGCGTCCGCTTTCAACTTCCGTGTATCGTTTTTCTATTTCTGTAATAGTCCTCGACCGCGAAATCATTGCTTTTCCAAAACATTTGCGTGTTTAATTTTAAGATCGGGTTTTATTGCCTATTTACAAAAAGCTTTTAAGAGTTTTTTGATCAACACCGTTCCCACGAAAATTATTGTCTCTATTCATCCTCCAATGGATTTTAGATGTTTATTTTTTAAACGGGCTTTTAGATTTTTGTTTCCGTTATAAAGGACTGGCCCTTATTTAATAAAATAAGTATTTTGAAATTCGTAAAAATCTTAAAAGTCCATTTTATATTTATTGCGTTACCCACTGGTACATCGTTGCGGGGAATTAATTGAAATATATATATATACAGTGGCACGTGGTGAACTGATCATTTTGGTAAATTGACCACCTGAGTAAAGTGACCATATTTTATAAGACAGAACTGATAGGGACTTAGTCATGTCTGCAGAGGAATTTTTTCATAGGGGCACATTACAGGCAATGGACAAAAACAGCCAAACTTACTTAAAAGATTCCAACTCAAACCCAACAAGTCAGAAGGCAATAACTATACTAACTGAATCATTGTGGTTTGTGGCGGATTTATAAAATTGCCGCCCTTAGGCACAGCCTGTACTGCCGCCCCCTCCCTCCTTTACAATGGAAGAAATACGTGTTTAAAGAAAAGCGCGCATATCACACTCTTAACATTTTATATGTAAAGGCAATTTTTAATGTAATTATTCAAACGAATAAGATACATCTCGAAATTATTATTATTACCATATTCGCCGACTTTGTGGATTCAATACAATTTTTGAATCCACAATAATTTTAATATGAATTCCTGGAACCTTTGATATTTTTGTTTGTATTTCGCATTTTTTGCCGTATTCGGGAAAAATACATGCACGCATACACGCATGAATTTTCTATTTCATTATCATTTTAAGCTTTTCATTTTACATCCGTTTACTACTAGAATATATAAAAAGCGTATCAAACACGGATTTATAAATAGCAAGTGCCCAGGGTGCAAAATTTTAAAAGGCTGCGAACTTTTTTAATCTACCGCCGAATTCTGTCAGTGCGCAAGGTAACCAAACGTCCCGATTCGGGTAGGCAGTCCCGCTTTTGGCGAATGTGCCCCACTGGCCTCCAGAGACGAATAATTGTCCAATTTTGAAGAGCAGTCTGGTTAGTTAAGAAGTTGACTAATAAAAATACTAAATACAAAATAAATACTAATACAAAAGCTCTCAAATTTTTTGGAGCGCGACAGTTATTCAAGGGAATATGAGAATATTTTCTTACGTGAAATTCTTATTTTTAACTTAAACTAAATTAGTTGGAAGAAAAAGCAGTTACGCTAATTGTAGAGCAATTCATTACGTTAAATACGATATTTTTATTTAATCTAAATTTTTACTTAATAAATATAATAATAATAATTATTATTATTATTATGTGTCGATGGTGTACTACGTTCCCCTAAGGGAGTTTTCAAGTATTACGTAAGAACCTTGTGGGGAGGGGTTGCCGTTGGTCTTATTTTCCTATGTTAGCCAATGTTAAATTTTGCTTTCTGAGGTGGGGGTGAAATGGCCAAAATATTGCTTACGTAATACTTGAACACTTCCTAAGGGGAAATGTTCTATAAATGCGGAGATCAAGTTGAGCTTTTTAATAAAAGAAATTACTGATGCATTTATATAAGAGCCAAAATATTATTTTGTGATGAATTATCCATTCAATTTATTTAAATAAAACTGTTCTAATTTGAACCGTATATTAATTTTCTTATAAATGAAATGTTAAAATGGGTATATACAGGCCTGCACAAAAGTTTAGACACAGAGGCAAATTATAAATAAAAGCGAGAATTTGCATTGAACTTCGCCGATATTGTATCTAAATAATCCTAGAACCAATAATAAATTGTGCAACTTAAAAGATTACCAAAAGTACTGAAACAAAATATCCCAACACCGTAATATTGGAATCTGCATGCCACAAATGTTTAGGCACATATGTCAGATTTATGCAAATTAACGGCGCGAAGTTCCCAAGTGATCGAAGGGGCGTTTCCCAGAGTTGTTATATAAGGCCTGAAATAATTTAGAATGCTTAGAACGATGCCGAAGTCAAAGCAATTTACGAATGACGAGATTTTGAAGATTTGGAGGCTGAAAACTAAAGGTAAATCTGTTACTCAAATTTCTGTTGCATTGAACCGTTCAAAGCGAGGCATTTATCGAGTGTTATCCCGGGGTGATCAGTATCAACCAAAATCACGATCTGGGAGGCCTCGAGTGACCAGCATTCGGGATGATAGACAAATACGAAGATTGGCTTCAAATGAAAGCCTGTCTGCAAATCAAATAAAAAACACGTTAGCAATGCGAGTGTCAAGAGAAACCATACGTAGAAGGATTGTAGAATGCAGGCATTTGAGATATGCAAAAATGCGCCGCAAGCCCTGCTTGCAATTACATCATAAACAAGCACGACTACAATGGGCAAGGCAGCACATATCATACAGTGACGAATGGCTGCAGGTGTTATTTAGTGATGAAAAAAAGTGGAACTTAGATGGTCCCGATGGCCTTTCGCACTACTGGCACGATCTTCGAAAACGCCCCTTAAGTCGGTTCAGCAGACGTCAAGGAGGAGGTTCAGTCATGGTTTGGGGAGCCTTTAGCTTCAATGGACAGACTTCTTTGGCGTTTTTGAATGGAAAACAAGATTCCAAGGCATACCAGGCAACTCTTGAAAGTCACCTATTACCTTTTGGCGAACTTTTATGTGGACGAAACTGGGTTTTCCAACAAGATAATGCGTCCATCCACACATCCAGGTCAACAAAAGAATGGATGAGCGCTAAAAATATTACAGTTCTCGATTGGCCTGCTCTTAGTCCTGACTGTAATCCCATCGAAAATGTATGGGGCATACTAACGAATGTTGTGTATGCCAATGGAAAGCAATATCCGTCCGTTTTAGAACTTAAAAAGGCTATAGAAGAAGCGTGGTTTAATTTTGAACCAGAAACCTTTCAAAATCTTGTGCTTTCAATGAACGACCGCGTATTTAATCTAATACGAAGTAATGGTGGCTACATTGATTATTAAAATTGTTCATTTCCTTATGCAAGTGCTAAAATTTATGTTTGTGCCTAAACTTTTGTGCCACATATTTTACTTATTTTAAGTTATATATTGCAGCAAGTTCGCTACTGATGTGATTTCTGTTCTCAAATTTTTAATTTGCATATTACATGTGTTCATACTTCGTAATATTAAAGTTCCTACTTCTTCAGTTTTAATAGTATTTTGTTATACTCAAATTTGTGTTGTGTCTAAACTTTTGTGCAGGCCTGTACATATATGAAAAGACGCAACAGAAGCAAACAAAATATTCTTATTCATATACTACGAGGTGGAGGATGTGGGTGGGAAGACCTGTATGTAAGGGGGGGGGGTAAGGTAAAAAATTTGAGAACCACTGGACTAATATATTAGTAGCTAATATTTAAAAAAAATATATTTATTATTTACGATTATACTACGGTACCATATTTAATTGCCGGATTAACCGCAGAGCAACAGTGACAGATATGAAATGGCGCTCGCGTCAATCGCTTAAGATTAAAGCCTTTTTATTCTATGCTTAAAACCTTGATTTCTATTTTCAACCGCTCCGTTATGCAAAAAGTCCATAGCCAAAATCGATGAGCGTTTTGTTTACCTTTAATGAAGCTTGCAAAACGTTTCTGTTCCGGATTTTCTCAAAGCCAGGAAGTTAAAACAAACAATTCATGGCAATTTCCACGTGTTGGTACCAGATACACCAGCTTCTCTGGTGGAAAGTATCTAATATCGTAATATAAAAATATGGTCATAGCCATTTTTCTTTCGAATTTGTAATTTAAATTTGCAGACAAGTTGAAGTAGCCGCCCATATATCATCGCCATCGAGGAAACAGGACAATAATTAAAAAAGAAACATTATTTTCAACATTGCGCAGTTTGGAAAATTTTATTTTTAAGCTCTTTGATGCCGCCCCACGAGAAGTGTCGCCCCTAGGCCTGTGCCTACTTAGAAATTCGCCCCTGATTGGGGTTCTTTGCAACGCTTAAAATAATTTCCCTTCAAATCACGTTACACACCCTTGAGACCAAACTGTGGGGAACTTGTAATTCCAGAGGCAATTATGAGCCATTTAATACCGATGTGCATGTACATTTTGGATCATGAGATTAAATATTATTCAATAATGTATAAATATTTTAACATCTATAATATAACTGTAGACGCACATATACAGTATATGTACCGTATTTTGTAGTATTTAAGAATCAATTGTCAAATCAAATTCAATCGAACTTTAATCGGGCGGATATAATTGTTTACGTCAGATGATAACGATTTACAATTTATTGGTTAATCCGTCTACGCAGCAAAGCATGAAGACTTTGGGGTCTGATGAAGCCCCTGCTGCCCAGTGATAGTTATAATTAGTGGAAGTGGAAGTAATAAAGTTACTAAAATAAATTAAGAGACTATTTTTACCGCAATGGCAAGCGTTTAATGCTTTTAAAACATCTTAAAGTATAACCTTTTGTACAATTTTAAATCACGGGATTCTGCTTAGTCCTTTACTATATGATTCAGAGCAGAATCTATAATGCAATCTAAAAATGGGGAGAAAGGTATATGCCCAGATGTGTTTGCTCAATCCTTGCTCTAAAGTATTAGACTTCCTGCTCTCCGGTAACATTGTAAATCTTTTTCCCAATGTATCTTCCTCCAATACCGCTTTAACCAATAGCAGGAAATTGCATTGAACGACGTCCGGCTTTTTTAGGAAAACACATGGATGTAAAATTAGATAAAATAAACGCAATCCAGTAAAACCAGGAAAGTTTGAAGCTTTTATGCTGAGATAATCCGGCCTAAGTTCTAGAATCGTAAATTTGAAGCATAGCGAGAAATATAGGAAAAATGAATAAATCGAACCTATGTCTAAGACACGAAAACACCATAATGAATAAACGCCCTTATAATAAAAAGTTATATCTTATATATGACGTCGAAGCTTATATTTAATAAAGTGAATATTCAAAAAAGATTTAAAATGGAAATTGTCATTGCGATAGATTGGGGCCTGATGTTACGAAAAGTCCCGATTTTTCTAAATTTTCTCTTTATTATTTAAATTTAAATTCGTATAACGCTTTGTGGTTTTCTTCTTATAGGTCGTCAGAGTAAAGACTATATATATATACAGTAAACCTTAGGTTATCTGAATATATTTTAAAAAAGAAAAGTAACTAATTTTAAATATAAGAGACAAAAATAGGATAACAATAGAGATTGGATAATAATTACCACTCCTGAGTAGTCAGAAACGGAATTGGGTTTGACTAACCTGTGTTTGGAACAGGTACAATTACCTTTTTCAGGGATAATACACTTGCTAAATGATCAACATACGAAGCCACACGGAAATATTTTTTGCAATTGTTTTCTTGGGGAATTGATGGACAATATTTTTGATACCCACGTCTTCCAGCTTAAACTAGAGCTTTTTTAGGTATAGAAGAAAAAGAGACACTGCCTTGGGCCGAAGTCAAACAGGGGACTTACCGTATGTACCGGTATGCCTCAATCTGCTTAGCCACCAAGACACAGGAACGCTGCTTCCTTTCTTCGTATATAAGATTTTGTGAGAGATATTATTACCCTTTTCAGGGTTAACCCAATTGCCAAATGGTCAAAACACCAATCCACCGCGTCATGCTTTTTGTAATTTTTTTCGTGTGGTATTGAAGGATAATATTTTTGATATCTACGTTAGCATGCTTTTATTGACACGTCTTAGAACAGCGACAAGTGATCCCAGATCTATTTTTATTTCGTTTACGTTATTGAATTTTACCAATGTTATTGATAAATAGTAGAGTATTTTGTGGATGGACGATACAGTTTTTTTTAAATAGTAACGTACGTACTGAGAAGGAAACTGATGCTAATTAAATCACTTAATTTAAAGTAATTTTTGTGTTTAAAGATCTTATTTGATCCCTGGAGATTACAATTGTCAGCACTCTTGGTACTATGTGTGTTATTTGCTTAAGATTTTAGTATTACTCTTACCGAAATTTTCCTCCATTTCGTTTTACAGTTTACTATACTTTTGTTTATTAAAGGTTAGTTTGTATTGTTGTAATTTTATTATCCAGGTCCATTAAAACTTGCAATATTTTTTCATATTTCATTGATTTCCTTTCTGCAATGAATTAAATGACGATTAACAGTTATAAAAAGTAACAATGTTTCCTAAAAAATATTTCCCGGCTGCATTTAAGATTACAGTCGCTAGTTGGAAAGCAAACTAGTATTTTCCCCACAAAAATGTGCCTTTTCCTGGAATTTGAGTAGAGTGAAATAGTTATAAATCAAGTCTCCGAAACTCAAGCTCGCAAGGTATACTTTAGATATCGGTTCCTGTATTTTCTAGGAGAAGAATCATTAATAGGAACAATAGATATGTCAAGCGCAAACGAGAATGAATTAACGAAATAAATTTAGATTAAACCTAGGAAAGAAAAATCAAATCACATTCTTTATTTAGACGAATCAGATACAAATTATAGTGAGGTATATAACAAATATTTCAAAATTAACTTAATTAGTCTGGGCAGCAATGGGTAAAGACTATTATGTCTGACAAAGCCAATGCTGCCTATGCTAAGTGTTTTAATTATATTTAAAATACAGTATAAACTAAAAAGGGAAAATAATAATAAATAATAAAGAATGGATGTTAATTTAACAAGTAATCAGTAAAGTATCTTTTAAATAAAGAAAGTGAATTTAAAGACTGTCGAGTAGAAGGAAGAGAGTTCCATACTCTAGGACCAAAGCAGCCAATTCTTGCCATTCCAAGACTTTTTCTAGAAAAAATTGGGATATAGTTAGTTAAGTTTCTTGTATGATATGAGTTATTAGGCAATTGAAGAATATTTGAATGTCGCAAGGATTTTATTATGTTAAACATGAATATTAAGGTTTTACAAGTAAGAAGGTTATCAATTAAAAAAAGACGGAAGTGTCTAATAGTATCTGAACTATGGGTAAAATGAGAATGATTAAGATTAAGACGTGAATATCTCTTTTGTAATGAGATTAAACGTTGAAGGTTAGATTTGGAAATATGACCCCAAATTAAAAGGCAGTGATAAAGGTTTGTGAAAATCAAGGAATAATGGATATTTAAAAGGATTAGAACAGGTAAATAGAAACTAACATTTCTAACCATTCCAATACTTCTGCTTAGTTTTGCACATACTGTGTGAACATGGTTGTCCCACTTTAAATAATGTTATAGAGCTGTACCGAGGATATCTGTCTCCAAAGAAGAGAATGGAGTTGTTATTTATAGTAAAGCTGAGTTGATCCAAATTGGTTTTTTATTTGTTAGTAAAGAGAAGACACTTCGTTTTGAAAGTATTTAATGTTAAGGAATTGGCAACAAAATAATCGATGAAGCAATTGATATTATTATTAGCTTGTAGTATTAAGTTATCAATTTTAAAATCATTAAAAAGATACTTGTGTCATCTGCAAAACAGAATAGTTTAAAACGCACAGATATGAAAAAAGGTCCAAGAACAGATCCCTGTGGAACGCCACAGCGTAAGTTGCGGAGTGATGAGCGATTGCCATTCATGTGCACAAATTGTTTTCTGTCAAATAAATAGTTTCCAAGTAAAACATTAGATAATTGACGAACACCTGCTAAATTCAGTTTAAAAAGTTATATTTCATGAATTGGAATGTCAAAAGTTCTAAATAGGTCAAAGAAAACAACGGCTAATCGCTTTGAATCCAGGGATGAATAAATAAAATCTGTAGATGCTAATAAAGCCTCTTCGGTTTATGTTCCCTTAACGAACCCAAATTGATTATCATGAATAATATTATTGCTTTTAAAAAATTTATCTATTCTCTTAAAAAGTAGTTTTTCGAAAACATTTGAAAAGACAGTTAATACTGATATAGGTCTGTAGTTAGGTATTTCAGATCTTAAACCTTTCTTAAATACAGGGGTAATAGCTGAAACTTTAAAATTGGTAGGAATGACACCATTTAAAAAAGTTAAGTTGTAAATACGAGCGAGGGGTATGTGATGAATTCGGCTACAGATTTGACAGTAGCTGAATGGATTAAGTCATGTCTAGGTCCTCCATGGGAATCGATTTCTTTTAAAATCTTAAATGTTTCCAAATTAGTAATTGGAGATAAAAACGTATGATAGTTATGGCAACTTGTGGTAATATTAGATGGATCAAGATGACCATCTATTAAACTATAGGGAAAATCTGCAAAGACGTTATTAAAAGGTTCAATTTTTTGGGTATCTGTTGTTAAAATATGATTGCCAACTTTTAGATCACAGAGTGAATTGTCTGACTCTTTTCTTCTCCCTAGTAATTCATTTAACTTTAATTTTTTTGGAGCAGAATTTGCGAAGAATTTATTTAGATATGAACGTTTGGCAAGTTTTATTTTTTTATTCAAATTATTTCTAAAAACGCGGAAGGCAAAGAGGTTAGCCTGCGACCTATTTTTCAAAAAAATAAAAAATATTTTTTTTTTCTTAATATCTCGTAAAAGGTAATTGGTAATCCATGGTTTCCTAATTCTGCTATTCCTAGTGATCGTTTGAAAATGAAAACAGTCATTATAGTAGGAGTTAAAA
>QLNU02003225.1:96706558-96727940 GCA_006491805.2 Dysdera silvatica | reverse complement strand
TCTACCACACAGGCATCTCAAATTTAGTGCTGCGATGGGACAAATGTCTGAATCGGTGTGGGGACTATGTGGAAAAATAGTGTAAGGTACGTAGAATAGTACGTATATTTGTAATTACCTGTATGTACCTTATTTTGGCTAATAAAAAATAGGAGCAAAGACTTTCTGATTCGCCCTTATCTACATATATATATGTGTGTGTGTGTGTGTGTGTGTGTGTGTGTGTGTGTGTGTGTGTGTGTGTGTGTGTGTGTGTGTGCATTTAAAAAAATCTTAATTATTATGTTCTGATTTGATTTTTACTGCTGTACTACAACGAAGCCTACGTTTCTCTATTATACCTAGTAATTACATTACTTAAGAAATCGGTAAAAATTGTATATCGTTAGACTATTTAAGAATAACAGGTTATAACTCATTGCCATATTTAAATGTTGCTATAACTTCAAATAGCACGAACTTGAATAGCACAAGGATTTACAGGAGACCCATTACTTACAACAACGGAAACCCGTTTACAATGGATTTATGAATTTTCAGTACCCATATTGTGCATAAAAAGAGAATAAAATTTTTATTTTCAAAATTCCCATTTTGTTAGAGAATTTATAAGAAATTTCTTGTAAATAAAACATTAGAAATGTCCGGATAAAATATCATAGTACAGTTTTTAGAACAATGGAATCCTTTGATCGATTCTATCGCTCTGCAGTATTCGCATTTTTTATATTTTATGCAAAAGTAAAGTGCTGCATCGTGTAAGTAATCCACCTCCTTCCATTTTTGAAAATTCACATGGATCTTTATAGTTCAGAGTGATTTTGACTAATGGAATACCAATTCGCTTGTGCTACAACAAACTCTTTTACCTTAGAAACACGGAAATATTAACAGGTTTTTGCTTTTTAAAATATTACCTTCAACACAATTTGTAGAAAAAAATGCAACATTCCTCGTTTCCAATGGATTGCTATTGGTAAATTCAGGCGTCCTAGTTTGTGGTTCAGACTCCCCAGTCAACGAAGAGTTGTCTACTTTACAGGCCTGAGAGAAAATGACCCTCATGTCCGCTGGAATCCTGTCACCGCCTTTAACTTCAACGATATCTCCAGCCACAACATCTTCAGCTGGAAGAGTGTGTTTCTGACCATCTCTCAGCACAATAGCATACTACAACAAAGGACGTCACATCAACAACATGGATTTTACCTCAACACATTACCATAACAGCTACACCAGTTCTGCAGTGAGCATACAAGAAGTAACTGGTACCATTTCAAGAAATCTTGTTCAGGTACCTTCGCATGAAAGATACCATGGAATTTAAATTCTACTGATGCAGTACTTACTTGCGGTACCATGTTCTTGAAGGATTCCATGATCTTTGAACTCTTAGCTTCTTGATAATAGGAGAACACACCAGTGACGATTACAACAACTGACAACACAATACCCAAATAGAGCTAAATGAAGAAAATTATACATATAACGTCAGATCCTTGGAAATGTTTCTCAAAGATCAGCAAAATTTCACATGGTGTTCAGAGATAGATTGATATAACATTTCACAGAAAAATGTTTGAGCCGTAGATATCATTTCACCATGTAAAATAATTTTCAGGGGTTAACTTACATTATCATCCGGTGCCTCTTCAAATGTTGACGCCTGAATGGAATAGGCGATGAAGCAGAGAATGGCGCCTATCCACAGTAAGAGAGCGAAACCACCAAAGAGATTTTTGCAAAATTTGACCCATTCTGGCGTCTTTTTTGGCGGTGTCAGAGCATTGGGGCCGTCTCTAGCAAAGATTTCTCGTGCTTTTTCAGAAGTTAAACCCTAATATATTGAAAATATAACTGATATAACCATGATATATTAAATATGTAACATATCTCTTTAAACGTTTTAGAAAAAACAATATAATTAAAGTTACAATGGATGTAATTTTTATTAATATATTAAAAATTTAACTAATATATCCACGATACATTAAAGATACAACAGTTACATTAAAGATACAGTCAGTATAGTAACTATGATAAATTAAGAACATACTTGATATAATAATCGATTATAATAAGGTTATGATTATTATAGTGCGGACGAACACGATGCTATTACTTTCGTATGATTCAAAGGTTACTGGTTTGAGTCCAGTTTGAGCGTGATAAATTTTTTCTTCCTTTCAAGCTCTTATGAGTTAGAAAAAGATGTTCTAACTTGAAACTGTATAAAGCAGCATCAGAGATAAAGGGGTTAGGCCTGAAGTTCAAGGCCTAGGAATTCGAATCCCTTAAAAAGCTCACAAACCCTTGGAATACAGTAGGAAGTTAATCGGTAAGTCCCCTCCTCCCCCGGCACATCGTTGGGAAGAGCTGAACCCGGATTAAGGCATACCAGATGAACGGGTTACCACTGCACCAGAGCTCGTCCACACATTTTCATGTAATATTTTTAATAATGATTTGTAGTAATTTACCGAATGTCAATAACGTAGACCTAACAAACAGTTATTTCGACACTGGCGTAAGGTTTAAAAACACGACGTTTCGGGAGCCAACTGCTCCCTTTGTCAAGTGAAGGCATAAATTCTGTCTTCACTTAACAAAGGGAGCAGTTGGCTCCCGAAACGTCGTGTTTTTAAACCTTACGCCAGTGTCGAAATAACTGTTTGTTATGGAATCTCCTGGTGAAACTCTGTATTGTTTCGTTAACTTAGACTTAAGTCTGGAAGTTATTTGTTGTTATTGTGAGTATGTGTAAAGTGATTTGAAAATGACACTTCCTCCATCAAGAAAAATCATTCCACGTTCCTAGCACATCATTTTATCTAAAGAAGGAAGAATTTGAGACGTATTTAAGCAATGTCAGAAATGTAAACAACTTTTTAAGTTGTTTACACTTCTGATATTGGTAAAATTGTAAACAACTTGGAAAAAGCTTGGTCAAAGACCCGTGTTACGCTGGTAAGGACAAAATAAGTATTTTGCATGAAAAAGGCCAAATCAGTATTTTGAGAGCAAGAGAAATCATTAAATTATGGTAGAAAAAAATATTCATTCATTGCTTTATAATTTTGATCAGCAGTGCTACGAATTAGCACAGTAATAGAAACTGGCAAGTATAACCTGATAGGGTTGTAAAAGCATTAATACAAGCGTGATCTGAATGGATCTCTTACATCAATGACCCCTTTTATTACATTAAAACTTACATCATAAAATTTTTAAAATTATTACATTATGTTACGAATATCATAAAGCTTATTACATAATATTATGCGACTACACCAAATCTTATTGAATCACTGGAATGCCTATTATCCGAATTTCGCCCAATATAAATTATCTGCTTAACTTTCATTATCATTTTCAGTAGACATTCGTTACATATTTTCGGTAAACTCGTTAATATTTATTTTATAATTTCTTCAGAGAGAAATCAATATAAATGATAAACATTGGACATGTAAAGATAAGTTTAGTTATTTTATATACGTAACTCTCTCGTTTCAAATCAAATTCTTTATTTAGACGAATCAGATACAAATTATAGTGAGGTATATAACAAATATTTCAAAATTAACTTGATTCGTCTGGGCAGCAATGACGTCTGACAAAGCCCATGTTGCCCATGGTGAGTGTTTTAATTATATTTAAAATATAAACTTCCAAACTTCCTTTTAGATAAGTCAAATAAAACACCAACGGCTGATCGCTTCGAGTCCAGGGACAAATAAATAAAATCTGTAGCGGCTAATAAAGCCTGCTCGGTTGATTTTCCTTTAACGAACCCAAATTGATTTTCGTGAATAATGTTATTGATTTTAAAAAATTTATCTACTCTCTTAAAAAGTAGTTTTTTGAAAACCTCTGAAAAGGCAGTTAATACTGATATAGGTCTGTAGTCAGATATTTCGGATCTTAAACCTTTCTTAAATACAGGGGTAATAGCTTAAATTTTAAAATCGGTGGAATGACAACATTTAAAAAAATTTGAGTTGTAAATATGAGTGAAGGGTAATACGATAAATTCGGCTACTGATTTGACAGTAGCTGGGTGGATTAAATCATGTCCAAGGCCTCCATGTGAATCGATTTCTTTTAAAATTTTAAATGTTTCCAAATTAGTAATTGGAGAAAAAAAGCATAGAATCAGTTATATGATAGTTATGGCAATTTGTGGCAATATTAGATGGATCTAAATGACCATCTATTAAACTATAGGGAAAATCTGCAAAATTATTATTAAAAGATTCGATTTTTTGTGCATCTGTTATTAAAATATGATTGCTAAATTTTAGATCACCGATTGAATTGTCTGACTCTTTTCTTCTCTTTAGTAATTCATTTAACTTTGCCTAAGTGTTTTTTTATTGTTAGAATTTGCAGAAGAATTTATTTAGATATAAACGTTTGGCAAGTTTTAATTTTTTATTCAAGTTATTTCTAAAAACGCGAAAGGCAGAGTGCTAGTCTTCGACCTTTTTTGAAAAAAGATAAAAAATAATTTATTTGTTCTCTTAATTTCTCGTTAAAGGTAGTTAGCAATCCATTGTTTCCTAATTCTACTATTCCTAGTGATCGTTTTAAAATGAAAACAGTCATTATAAAGAGAGTTAAAAATGTCTGCGCCCTCTAGCGGGGTCACCTTATTTTACACCAAATTTTACAGCTATTTCAATTTTTAAACGAAATATGTAATTACTGCGTCTAAAAACATATAATCAGATTTTGGTCTTGCAAAATTACATTCTTGCGTTTCAGGGAGAGTTTTCGGCTGGCCAACCGTGGTGTTTAGTTTTATTCGAGCCATAAATAAAGATATTTAAAAGCATTGTGCCCCAATTTCTACGGATATAGCTTTCGTATTCAGTAAACTGTGGTACTTTATTTCCAGAAATATGTATCCGGGCCATGTAGGACTTTCGTTTCAGCTTTCAAATCAAAATCTTTAGCGTCTTATTGAAATAACGTATTATCTAACTCAGATTCTAAGGACTTCGGTAATGATCTGGACTTCCTTAATATCCATTAGTTTAGTTTCAATGGGCTCAATGTTCAGCTTCCTTCATATCGGAATTTATCACGCTCCAAATAATTTTGAGTGAAAATTATCCTATTTAAACATTTGAAATTATTTGGAGACTTTTCTAAGAAGATCTATGAAGTATGTATCACAGATAAGCATGTTTGAGAAAAGCTAATGTAATATGCTACCTGAAATCTTGTAGCACGCATATATGGACCTGCAGTCATATGGAATCTTAATAATTTTAAGCTTGTATGTCCTGCTAAAATATTCGTCATACTAACTAGTGTGTGAAAGATTTCCATGAAAGTTGGGTGGGTAAAATCTTTCATTTGATTTTAGATTCTCCTGCCTTTATTAGAGAATGAATATACATAATGATGTCAAATGTATAGGTAGATCGGACTGAGTCAAGGCATTTTGAAATTGCATTTATACGTACGAACATAAGTATAACTCGATCAGCTGGCTGTTGTACATGAATTATATCCACAAAACAAACTAGCTATGGAAAGAACATCTCTCTATTTTAGGAGTTGACTTATATAGCCGAACTCACTTTAATTAGTGTTTTTAGTAATTCACTAACTCATTGGACCATCAACACCCAAATAGAAAAAAAAAGACATGTGTTTTAGGAGTAGCATGCAATAGGCTTATGCACTCCACTTTCAGTTGAGTTAACTTTTTTAGTAACTCTCTGCATGCCTGTAATCGATGGTTCGTAATTAATTCATAATTAGAAAAAAATAAAATTTTCTTTCCGATATATAATTGGAAACTGAGACCATTTAATTATTTAAACTATTTATATTTTTTACCGTCTATTTTTTAACGAGTTATTGCATTAAAAATGTTCTGTAGAATTTATACTTTACAAGAACGAAATTCTTAAGATCCTATAATTTAATGATTTTTGCATTGATAATTCAATTGGATTGTAATACATTTTGAATTCAGAAACCTTTACAATATAAAACCATTTAAGAAAATTGAAATTATAATTCTAATAATAAATAAATTATTATTTTATTTAACCTTTAATTTAAATGATAAAATGATTTCCCATGACTGGTATTGTTAACGCAAAGTATTGTTTAACTTTACTTGTTTGGGAATATTGAAAACTCCAATCTTCCCTGTCTCTGCTCTACCGGTCGTCATCACACCCAAAAAATAAAAGCACAAACTACATAAAATGAACACCTTTTTTATTTATGAGAAGTGCTGTCTGCGGTGGCGCAGTGTGGTAACGCGTTCGCCTAGTGCGCCGTTAATCCGGGTTCGACTCCCAACAGTGTACAAAGAACGCTTACTCAGAGATCTCATAAAGATCGCACTGCTCACTGTAGTCCGGGGTTTGGTTCCCTAGGCCATAAGAGGTTCGGATTCCTCGGAAAACAGTAGGTCCCGGCGCAGCATGACCATTGTAGTCTTTGAGCCGTAAAACCACAAAACAAACAAACATTTATGAGAAAAATACCATTGTATGGAATCTTTATCTCTTTTCTAATCTTCTTGGTTTTTGGAGCTGATGATCGCACAGCTGTAGACGACTATTACACTTAAAAATTATTTAAAATTTATATGGCATCTTTTTAACTGAACAAATTAAAGTACTAAAAATTTTTCAAAGAAAAAAAAAAGGACGTATGTGGACACACACACTTTTACGTGTTTTACATCGTGCTTTTATTTATCATTCCAGTTATAGTCCTAGCATCTATGGGTTAACTGGAACTACGTAACCATATCCATAAGGCAGTCCAAAAGTACGTTTCACCGGTTAAAAGAAAAAATCTGGGTCGAAAATATAGAACAATGTTTTGCTTACATCAAAGTACTATTCAAAAGCTACTTTTAGACGTAATCCCATCCTTTATTTAAACATTCGTCGAGGTGTGGTATTTGTTTTTCTATGCTTTGTACAAAAAATTGCCGTCCAACTTGGGATAGCCATTGTTGGGTTGCAGCTTCCCCTCCTGAACGGAACGATACCTTCCCTTTGCCAAGTGCTTGTTTCGTGGTACCAAAGACTTGGAAATCACATGGTGCAAAGCCCGGGCTATAAGGTGGGTGGAAGTGGTCCCATACTTCCCACTTAAATTTTTTCAGACAGAATGTCCTTAATTAGGTTTCGTCGAATGCGGTTTCGAATTGCCATGAAGGAGCATAATGCCTTTGGAGAGTTTACCTGGCCGTCGGTCTTTTAGCGATTTTCGCAATCGTTTCAGGGTTTCACAATAAGACAATGCAGTAATTGTGTCCCCCTTCGCATGAATTCAGTATGACTGCAGCTTCTCTGTCGTTAGCGTCGTCATTAACTTAGACGCAGATGGAACTGCTCGTAACTTGTTACGAGTTGGGGAAGTGGAATGTTTCCACTCACTGTGTACGGTCATTCTCAAACATGTGAATCCATTATCCGATAGCTGAGCGGGAAACTGCCTTATAACCGTGCACTGTGTGCAACTGCCGAAAATTTTCAGTACAATTTGCAACCTTTTGTTCACAAAACACGAACAATTGTACGCACTTAAAATTTGGTCACCACTCCAGCTGCTGAGGCAGGTTTAGGACTTATTAGCAATCGAACTAATGATGATACTTCAACACCGCTATTGCACGTGCCACAGACAAATGTCTTTATTGTTGCCACAAAGTTTCAATGAAATATTATTTTTGCTTAGATTTTTACGGAGGAGTGAAACGAACTTTTTAACTGTCCCTCATACATTGACAAATGCATTGATACACTGTGCATACATTGATACATTGTGCATTTTATACAGAAGCAAATTTTTTAATGCATACAAAAGTGTTTTGTGGATCAATGAGGTTGAAAATGTTTAGTTGAGCAATTTAAAGGAGACGCACTAAATCTGTTTTATCATTTTGGACGTACAGGATACCGGTTCCGTTATGGTAACCAAAGCAAACTCTCTACTAATTTTATCGCTATCATAGATCACAAGTTACCGAACATTTACATTAATTTTTACGGTGGTTTTGTAGAAAAGTTTCCACAAGATTACTGCCTCATCACTGGAGCTTATACATAATTCTGCTACATATATATACAAAATTTTATCTAAAATAATGGCTTTATTTTAATTTAAATGAAATGATTTATAATGTATGATAATAACGTGTATTATATGTACTTATAGGTGATAGGTAAGTAAGTTATAGACATTTTTATGCTTAGAAGATTTGTTATGAATGCTTATATTTCTGTACACTGTAATTCTCATTTCTTTGCAGCAAATGGTAATGACCCACGTTAAATTATAAATCATTTGTATATTTTTCAAAAGCTTTCTTTGTACGGAATCTTAGATGTTTAACGCACTCACTTCAATTTTATGCCTGGCCCTGCGGTGGCGCAGTGTGGTAACGCGTTCTCCTATTGCGCGGCTAATCCGGGTTCGACTCCCAGCAGTGCAAAAAGAACGCTTACTCAGAGATCTCATAAAAGATCGCACTGCTCACTGTAGTCCGGGGTTTGGTTCCCCAGGCCTTAAGAGGTTCGGATTCCTCGGAAAACTGTAGGTCCCGGCGCAGCATGACCACTGTAGTCTTTGAGCCGTAAAACCAAAAAACAAACAGACAATTTTATGCCAAAGACTGAATAAGTAACAACGTAATAAAACAAAAGTCATTCATCCTACATACGAAAAATATAAAACCAGAAATTCAGGCATAGTATTACGGAATAATTTATAAGTAGTAAAATTTCGTCATTGGTCCAACGTATTAAAAATGTTCCGTAAAGTCTTAAGAACTACAATTAGAATACCAGTTCCAGGATTGAGTACATAGAACTTTGTAAAACTCTGCGCAAAAGCATGAAAGAAGACATAAGAAAATTCAACTGTGAGCTAGTAAGGAAAGCCATTGAAAATAACAAGAGACTTAGGGTTGTTAAAGGAAGTTTGTCTGTTGGGAAGAAACACATCATTGCATTAAAAGGAGAGGATGGCACCGTAACAAGAAATAGGGAAGAAATACTTAGAAGAGTTGAAGAATTCTACAGAAAGCTATATGAAAGTAACAGTGGATTAAACGAAGACTCTGAGATAGTCGAAGGAACAGCTCCTAAAATCTTAAAAGAAGAAGTAGCATTTGCAATAAAAAATATGAAGAAAGGAAGAGCCCCTGGTGATGATGGTATTACATTAGATATCCTAAAAGAAGCTGGAGAATATGTAGAAGACATACTTGCAAAATTCTTTACCAAATGTCTTAACAGCGGTAACATACCAAACCAATGGGATTCTGCAACAGTAATTCTTTTGCATAAAAAAGGTGATAAAGAGGATTTGAAAAATTACCGACCAATTAGCTTGTTACCTGCTATTTATAAAATCTTCACAAAAGTGCTAACACATCGCCTGCAGAAAAAATTAGATGCAGCTCAACCAAGAGAACAAGCTGGATTTCGAAGTGGATTCAGTACAGTGGACCATATTCAAGTATTAAGAGAATTAATTGAAAGAACACATGAATATGAACTTCCATTGTGTGTGGCATTTATTGACTATGAGAAGGCCTTTGACTCTATTAAAACATCAGCAGTCATCAACATTTTGAAATTGACAGAGAGCGATGATGTGTACATTGACCTAGTTAAATCCGTGCATAAAAATGCGTGTAAAATTTCGGTTTCATAAAATAACACAAATATCACAATTCATAAAGGTATGAGGCAAGGAGATACCATTTTTTAGAAACTTTTTTATCTCAGCCGTACAGCTGATTTTTCAGCTGATAAACCGAAATAACAAAATGATAAAAAAGAATATTGAATATTTAAATCATTTGCGGTTTGCTGATGACATTGTTATTTTTTCAACGAACCCATCAGAACTCCAAGACATGGTACAGGAGCTCTCAACTAGAAGTAAAGAAGTTGGACTGAAGATGAACCTACAAAAAACTAAGATCATGTTCAATAATTTCGTAGAGGAAGCAAAAATACAGAATACAGGTTGACAACATTGAACTAGAAATTGCTCATTCATACACTTAGTTGGCCAACTTATTTCACTGTAAGTTAATATCACGAAAGAAAACCATAGCCGTATTCAACTTGGCTGGAGTGAATTCTGCAGAAACAGTTTTATCCTGAAGTAAAACTTGTCTTTATGTCTGAAAAGGAAGGCCTTCAACCAGTGTGTATCGTCAGTCTTCTCCTATGGGTCAGAGACAAGGAGTCTAACTAATGCAGCGATACGTAAACTACATGCAACCCAAAGAACATAGAGAGGTACATACTTGTGATAACTAAGAGGAGTCGTAAGAGAAATACTTGAATGAAAGAGCAAAAAGGAATAGAGGACATCTTTGCTAAAGTAGAAAGGCTAAAATGACGATGGGCTGTGCATATCGTAAGAAGTACTGCTCCAAGGTGGACAACTGAAATTCTCAACTGCATTCCAAGAGATAACCGAATGCCTGGGAAACGTCCTCAAACTAGATAGATGAAATGAGAAAACAGGCTGGGTGATATGGAAGCGTATTGTACAGGATAAACTTGTGTGGAAAACATTCGAGGAGGCCTTCATCCAGCAGTGGATAGATAATGGTTGAAGACGATAATAATGATGTATAAGCTTATGTGTGCTTAATTTCAGGACGATGTAAAAGATAACACTAGTTAATATAAAACGACTTTACTTTTTATTGTTATATCAAACATGCGAAGAATTCTTTTTCGCATTAATAGGATAAATTATCTTATTAAACTAAATATTTAAAACTGTGACGCTTCGGAATAGGATACCGGTCTGTTTACCCAATTGCCATTTCTGGAAACTCTTCCCAATTACAGTTTTACACGAAGTCATGGGGACTATGCTCAGTGCTTGCAAAAAATGCCTTCTTTGTACAGTTAAAGGCACTCTTTAATCAAGACAGTTATTCATAATGATAATTTGTAGCGTTAAATTTTGAGAACTTCTGAGTAATGGTATGGGAGGCTTCTCTTTTTCAAATTCAGCTGAACTTTTAATAAGAAAAAGAAAAATAAAGAAATAGAAATATTTAGATATCAATAAGAAAGGAAGCAAATATAAATATACACTATAATTGCAATTACGTGAACTATGATTAACATATTGCCAGATCCGTGTAATCGGAAATCCCGATAATTGAATGTGATAATGTTATAAAGGCTAAGTAGGGCACCATCTTGCTTATCACAAAGTCACGTTCTTGATGAATGATCGAAATCTGGTTGAATTGATAATTTGGATGATATATATACAATGATTAGAATTCTATTGAATACTGCACAGTGTGTTTCAGAATAGTTGTTACCGCAATTGACTTTTTCCGTAACATTAACGTAAGTTGTTAACATTTAACGTGAGTTGTGGAAAACAATGTGCGAGAAAGAAAAGTTTTTAAATTATATAAGGGTGTTGAACATGTTATTTATTTTTTAGGAGGTGGTACGTAAATATAGAAATACGGAATTTAACTTTTTATAAGGGCCACCTAACAAAAATTTTCCAATTCGTAAAATATTGCTCTATGTCCAATTAGTTAAATAAAGAGATTTCATATTGCTCCGTGAAATATTTGCTGAGATAATGTATACAGGGTTAGCTTAATCCACAGCACCTCCGATACATTTTTGAAATCCTTATGTTATTATAAGCCCATTTGCAAATCATTGTTGGATCGGAAAATGGAATTTTATATTTTTTTGTTTTTTTAATTTTTTCGAGCGGACTATATTTGCTGATTCAGTGAATCATAGGTTAGTGGAGGCCAACCTTATTTTTAAGATTACACGCCCACTTGGCGAGATATTTTGACTTGTAGAGCCAAATTAGTATAAGATTTATTACGGCAAAATATTTTATGACGGAAAAAAAGGTTTAATTATTGGTTTTATGACTATTCAACACAGAATAGACTGAACGGAATGATTTCATATTTTGGCTAGAAACTGATTACGCATATAATAAATTGGGTAGAAGTGAATTGTAATCTATAGCATTCGCCAAGAAAGCTCGCTAAATTCTTAAATGCAATTTTCGAAAGTAAACAAACTAGTTTGGCTGACATTATTTCACGAAAACATTCACGTGCGGAATTCGAAATAAAATGAATGCTTCTCTTATGCACAAACCGAATTGCAACTTGCAATGTGATTATAAAAATTAAAGTAATTTGTTTTCTGCTATGACTTTCAGAAATAAAATAAAAAGAATATAGAACTTCAATTTAACGAATAGAGAAAAAAATAACTTTACAGCTACTTCAAAATCTAATACGTTTAAATTTAACAAGTTAACGCCAGCTCTGTATTACTGAACGTATTCTAAACTTTTAGAATACATCCCGCGTTCGCTTTTTCACATTTTTCGACCAACTAGCAATTTTGCCACGTAATGACATAAGGGCTGCAATTGGCGCTATTTTAACTACCTTTTAATATTTAATTTCTCGATTTCCAAGGGTCTATAGCTGCTAATTTTCATACATTAAGGATTTTAATCTGTCCACATTAAGCTCAATTAAATTCGTTAGATTCGGCATGTGAGCTCCGAGGAAGTGGGGGAGGGGTTACTTGTGAGTTTTCCTGATTTTCTCAGTCTGTAATGTAAATACGAGCCAATCTCCTAAAAATTCCTCCAATGAGGCAATCCTCTCTATCTCTCCAAGGGGAGCCGGTGCTTACACGCTTCTCCCCACTTTCCAAATCCTTTAATAACTTGAGAAATTCAAGAAAAGTTGAATATCATATTCAAATTTAGCCTTCTTATAAAGACCGAAGTATAGGAGGGGGCAACATAGGGTGAAGTCCGTGACCCACCACAAGTAATTACTAGGCTACTTATTTTTGTACAATAAAAAGAGGAATATTGACTTTGTGCCAGTGAAACTCGTAACGTGTCTTATGTTCAGTGTTTTTATTAGATAAAGTGAAAGAAAATACAATGTTTCAGTAACGTACGCAAACATTTTATAAGGGGTTATGGGTGTACTAAGAGGTGGGGAGAGTTTCGGCAATCAAAATTTAATTGTGTATACGAAAATAAAAGGTAAATAGGGATATAACCTCACCAACCTCTCCCCCAGTGTGTTTTACAAATAGTTTTTATGTTACAACTACCAAATGTTCAGGGCCGGACATTAGCTGAAGCCATTCCTCTCTCCCCCAAAACCGAGCAGTTTTTAAACACAAAAAGATATACTACTCATGCTAGGTTGTACAAAAAGTGCTCATGAACTTACTTTACAACTTTGTAATAATTTTATGAAAGACGCTGATTGGAGCGGAGCTTGCCTACCCTCTACCCACAAAAAAAATAAAATTAATTGATGAGCTTCGGAACCATTGATTAGTTGTAATATCATCAATCAGATAATAACAACTATCAACACTGTATCAATCAACGTTTATTGGCGTAGTGATACCAACGCCGATGTTATGGCGTGATTAGATGGTGAAACGTTCGAAAGAAAATAAATATTTCTCCGTTCGGTGGGACCTGAACCCACGACCTTCCACTTGCATATAAACGATAAATATCTTTATATCACATTTATTTTAAAGCTCATATTCGTTGATTCTAAAATTATAAATTTAGCAAACTAACTTTTTTATTAGTATTTTACTGGCCAAGTTGCGTCTAAGCGATAAATATCTTTGTATCACATTTATTTTAAAGCTCATATCCGTTGATTTTGAAATTATAAATTTAGCAAACTAACTTTTTTATTAGTATTTTACTCGCCAACTAATTTCCCTGTCCAGTGTTTAATATACGTAAGCATTAGGCAGAATCAAAATCAGTTGAAGTTATTTGCATTTCTTCAGCGGGGTAGCAATTGAAAAGTATAATATTATAGAGACTCAAAGAGCTTTATAAGATATCTTTCATACGTATGTGGTGACATGGCATTAAACAGAATATTACGTTTTGCTATCCAATACGGTGCTTTTGTCTCCTGAACTCGATTTTTCCTACGCCATTTCATTTGTTATGTGTTAAAATTGGTACACCATGTTGTTTCATGTAAATAAATTTTAAAATTAAAAAACCGAAAGTACTTACTCTTAAAATGGGCCAATATAAAAGAGTAATCATTTTGATCCTCTGCTCTGCTTAAATATTTAACAGAATTTTTTTATTTCTAAATGAGTAGTGGGGACTTTGAAAATAGATCTTTTCAAAAAATCCACAAATCTGACTTTCCATTCCGCTTAATAGTCTCCAACGTAACTACTGTTGATCACAAACTTTTTAAATGTTTTGTTTCCATTTTTTCCTCTTTGATCACCTCCAATATTTTTTCTTGTAAAAATGCTGTCGATTTTGCAAAAAAATTCACTGATATAAACCTGAAAATTTCACTGTTGCTTCGTTGGATTTCAAATCAATATACACCAATATTCTAGTTACTGATACTCTTGAATGCTTTCAACGTCATCTAAGATAATTTCACTTTGCTCAACCAGAAATAGAGGAATTAATTTATATACAAGATTCTGTATAAAATGCAATCATTTTAGTTTCTTGGATTGCTTCTACCAAAAACCGAGGTCTTGGCAATTGGAAAATATTTATCCCCAACTTTTCAAAAGTCTATGTGTGTTATTTCGAAGAACAACTTTTTAAGAAAATTAATTTCAAATTTTGGGCACGATACATGGATGATATTTTGATTCTCTGGGAAGGACCATCACATCAAATATCAACCATTCTATCCATCATTAACTCAGTAGATAAACACTTGCAATTTTTCCCAGAACTTGAAAGTAATAACACTCTTCCTTTTCTAGACGTTTTGATGAAAAAGGCCAATAACAGATTTATCACTTTAGTTTACCGAAAATATATTTGTCTCCCTTTCGCCCTACACTAAATCCTTCCACCCCATCAAACAAAAAATGTCTGCCTTTTGCACATACTTTTTTCGTGCTCTAAAACTTTATTGAACGCCCTCAAAACTTATTCAAGAGCCCACTGTCCTTAAATCAATCGCCATCAATAAAAGCTATAACCCTACTATTATTTATCTTGCTGTCCAAAAATTTACAAAATCTGTTACTAGCACCACACTTTCTTACACATCCAATTGTGAATTCTCCGGCACCAATGTTCTTCGCCTTTTCCCAAAAATTAGCTTCCTTCTCTCCAAAATTCTTAAAAAAATTTCAGAACAATAGTTTCCCCATATAACAAAACTTATATCTCTAAGTTTAAGACAATATCCCAATTTTAAAACGTGGGGGTGTTTATAAAATTTGCTGCTGATGTAACTTGTTCTACATCGGCCAGACGAAACGAGCCTTATAGCATAGACTAAAGGAACATTCTAAATACGTAGAGAAGTCAGAGTTCCATAATCCGCTATCACTGTTCATATAACAATCATCACTGGTCGTATAACAATCAATTCAAATTCAACCAACCCATAATTATCTGTCAACCAAGGTCTTCTGCCATATTCAATGAACCGAAATGTACTCCCACTTTCAGACAAACTTGGAAGTATATCATAATTTATTTACGTCATTATTATTATTCATCCACAACTGGCAACACAATAGTCACGCAATAACACCATCTCCAATTTTCTAATATTTATTTTCTCATTTTGTATTCCTGACGAAAGACGGCCAAGTCCGTTAGAAACGTACGTTGAAATGTAACGTTTTCAAACTTACTAACGTTTATAACGTTGTCTTTACTCATAAATCTTTCCAAGTTCAGCCTTTCTAAACCATGTAACTTCTGGCATAAATTTTGCTATTCAAGTATATTAGCACAACTAAACCTTAAGGTGGTATGTGCAAACTCCTTTTCCAATTTCTGAAAACAAACTTTGATATGGTAGCGCGTAAAGTACACACACACTCAATCCGAATGCTTTTTTATTTACAAACGGAAAACTCCATTTATAAAAAGGATTGAATTTCCATGGAAATTGCGCCTACAAACTTGTTCTTAGGACTTGAATTTAAATCAGTTCATTTTGTTCGATATTTCTGATTTGAAAAACTCATCATGAAAGATTGTTGAGCATACACAGCCCATGCTTTCTTTTTTATTCGGCGTTCTATATATCAATAGATGAACTCCTTTGAGGTTTTGTATTAACTCTTGAGAGACTATGTTCTTTTTAGAAGAGTAGTGAATGAATCTAAATATTTGTACCCATAAGTTTTGCATGCATGTTGATTACTTAACTAGATATAAAAATCGCGCCAAGAGATGAAAAGTTTCCGCCTCAGTCAGAAATACATAACAGCGTTGGCTATCTGATTTTTATTTTTCTATTTAAGAAAGAAATTTGAACATAATATCCAATTCAATTCAGTTTTCTCTATTTATTAAGACCATATACATACATATAATTTTTTTAAATAATAATGCCACCAATAGAAAATATTATCATTATTATTATTAATTAAATACTGAGAAAATAAGTACTTAAATACAAAATGAAAATTGTAGGCAATTTATCACTGAAGGAATAAGAATGAGAAAAAACAAGAAATGAATTTATTCAACCTGTATACAGTTATTGTTGATGCATCTGTTTCAAAACTATTTTAACGTTTTAAGAGAAATTTTAGTGATTCAGATATTATTGATATCATTAGATTAGAAATGGAGGAGAGCAGAAAGCAAAAACTTTTTTCGAGGCTCTCCACCAATTAGATACGTACTACATATATCAATAATTTCCTCGTTTTAGGTTGCGTCGATACACATTATTTTCCTAGTAATAAAGAATAGGGAAAAATAAATTTTTATTATTAGCAAAATATATCTAAATGTACTATAAAAAAAAAGCATTGTTTTATGTAGATTTATGGCCTCATTTGAGAAACTGTGATATAGAGTAGGATGAAGCATTGAGTTGACGCATGCATTTCCATTTAGAGAAGTGCGCTGGAGCCTGTGTAAAGAATTTGTAGTTTAATTCTTTTGTGAAACTATATTAACGGGCTTCTTTTGTATGATTGTGCCCTTTAGATTCGGACCATGCCATCTACCCTCGTGAGTAGAAAAATAAATAAAAAAGTATCGGGAGGATAGAGGTGAGATTGCTACATCCTGCAAATATATCGCAGTTTTGTCTAGGAAAAAAAAACACATTTGCAGACAGTTAAAACTTTTGTAATTGGATATAATTATAATAAATAAATAATAAATTGTAATTGGATATATATAAGAGCATAAGGGATGCTCGGAATTCACTCTAATTAACAGAATACTTTTTTATTTATGGTGCTCCAAACGATGAAGTCAAAATTCAGGAAATCAAAAGCAGCAGCACATGAATAATTACAAAAATTACAAATTAAAATAAGTATCCAATGGCAGTATATATCCTGTGTAAAAATTATAAAACACAAGTTATGAAAAAGCAAACACATGTTTAATAGAATTAAGTATTAATAAATAAAGATAAAAGCACAAATTAATTCAGTTTAATAAACTGCGTTGATTTGTGTTTTTATTTTCATTTATTAGTTTCAAGCAGTGTATCACTATATGACTTAGAATTACGTATTTAACGATATATGTCAAAAAAATTCTCATTTAATTTCTCGAATTATATCCACAATTTTATTTGAAATTTCCAATACTTAATCAGTCAGCACTCTTATACTTTATTTCTCTCCCAATTGGTTCTATACTTTATTTATTTATTAATTTTTTTTTACTTTCAAGTATTCTGGGTGAATTTTTACGCATTTTATGAGGGCTAGTGACTTAATTGCAGACTTTGTGAGTCTCTTACGGGCGGGCCACCGTAAAGTGTATATGTTTTGCGTGAATGTTACGAGGAATATTCTTTTCATAAAGAAATTCTGTGGCATTTAAATCTGACTCACGTGTTCGAGCATGCTCGATTGAAATATTGTAAATACGCTGCTATTATCTTATACTCAACGCCGTTTCTTGTTTGGTTTACAGAGAATTTAATTCTAAGTATCATTTGCTTCATTCAGTACTTAAATATATTTACTAAATTCCTTGAATCGTTTCTTTAATTTTCGCCTTTTATCTTAGCAATAAGTCAAGTACGATGGCAGCTGAGTTGATGGGACCCTGGATATTGATGTATCAAAGAATTCGACATACTTTTTCACGTAATCCTTTAACATAATAAAAAATATGTTATCTCTTCGTCTTTAGCTTATAGGTCCACCATTTCCTTCGCCTGATCTACTTTTACATGCGCATAATTTCTTTTCGTCCTCAGTTTCCATAGAACCCTACGTTTTTAAAACTTAGTAGCCATGAGTTTGGCATTTGATTTCCCTTCTTTATAGCAAGGTACAACAGGGAAAAATTATCACAACTGGAAAGGTATAGTAAATTAGATCGTTCCCTTATAAGTCCAAATAACCTCCAATGCAAACTAATCCCATCGAAGTAAATGTATTCTGTTTTATGTTTACTTAGCATATCCTTTTATTATCTAAAATTCCCAACAACAAACAATTGTCGGTTGACACAATTCACGTCAGTTTCACAATTGTGAAGTTATCGCACATATCACATGTAAAAATAAAAAAAAATTAAGAGAAGACGCTTGATTTCGGAAGCAAGGTATTAAAAATTGATATAAATATACATGCAGCCAATCGGTACTTCCGTTCAGTTACGTGTTGCTTTAATCTGATACAAGATAAATAAAAATATATGGATGGAATGATAAAATGATAAAAACTAAACGCTCGCCAAACTCCACGCCAATGATGCGCCAACAATCGCCAACGATACCAATAATCGGTTTTTTATAAGTTAGATTTTCACCGATAAATGCAACGTTAATCTGTATTTTCGAACCCTGGTCATCCTCTTAAATAAAAATGAATTGATTCGTGTCTTTGTACCATCACGTAAATGCTATTTTGAATTAATATCGATTAAAAATTAATATCAATTAAAAATTAATATAAATTAAAAATTAATATGGAAATTAAAAATTAATATAAATTAAAATCAATATCAATTAAAAATCAATATCAATTAAAAATTAACATCGATTGAAATTAATATCGATTAAAAATTAATATCCATTTAAATCAGTACTGTCGAACCTCATTAAAACGAACCCCTTTAAAAAGACGAATTACTTTTAAAACGAACCGTTTTCTGAAGTTCCGTCAAACTATATAGGAATTCCAATTTTATTTTTTCCCCTTAACACGGTTAAGACGAAATACCATTTACAATGAACTGATAATCAATTGGAAAATCAATGAAAATCAATCGACTGACAATCTTTGGAAAATTTCCTCCTCTTAGCACGAACAAAATGCACTTTATACGATCAGATGTTCTCATTGATGGTTTCAACTTACTCTAGTTACCAGATTGAACATGCGAAACTGTCGACTTTTATATACAATTGCATAACAAACATTTCCTGTTGGTGTTTACATACGATAAGAATTGAAAAATATACCACAATGGACACCATCATGACGTGTAGGTCTCAACGACGCCGGTTGATGCCATTAACGGCGTGATAAAATCCCTTGTTGGG
This sequence comes from Dysdera silvatica, assembly GCA_006491805.2. Lineage (NCBI taxonomy): Eukaryota > Metazoa > Arthropoda > Arachnida > Araneae > Dysderidae > Dysdera > Dysdera silvatica. The sequence continues at coordinate 96,708,373 of QLNU02003225.1, read as the reverse complement.
TAGTAGGGGCGTAGGGAAAGGAGGACCTCAGGGGGCAGAAGCCCCCCTTGGATATCAAAACACATCATTTTCTCATAGTCCGCATCACAAAATCTTCTTTAAAGGCGCTTGAGTCTGTCCTCACTATGAGTTTTAAGTTGTTACGCTACTGTGGGATAGCAATCACTATTTTTCAGGTACCAGCGAAAACATTGAAATTTCTACCAGTGACGCCCCCCTGAGTAATTTTAAAGTGGGGGGGCTAAGAAACATCAGTACCTCTTTCAAGGCTGTCAAACATTTTAGTGAATGTACAAGATACTAAAATGCTACAAAAATAATTGATACTGCTTGACAATTAGTAATGAGGAGAAAAGCATTACTACACGTTAAAATGAGACTGTAAATCTATTGAAAGTAAACGCATAGCAAAATTCCGAAAATAAAATTTTAAATAACGGCTGGGGGGGGGACTCAAATATTCCAAAGATCCTCATTGATTACTGCTCGTGGCCGGCGTTTTTTCAACCTTATGCACAAACTTATTTCTAAAAATGTAAATTTATTTTGCTATGGTTCTTAATCACTCTTTTTTTTTCTTTTTTCAAGCATGAAACTATAAAGGAAATGTCAGTAATTCAACTGAATTTCAGGGAACGTTTTAGCCTGACCTGTGTATGTCCGATTGCATTCGCAAAAATTTGGTAAATACCCCCTTTGTTAAAAAGCGAGGATACCATCTTTAAACTTTGATGTTTGAATTTTGTTGTTCTTCATTGAAAGTTGAAAAAAAGCTTTAGGCTCCTTAAAAAACAATATAAGGAGGAAAAATATCAGGAAGTAGGAAAACAGGGACTTCCTTTCTCCTTTAATTAATAATGTCATTATTTGCGTAGAACAGTAAATATAAATTCATTAAAATTTGAAATAAACGGCATAAAATTTAACGAGATCCAATCTATAAAAGCAAGAAAATATTCCAATTAATAAAAAATTCTAGATCTGCTTTTAAAATCTTCATTGTATTTTCTTCAAACGATTTCCTTTAATTGGAAAAATTTTCATCTGAAAAAAATTTGGATGTTTAATTGCTGGGGAAAATAATTATTTGGTGTAGGGTAAAACTTGGGAGCGTAGGGAAATTTGGAATGGTAGAACTGTGATACCTGACAATTTTCTGTTTACCTTTGGGCTTCCATTGAAATTCCCTAATGGCTGCCCATCGTAACGTGATCGTTTAAAACTTTTCTCTTTCTTAATAAAGAATTGTTAAAACAGCCGAACATTTCGATCAAATTTTCGATATTTAATAGGATTTTCCTGATAATTAGTGATTTTTTTTTTAAATTTCGGATTGGGAGGAGGAGGAGGAGCGTGAATTCACTGTGGTAAGAAAAATTTTAGTTCAAATTTCTTTTTTCAAAATTTTCTATTCAAATTCTCTATTCCGTTAAATTTCTAAGGGGCCGTTCAAATATTACATAAGCATTTTTGGGGGAGTATGGGTTGATATTTGTTTATTTTTGCTGACACCGTGGAAGGGAGTGTCTGAACCAATGTCACGTAAGACACAAAAATAATAAAACTAACACATATTCACAAAGTGATAGTCCCCCACTAATAAAACTGCAATACTTGAATGCATGACACACTGCAAGCAGAAGATATCAAATATAAAATAAACGTAATCGCAGTTAAATATTTAATTATTTAAACCAGTGGTTCTCAACAATTTAGCTTGGGAGCCGCCTCATAGGCTCCTCGTAGCCCCCTAAAATTTATAAATTATCATAAACATATTAATTTTAATAAATATATTTTGTCAAATCCACTTTT
>QLNU02003225.1:96682530-96697346 GCA_006491805.2 Dysdera silvatica | reverse complement strand
GGCGCCAGATCAGGAGAGTAGAGGGACGAGCAAGTGACGCAATCCCCTTTTTGGCTAGAAACTGGCGTACAACGATGGTCGTATGTGGTCATGCGTTATCGTGGAGTAGGAGCCATGAACCCTTTACTGCATGCTGAGGCCTCACTCGCCGAATCCGTTTCACAAGGCGATCCAAAATTTCAACGTACTTAGGCCAATATGCTTCCTCTTCGGGCAAAAATTCCTGAATTCATGCCTCCAGAAAAAAAAAAAAAAAGCATTGTTCTTATGCAAGATTTTCCGCTTGGACTAATCAGTGATGAATGGCGAGAGTTTAAAAATTTGGCATAAAATCCCCTTCTTTTACCTAAAATTCCCCACACACACAGGTACTTAACCCTGTTCTGTGCTTGTTTCGAAGAGAAAGATGTTTCTGCGCATGTATCACTCGTGCTTCGTTCAAAGCAATGGAAGTTTAAATAAATCTTTATTAAACTTTCATTTCTTATTTAATTACTTGCTTTGTTTTATCATTTAACGGCTGTATGATGGCACACTCAGTGGAAGACAAAGTGGGAATAATTTTTCTTTATGGGGAATGTGGTCGAAACTGCGGGTCAACCTCTAAAAGGTTCAATGAATTATTTTCTGACCGATCAATCGATCGTAAGTGCGTGTCCGATTTAGTAAAAAAATTTCGCGAAACACAAAGTGTAAAATATCGGCCACGCTCTGGTGGCTGAGGGTACAGTGCTGGAAGTTATCGGCAATGCTAGTGTAACACCCCTGCAATCCTTGAGTGAAATGAGTGACTGCACGAACATTCCCAAATCCACAATCGGCAAAATCCTTAAAAAACATTCGTTTTATCTGTATAAAATGCACTTTACTCAAGAGCTCAGTGAAGATGACTATGATCATCTCCTTGAGTTGTGTGAAATAATAAACGCAGAAATCGCTGAAAATAATCAGTTTTTACAAAACATTTGTTTCAGCGATAAAAGCACATTCTTTCTTAATGGACATGTGAATACCCAAAACGTGCGTTACTGGAGCGATGAAAATCCCCATATTTTAAAGGAAGGACATAATCAACAACCACAAAAATTAAATGTTTTGGCATGAATTTCAGGCAACCATATCATAGGGCCTCTTTTCATTGATAGCACTTTAACAGGGGAACGTTATTTAGATCTGCTAGAAAATTTAGTAGACCCTCTAATTACAAAGGTTGTCGAAAATGCTACAACTGAAGAAGGAGAGCTAGAATTTGATGTAGATGGAATTGTATTTCAACAAGATGGTTGCCCAGCCCATTATGAGCGCGCTGTGCATCAGTATCTGGATAACAGATTCCCAAACAAATGGATTGGTAGGCGATTGAGTGGCAGGCTCGATCCACAGATTTGTCTATGAATGAATTTTTGTTATGAGGACACCTGAAAACTGTAGTCTATAGAACCAAACTAACTTCGTTACTTGAATTAAAGAACAGAATTACTACAGCTTGTTGGGAGATACCATTACTTACATTTAAGCATGTGCATCAGAAATTTGAAAATCGTTTATTTTATTGTCAGGAGGTGAATGGTGCGTATTTTGAGCAGTTATTGATATAAAGTTCAATCTAGTAGTACGCCGTGTAATTTGAATAGGAATTTGATCCTATTGGGGCTGAGGAGATCCCCCCCACCACCTATAAAATCTCCTCTGCATCTACACATGCTCAGAAGCACACTCTCTACAGAAACAAGTATAGAACGGGATTTTAAGTACCTATGTATGGGGAATTTTAGTAAAGAAGGGGATTTTATACGAAAATTTTAAACGCTCGCCATTCATGACTTGTGAGGTGTATTGACCTGGGACCAACGTTAATAATTGTTTTTTATTCAGATTTTTCGAACGGCATGCAACTTGACCTACCTTTCCATTTGAAATTTTTGAGTTGATCCCCACTCCCAACCCCCAAGGGGTCACACACCAAAAATTTTTCACTCAAAAAGTGTGCCCCAAAAATAATGGGATACGTGTTCGCCGATTTTTCCATCTACCCAACCGTTTCCGAATAAATGACCCTGGGTCAGACTTTGTGGACGCCCTGTATAAAGTCTCTTTGGGACATAGATCACAATCATAGGTTGATTGATTTTTCATAACATAAGGGTCATTCTGCGCTGAACGAGGTATATATATATATATGTTTTGCATATATCGGACGTACCAAAGGTATCGGACCATTTCGACACATACAAAGAAGTTGCCATCTAAATTATACATATATATGCACTTCGTGACGTTTTTTTCACCATTTTAGAGTAATATGCAATTAAATACGTTTTCATACAAGTATAGTTTCTTCGGGTTGAAAGCCGAATTTTCGAATTATCTGAAAATTTACTTACTTAAAATACGGTCCACTTTATTTCGGAAAAAATACCACTTTATTTCGGATAATACCACTTCATTTCGGATAAAATACTACTTTATTTCGGATAATACCACTTTACTTCGAATAAAATACCACTTCATTTCGGATAATCGAGATTATATGGTACATTAATCATTATTACTATTTTTTACATAAATTTAATGACGCATATACTTGTATTTACAGTGTTAACACTGTATTTTAGTACTTCTATAAAATTACTAAAGTTTTGTTGTTGGGTTTTCTTCGTTAGGGCTCAATATAAAAAATACTTCATCCTTCTGTTATTTACGCTTCGCCATCCAAATTAATATTAAATAAAATTCCAAAAAGCTAGTGCCGGAATAGAAAAAACGGGAAGGTTTGGTATCCTTAAAATAATATTGATATTTAATTAAAACAGCCGCGTCAACCCGAACGGCATTGGGGCCGTTCCGGTCCAATACAATTGCGGAGCCCAGCCCAAGGATTTGTTCATTCTTTTTTAAAACCTACGGTGGCACGTGATTTATCGCGCATATCGATACTTGGTAAAACGATTATTTATTATGATACGATTAAATCCAAGAGCGCAGAAAAGAGACGACTCAAGGGGCACAACACCCCCGACCCCCATAGGACATCAAAACAAATTATTTTCTCATAAGCCTCCTCACAAAATCTTCAAAGGCGCTTTGGTCCTCCCGTCATTGCCACTTGGGGCCCCATGTGTTTTGAATTACTGCATTACCGATAAGATTATATTGAAATAAAACTATCTATAGTAAGTAATCAACAGAATTAGAGGCGCCAAATTGAAGAACACATTAAGGAACCCATGTAAATCCCAATGCTATCCATTTCGCAGGTTTAGTTTTCTGTCTCGCACGTGTGGAGATGGTGGCATAGCAATGCCAATGCAACCAATGTAGTTACATTGGGGTCCTTGCCCTTGCGGGAAGGGGGGGGGGGGCTTTGGAAGTCGAGGCTCCTTAGATAGCATAATTGTGGGATCCTGGTATGGGGTGGGGAACCCTCCATCAGCGATTGCATTGGGCCACAAATTCTATAGCTACACCACTGTATGGGAGTCTTTTTCCTTACCCCTCTAATTTTATTAAATGGAAACGTCCTAAGGCTTTAATGAACAATATATAAAAAAACAACTGATATATTTCAATTGCCTGATAATTAATGATAAATTGCAGGCCTATGCCACCGAATTTTAGGTCTGCTTCTTTTCATATATGTAAAATTCCATGGCATCTTTTCATAATTTATCCAGTAAGAAAAACATAGAAAATAACAACTAATATATATATATATATATATTATATAATATATAGTGTATGTCTTTTGTTCCGAACTACGTTTTGCATATATTTATTTTTAATTAATTTTAGGAAACAAAGCGACCTGTGCCCCACCCCCCCATATAGTTGGCGTCCCTGAACAGACTAGTGCATACTCCTTACTTGTGTACTGAGTATTGAACATGCTAATTTGGTAAAATTCTGTGGTCTAAAAAGATGCTTAGCTACACTGGAAGGGATGTATTTCAATTTCTTTTTTTCAAGCAGACAATGCTTCTCAACTGCAAAAAAAGCTCCCGTCATATTCTTTTCTTTTCTCCCGCGCTTTTTAAAAAACTTTGGTGCGTCTGTGGAGCAGCGTTTCCGATTGTAGAGCATCTCACAACTCCGATGGATATGGCTTCAAGCCAAAAAGCTTTCCAGTAATATTGGCGTTTAAGAAAAATCTTTGTCCCCACTTTAACCTCTGGCCTTATTCGCTTACACCAGCAGAAGCATATTACCAATCGATAAAAAATATCAACCGTTTTATCGATTTGATGCATGGAGGACACGCGGTAGCGAAATCGTAATCGATTTTAATATCGAAATGAGTACTGAGAAACGTCTCATAGTACTTCTCGGACTGGGGTATTCTGATCGCATCAGCAACACCTCGTAGCGCGTGAAAGGATTTACTATCAGAGTTCCACTTTGGGTCTGCTGAGGAGCGAAAATTAATGCAAACTACCAACCTTTCACTGATTCTAGATTTCATTATTAAATTATATTTATTTTCTACATTCACATTGAGTGGAAAAATTATTGAATTTTATTCCTGAAACAAATGGCCAGTAGAGACTAAGTTCTAGTCAGAAAAGACCAACCAAGTTCTATTCCTAATAAACATGATTGTATATAGATGCATCTTGGCTTAGAAGTCACACTAAATTGAGTTTTAAATTCTCAGATGATCCAACAGTTTAGGGACGCAACATTAATTGAACCTAAAAACCTATATTCTAAAAGAATCTGTTTGGGTCAGCGTTTTAATGTTACGTTGAAAGCATGTCTGTGTTTAAAGATTCTAAACTTAGGTGCGATTTATTACCTACAAAGTATATTTAATAACCTACAAAGCAAGTACCAAAGGTGTATAAAGGAAACCGACGGAATTTGGGCGGGGCTAGGGAGATAGCCCCTCCTAGAAGGATGGAAGTTACAAATGTATACTATGATCGGAGCATTATGGTGAGTGCTACAGCCTCCACAGATCTCACGATAAGTTACACCGATGGTGAAGGATACCCCACCAAAAAAACCTAGGTATTAACAGGGTGAACATCATATGACAAGATAGGAGAACTTCATAGATCGGTTTACATGGTTTATGGTACACATATATGTGCAAGTGCTAAAATACCAATATATAAGATATACAGGGTGTCTCAACACCAGGGTTATAAACATCTAGGAGGGGTAGGGTACACCTAGACGAACAATATTTGTCATAGAACCTAGGGTCGCAAACCACTCACAGCGCTAGTTCTAAAACCGTCCAGCATGCACAAATATTTACAACCAGTGCGTGAAAAGCGCCAGATAAAACTCAGGTCAGCTGCTCAAGTGCATAGATGATTAGGACATCGCATTTTGCGCTTCTCATGCACTGGTTGTCACTATTTGTGCATGCTGGACGGTTTTAGAACTGGCGCTGTGAGTGGTTTGCGACCCTAGGTTCTATGACAAACATTGTTCGTCTAGGTGTACCCTACCCCTCCTAGATGTTTGCAACCCTGGTGCTGAGACACCCTGTATAAAGTCACGCATTAGATACTAAATATTTGTGTTCTTATATTTAACTGTTACCACCGAACTAAAATACAGGTCCAGGTTCTGAAAATTAAAATTACCAAATTCGTTATATTACACTTAACATCAAAATTTTCAATTTTAGATTTACATCACTTTTTTTTTACTAATAGAGCGATATGAAGCGTTGAAAACAACAGTGGTATAAGTCACAAAAATGAAATTTTTGAGTTAAGTCCATAGAAGTTAAGTCCATCCTCTAGGGTTGGCTCGTTGCCTGCAACACTAGCATATGTCCATAGTGTAATTAATTGCCACGGGATGGCACCACGTTACTGTTTTCCAAAACGAAACTGGCGGTTCGTTGGACGCAAGCACTTTCTTATCTCATTTTACTGTTTCTCATTTCACCGTTGTTTACTACAGTCTTTGATTTTACCATGTTTGGCGCAGTATAGCCCAGATGCTCTTGCGCCATAAAAAATCCAAACAAACAAACAAACAAACCCCTGTTGTTTTCAAGGCCTTATGCATTAAAGTCGCGGGGATCTATTCTTGGACTTACCCTATCTGGATTAGTACACAACCTCGTGTATAGTTGGTCTATTGGAATGCTATGCTCGTCCTAAAAAAACACAAAAAAACCGGCATTTATAAATTGTGTTACATAACATAAATCTTTCTATATAAGTTTTGTTGCTTCCATAACGTACCATGGCGATCTCCTGCTTGAGGTCGTCCAGATCTGGCTTGCCCTTCTTGCCCTTGGCAGGCTTGCCATTGCTGCTTGCCATGGTGTAACCGACACGAATCCAAACTTCCCCTGTCTTCGACTTCTATGCTTCTTCTAGAGACTAGATTCTCACACCCTGATCCTTGGTCAATGTTCCCTATAAGAAAATAAAAATGAAATCGGTGGGCACAAACGAGTTAAGCAGAAAACGGGCCATTTCATACAAGTATAATAGAACAGATGATTGAACTTCAATTATCATTATCATATTCGACTATTATCTATCCATATTTTTGGATGGAGTTCTCTCCAAGCAAGCTGCGTAGATGTCTGTTCTTACAAATTTGCCCTATGTTACTCGACTCGCTCTTATTTTATCCACTTCATTTGAGATCGTTTACTAGGACAAGAATGGTTATTTAGAACCTGAAAATTTAGCTGTCTGTCTTTGATCAGTTCAGCCCAGTCCGCCCCTGGTAGTTCCATATGATATAGGAGATTTTAAAATATTTCGTTGCACTAAATTAAGCCGGGGAGATGCCATGTGGGCCAATGCATAACGCCTGAAGTGAAAGGGGTTACCATAAATTACTATAAATTCTTATATTATTTTAAATTTTAAATTTTATTTTCATTTCATCATTCTGGAGCATTTGAATGGGAAAAAATTCGGAAATATGTTGGCAATATACCAGTTTAAACTTGATGTTCAAAATTATAAAAAAAATAATTTTAATTTTTTTTCTTATATGGAATAAATAAGTCCATAAATTATGTGTATAACTGATAAACGTACCAAAATAATTAATTATAATTTCACGAATAATAATAATGAAATAGACAATATGAGCGAAATTTTTATAATGGCAATCCGTTTTTATAAATACCCACATTCGTTTCGCATTTAAAAGTTCTAAAGCATAAGTATATATATAGTTCAAGGTATTTATGCAATAAAGAGACTTTGCAATATTCAGTAAAACCTCCCTAAGGCAATGTCTGTTCAGTGAAAAAGGGGTCGCTCAGAGAAGTGGTCCCTGAATGGAGGTAAATTTAGCATTGGGCCTCTGGGAGGGGAAGAAATCCGTTTCCAGAAAAAATGGCCACCAATGGAGGTGGTCCCAGAATAGAAGTGGTCGCTCAGAGAAGTGGTCCCTGAATGGAGGTAAATTTAGCATTGGGTCTATGGGAGAGGAAGCAAATCTGTTTCCAGAAAAAATGGCCACCAATGGAGGTGGTCCCAGAATAGAAGTGGTCGTTAAGAATGGGGTTTTGCCGTATAAGTTCATTAAATATTATTTATAGTCAATATATTGAGGGTGATTTAATTAATTTTTAAGTCTCAGAAAGCTTTAGATGTTCTTCGGGTAATTAGTGCAGTGGCATAACAATTCACAAATTATGGAGGGTGGGAGGGGATTAGGTATCGTTAAAGAATATCATGCGACGTGGCGTTGGAAAGAATAATACGTTCTGATACCCAATGAGGTCCACAAGCTCCCATGAAGGGGGACTTGTGGTCCCCTCTTTCCTACGTTTCTGAATCAGTGGCTTATAAAAACATCAAAATTCTCTCAATGTTCTTATTCATTTTGCAAATTTTAGTTGGAGACGCCGTATTTTGTTCAGAGACTTCCGTAATTTAATAAGATCCTCATATATGAAAAAAACAAAACAGTAAGTACAACAGAAAGTAACTCAAAACGAGCATAATATACAACAGCGTGGAAATTTTTAATTAATGATAAAGACAATAGATGGCGCAAGATATCTTCAACCGATGACGTGAACATAAAAGTGGTGATCTATCAATAGAATATAAAACGTTTGGATAGGAAAGCAGAATTTGTGCCAATCTGTTTGTTCTCAAGCTCGTGTGCAAAATATATTTGGCACTCTTTTTTTCTCTCTTCTTCTCCTTCCTCACACCAGCTGTGTTTATTTACTCCAGTGCATTTCAATGAGTCCAGCGTCACTTCACAAACAATAACGGTATGGATATCAAGATGGGCGTTATTGATACCTTGCGATAATGCGAAACTTCAAAAAGGCCGGGGGCATCGGACCAATCTTTGCATTCTGTCTGTGCTGTGTGGAACGTTGTTGGAAACAGTAGCGCACCAATTCAAACCTCATGGGGGCTCAAGTGGCTTTAAAGCAGATTATGTGATGCAACTTTAGAGCGAATAATGTGTTTAAATATCCAAAGGGGGGCTTGAGTCCCACCATGCCTACGCCACTGGTTGGGAAAGTAAGCAACCAATATCAACACTATTTCCTGTGAGAGTTGGACGAAGTCCGTTAGAAAAAGGGTTATGCAAAGTAATGTTAAAACATTTGTTAGAACCTGATACTGAGAGAGTGGAACCCACAGTGAGTGCCCCGCCGATTTTGATGAAATGTTTTGATGGAAGTAGAGCCAAAATAGGTGAAATACGTGTCTGGGCATTCGCGCCAATGCGGCTTATTTTCGGAGATATGAATTTTTAAGATTTTTCATCCCATATATATGAGCTTAAAATACGACATCCTTTGCAAGCCAATCGATAGCTTAGTTGGTTACCGGCCTAGCGCTTCGTGTTTTTGCGTTCGATGCCCGCGGAAATCGGTCACTTCTTTAATTTTTTAATATGTATTCTTTTTATATATTTATGTATTTTTATTAATAAAAATACTTTGCTTACAATCGGATTTTTTTCATAAACTTACTTTAATAAAATTCATATTTACATATTTAATTCTGTGATACTATTTTTCGCAGTTATAATTTTTACACGAATTTTAATTTTTAATTGAAGAGTTGTAAAGGTACAAAAAGTTTAGGAGTTAGCTGTAAGTTTTTATGTGAATATAACTTTTATAAAATTTGCGTACTCATTGTCAACCTGTGAAGGGATAGAATTACACCAATAACGCAGTTTTGTTTTATTTAAGGATTGAAAGATTTTTTTCTGAAAACTTTTAACAATTCCATTAAATAAAAAAGAAAACTGCGTTAATTCGTCTTATTTTGTCATTATTAGCCTTTGCAGTCATCCTCTATTAGCATCTATTATGCCTAATATTTTTTTAAAATATATTTATCTATTGAAAAATGTATTTTTAGTATGTAATATTTTATTTTATAACAAACATTTTATGTATAATAATATAATATAATAATATAATAAAAGCAATCAGACAACTTTGAGCGGTTTGTAGATTATTAGTACATGAACCGGCTTTCGGCCTCGCTAAAAAGGGCAGCCTTCATGAGATGTATATGGAGCGAATCGGACATACAGCAGGTAATATAATCAAGGAATACAAATGGGGAAAAAATAATTTAATAAATTTAAATAATAACATTTTATGTGCATCTCATTTATATGCATCTCATTTATATGCATTTCATTTATATAGAAACATTTTATTTTATAAAATGCAATCAATTTTATTTTAAAACTGACTGACGTGAACATATTTTTTGTGTATCACTATCGGAGGTGTCGGAATTGTTTATTGATACACAATTTTGGATGATAATTATCATAAAAACATAAAAAAATTCTACAACGTGAGCATTTTATAAATGAATTGTTCGAACAACTGATTTTCTTTGTCTAATATCATCTGGAAAACAAATACCATCTACATTTTCAAAGACGCTTCTTTCGTTTGTTAACTTTGCAACAAACCAAGAGTACTGTAATGTATTCTTAAAAGTTGGCGCCGAAAGTTGATTATAAATAAGTGAATGGATCTTCAAAGCATCTATCTGCTCGCGTGTTTAAATGACTATTTTCTTGTAAGATTTCAACACAATTTTGTAACCTTTTAATGAAATTTTTTACTTGACGGAAGAAGTACACATCACGAGGTTGACAGTATGGGGTACAATGAGGTGGAATTACTTCAACAGTAGAAGAAGAGGTGCCGTCGTCATTTGTAAAAACATTATTAAAGTGTGCTGGATCTACTTAACTACATAACAGGCTGGATGGCTACACCAAAACTTTTTCTATACTTTTCAACTTTTTGATAATCAACAATTAAAATTCGAGTAGAAATTATCACTGCCAATAAGCATACAATTAACTTAATTACATAAATATGAATTTTATTAAAGTAAGTTTATGAACAAAATCCGATTGTAAGCGAAGTATTTTACTAATAAAAATACATAAATAAAAATGTAAAAAAGGATACATATTTAAAAAAACAAGTGACAGATTTCCCCGGGCATCGAACGCAGAACCACGAAGCGTTAGTCCGGTAACTTACCAACTCGGATACCGATTGGCTTGCGGAGGATGTCGTATTTTAAGCTTATATATCGGATGCAAAATCTTTAAAAATGCATATCTCTGGAAATAAGCCGCATTGGCACGAATATCGAGATACGTATTTCCTTATTTTGGCTGTACTTTCATCAAAATCGACGGAGCACTCACTGTGGGGTTCCCCTTGTGAGTTGAAAACTGAACATGCACGGAAAGAAAAAGCACTAAGGCAGAAGCAAACGTAACAATCCGCCGCCCCCATCGGGGAAAGCGTTCAGAGACACTAGTAGAAGACGCTGATAGTGACACTGCAGACGGAACCGAAAGTCCTTCAGGTCCAAAGGCGTAAGAATACTCACATATTTCGAGATGAGGCAGTCGCGTCATTCATAAGATGAGCATGCACGGAGATTACAGCAATTCGTTTGCTCCTTCATAAAACTGTGCACACATTGACGATAGAATCTTATTTAGACTCCAGACTTAGCAATTAATGGAAGAGAATTCAAGATGGCAACGGTACAATCTCGTCTGTTAATATCAGCGGTTCTTTAACTTTCCTAGACCGCGGACCCCCTTCGTAAATCATTCACCTTCGCGGACCCCCAAGAATTAACTCAAAGTTTAAAGCCCGGAATTTGCATCATACATATTTATTTCTAGTGTTTCATCACTAATTTTCACCTTTTAAGGAAAGAATTTTTCGTCCCCTCATAATTTATTCTTAGCATTAAAGAGCAAATGCTCTTGTTTCAGTATTTTTTCGAATCTTTGTGGAACACTGAGAGGGTCTTGCGGAACCCCTGATAGAGTCCCGCGGACCCCAGGGGTCCACGAACTACAGTTGAAGAACCTCTGGTATATATATCATTAAATATTGCAGTAAAAGCCATTGTAGAGTATCGGAGATACTGCAGAATTGGGGTTCCCAACATTTGCTGTTTCCTGCACCCCTGAGAAATGCTGGATTAGTGTTTGAACCCTAGAATAATGTAGCGCCCACCGTTAATAAATTTAATGATTAATAACTCGGCCACTTTATGTAATCAAATCTTCAGAAACGCATTCAAATCAATGCAATATTATTGTAAAATTGTCTGGTAATAAAGTCAACAGCACCGTTTATAAAAATCTAAAAATTTCAGTCGCAAAATCCAATAGCAACCGTGCAAAGAATCAAGGTCAATACATATTGTTCATCATTTGGAATTCCTCTGTGATAATTCGGTTAATAATTCCCAGAAGTCAAAAATTTAATATCTTCTATTTCCCCCATGTCCCGTTGCATTTCAAACGCCATCATATTTTTAGATGCAATTAAAGAAGAAAACCAAAAGCTGGGGACACTGTTACGCCAAAAATGATTGATTCCACATGCTTTGAGTTTGTAATGAGCCATCGAATCAGTGAAAGAAATACAATACATTCTGTTATTGAAAAGGAATATTTTGATGAAGAATTTCTGAAACTGTATGGTTCTATGGATGATGATTTGCAAACGTGTGTTGGAAAATTAAACTGGAATTATAGAACAAGATCAGAAATCAAGAGAGTCAGCATGCCAGAAAAATGGAAAGAAATCCAAGGACAAAGAGGTTACTGACCTATCGGATGAGTATTTTGTTACTGGAAACTTAAAAATTTCAGAAGAAGATATAATATGGATCATGAATCCATACTTCTACAATTTTAAGAAAATGCAAGATGAAGAAGGGCTGAAGGAAGATTTTATCGATTTGCGAACAAATTGAGCTCTAAAAAAAGGCAATTTGAAAGCAAGTCCATGGTATTTTAGGATATATTAATGGATATATTCCCAAGACTTTGTGGAAGGGCACTTCCGTGTTCTCATTCCATTTATAAGAACATACTTGAATGACTTTGGATTCAGTTCTCTTTTGTCAATCAAAACAAAATCTAGGAAGCTCCTGAATCTGTAGGTAGACCTGCGGATTGTTGTCAGCCAGAAAATTCCACAATTTGTCAACGTCATGACTGGAGCGTAGGAGCAAAGGAGTCGAATTTTATGTTGATAATTTGAATTGATTTAAATGTTTTTATTTTTTCTCAATAAATTAGAACCTAATTGCTCGATTTATATTTGAATTTCATGAGATCCACTTAAAATTATTATTCGTTGAATAATTATGCGGTTCATTTTTCTACTTAAAAGTTAAAAGTATCTAACATAAAATTCTTCTGCATGAAATGCAGGGCAGAATAAACCAACCAACTCTAGAGTGTATTCTAGTGTGAATTTAGAAGTGAACAAAAACAAACAATGAAATCATCCTACACTGTTCCAAGTGATCTGATCGCCTTAACCCCCATGACTATCAAAACAAAGGATATCCCCTTTAAAACGTAACATTATTTTGGCCTCTTTTATTTAAAGAAAAGAAAAGAACTCGAAAACAATTCCATCGAGAGACTTTGAAAAGCACGTTTCATTCGTGTTAAGGGTAGGAAATTTTTCAAGGACCTTTGTTTATTAATTCATGTTAAATGGTACTTTGTGTGTGTTCACCATGTTCGTGTTAAAAAAAACATGAAAGCATAGAAATTCCTATGTTGTTTGATTGGGATTCGGAAAGTAGTTCGTGTTAACAGTAGTTTGCATTAATGAGGTTCAACTATATTACTTTTGTTTAGGGTGCGAACCAAGTGGGTGGGGGGGATCCAGTATTTTCGATTGCGCGAAACTTGAAAAGCAACGTAGTGAGCTATAAGTAAGTAAAAGTATGGGAATCTAAAAAAACAGCAAGAATATTACCAAAAAGGACAAAAATAGATTTATACTATGCGTTAATTCACTGCCATCTAACGTATTGCGATTGTGTATGGGAAAATTAGTCTTAGTTTAATAGAAGGAATACGGAGATTTCTTTTGAATTATTATACGGGAAACATACTCAGGATTGGAGAACAGAAATGGAGAAAATTGGCATTATTCCAGCAAGTAAAGTAAATGAATATTGCATAATTACCAAAATGTATGAAGGAATTTACCAAAAAAATACACATATAGACAACGTATGGATGAAGGAATGATGATGATGATAAGGAGTGAAATGTTGTAGGTACCAAATGATAAGAACTTAAAAGAGCAGAAAGAAAGAAAGAAAGAAAGAAAGAAAGAAAGAAAGAAAGAAAGAAAGAAAGAAAGAAAGAAAGAAAAGCAGAAATAATTTAGACTACAGGGATCCTAGACATACATTAAGGGAAATAACAAAGCAAATAAGAAATTTTAGGCAATTTAAAAATACAATTAAAAGGGAGTTGATTGACCGAATGATGGGAGAGCGGGATTAATACTAGAATATAATGCTGTAATGGCCTGCAAAAGGGTTGCTGGTATCTAACTGGAAGGAGACCCACACGCTGAACGTATGTGACGATGTGTGGAACCGGCCAGGCCAGTAACCTAGTGTCCTACCCCGCCTTCAAGTGGTGCAGGCTGAGCTTTCTATTTATGTGGCAAATTAATATTTGCTGCACGGATAGAAAGGCGGAAGGGGAGGGCTAATTCACCAACCCGTCTAGCCAGCGTGGTGAAATTATGGCTAATTCCTCCATTATGTTGACACACCAGAAACCATGGCCCCTAGTCTCCAGGTGCTGGAGTGCTCCTGATCAAGGCAGCGGTCAGTGTGGCATGAAAGCAGGGGGTGCTAAGAATCACTGGAATGGCCCAGGCTGCCGTTTGTTATTGACCTTGGCTACGTTTAATGGACGATCCCTTGCTTCTGAAGCAAAACTTCAGGAATTGGAAGAAGAACTTGACAAGATCAAATGGGACATTGTAGGACTCAGTGAAGTTAGAAGAAAAGGTGAAGAGTTGGTGGAACTTAAAAGTGGACATTTGTTTTATTATAGAGGAACGGAAACTGGAAGAACAAGTGGTGTTGGCTTCTTAATCAACAAAAGAATTAAAGACTGTCTTCTGGAAGTTGAAAGTACATCAGATCGAGCAGCGAGGCTCGTTGTTCAACTAACCCAGCGATACCAACTTCAAATAGTACAGGTATATGCACCAACATCAAGCCATACCGACGAAGAGGTTGAAGAATTTTATGAAGAAATCAAAGAGTTACACACCAAAGGGAAACAACATATCAAGCTCATCATGGGGGATTTCAATGCAAGAATTGGACAACAGGAACAAGGAGAGACATCGGTTGGTAAATACGGATATGGGGAAAGGAATGAACGTGGCGATCAACTCATCGAATTTGCAGAAGCTGAAAATCTTAGCATCATGAATTCATTTTTTAAGAAGAAACCGCAAAGAAAATGGACATGGAAACACCCAAATGGGGGAACTAGTG
>QLNU02003225.1:96664792-96682431 GCA_006491805.2 Dysdera silvatica | reverse complement strand
TGTAGTAATCGTAATGCGATGAAAAGTAGTTTTCTAAAAATTAGGATCATCAATTTATTTTTTACTGAACAAGTGAATTAATTTTCTGAAAGTGTTCTTTTATTTTCAATTTCCATTTCGTTTTCTGCCGCGGAACCCCTAGACAAGCACGGTGGAGCCCTTGGGACTCCGCGGAGCACAGTGTATGTCATTTCGGTCATTTTTGATGTATGTTATTTCGGATAAGCCCCGCATGCTACATTGTCATCGCAAAAATGAATCCTATATATATTAAGTATATCTATTATGAAACTAATCTTCTACATTATGAATATAGTTTAGATAACTCTATTGTTTCCCTGACATCTAGTAACTGTCATCATGACCTTTGCATTCGATGGAATGAGTTCGACTTGCTGTCACCTGGTCGTATCACTGGCGTACGCAGGGGGGTGTTGATGGGGGTTGTAACCCCCCATTGCAATGAAATTTTGTATATTTAACATAGGAATATGTGAGTTGTAGCTCTGTAACCCCCATTGAGCCTATAACACCCCCCTTATAAATAAATATCTTGCGTACGCCTATAAGTCGTATGTTAATCGGTTAATGTTCGGTGGTACCATTTGCCATCAAACACATTCCAAATGATCGTCAGGTAGTCTTGGCATGTGAAAAATAAGATTTTTTTTTTAAACAAAACTACTTTTTCAACTTATTTTCCTTATATATAGTTTGCTTTTCAAGAAAACTAAAAATGAGTAAAATATAGTTCTAATTTAAAAAATATATAATCCACATACTTAATACTATTACTGTCGTATGGTTGCGTACTAATTTATATATTTGTATATCATAAACGCATCATTAATTGCACATAAGATACCAAAACACAACTGAACATACAATGCATGGATATCATAAATCCCGTGAGGTTTGTTTTTAATCTAGTGAGAATATTTTAATCAAATGAACTAGGAGGGAAAAAATATAATAAACTACTTGTTTTTAATTAATCGGGGCCCCCGTGAAGAGATAATTTCTAAATAGGGCTTTAATCAGGAGCTGGCCCTAAATCAACATATTCTTGGACTTACTAATAGTATAAATTTTAAAATAATCAAATGAATTTTAAATTAATCAATTTAAATTTGAATTAATTTAAATTAATCAAACAGTGATAAAAATTAATTTTTATCACTGTTTTTAGACGTAGCACTATTAACGCCGATGTTATGGCGTGGTTAGATGGTGAAACGTTCGTAAAGAAAAGAAATGTTTTTTGTGTTCGGTGGGGCACGATCCCACGACCTCCCACTTGCCGGACTGAAGCTTTGGCAACTGAGCTACGAACGACAAACATTCAATCCCTACGAACGTATATAAAGTTCGTCGTTCGTAACTCAGTTGGTAGAGCTCCCTCCCAGCAAGTGGGAGGTCTTGGGGTCATGCCCCACCGAAAACAAAAACATTTCTTTCCTTTACGAACGTTTCACAAGCTAATCACGCTATAACATCTGCGTTAATATACGCCTAAAAAACGTTGATAAAAATTGTTGCTTAGCAAAATCTGCTTAGTGTTTGACTCGTATAAAAAAAAACAAATTTTGTTAGTGACAAAGAATAGGAAACAATTTATTCAGCCAAAGTAATTTGAAGATGAGTTACAAGTTGTTGCATGGGAGTATTTAACTTATGAAAATGTCCAAAGGTTAGGTTAGCAGCACAAAAGCAAAGCTTTATATTAGATTCTTTCTGAAACTGGGTATTGTCTGTTCACGAAAAGTAGTCCGATGAACAGCTAGAAATAACGGGAGGTGACGTCACAAACGGCCTAGCCGATTACAGCAGAGGGGGACCCAATTTCAGAACTGGTTTTTAGCGAACTTTTGTCTGCGTCAAAAACAAGTTCTGAAATGAAGTCCCCCCCACCTCTGTTATAATCGGCTGGGCAGTTTGTGACATCCCGTTATTTCTAAATGTTCCATCGGACTACTTTTCGTGAACGGACAATAATAAGTACTGATGTAGTAGATGTAGTAGGGAGTGTAGATTTTGGAAAATACATCTCTCAGCCTTATATCAGATAACTTCCCTAATCGAAACAATTGTATTCTTGGATATATATATAAGCCAGTTACTCCCAACCTGGGGGTCGCGACCCTCAAGGGGTCGCTAACAGGTTTCTGGGAAACTATTATTCTTTCTTCGCCGCAACTATTTTTATAAAGAACTTCATACCGAGTGTTTCCAACGCTTTTATATTTCAACATGGCTACACACATTGCAATATTCTACTAATGGTTGTTAACTTTATGTTTGGTGTTTGGTATAATAATATAATAAAAGCAATCAGACAACTTTGAGCGGTTTGTTAGATTATTGGTACATGAGCCGGCTTTCGGCTGCGCTAAAGGGCAGCCTTCATCAGATGTATATGGAGCGAATCGAACATACAGCAGATAATATAATCAAGGAATACAAATGGAAAAAATAATGTAAAAGAAGTAAGAACAAAGATAAAAATAAGAAATATAAACCACGCGCGCGAAAAAATAAGGGTTTTTGTCAAATACTTTTAGGCAGAGGAAGTTAAAAGATGGAGTTTAAGAAGAGATAGAAAGGTACATAAGATATGGTGTAGTGAAGAGTTATGGAGGGTTGCTAAGAATGTATTGCCAGGCATGACTAATGTGAATTGGTTAATATTATATTAATATGTTATTATATTGTTATATATATTAATATATATATATAATTAATATAACATATAATTAATAGATTGTACGTAATTAATATAATATAATTAATATGATATAATTTTATATATATTTAATGTGTTTTCTTTACTTTGCATAATAAAAGCATTTTTACCAAATGTGGCGGAAATGGACGAGGGCATGGTAACAGATCTTTTGATTATTACAAAAGGGGTTCGCGGATTTCTTGACTACTATAAAAGGGGTCTCGGATTACTTGACTACTATAAAAGGGGTTCGTGGATTTCTTGACTACTATAAAAGGGGTCGCGGATTTCTCGACTACTATAAAAGTGGGTCGCGAATTACTTGGCTACTATAAAAGGGGGTCGCGGATTACTTGGTTACTATAAAATTGGGTCGCGGCTTGAAAAAGGTTGGGAACCACTGATATAAGCTATTTCAATTTTAAAAAAGACATCTGTTGCTGCATAGTTGTTTTTTTAAATATCCAGGTAAAGATCTTGGCTCTCTAATACTCCCAGTTTTCGTTATCTGAATTTTAAAAATCCTAAAAATATCCTTTAAAAGACCTTGATTTAGATCGCTCATTCTAGAATTGATCAAATGAGAAGTTTATTTCTCTAAAGATTTACTCGTACTACTGTGGCTGCGGTTATCTATGGAGTCATCTATGCCTTAATAGGCTTGCTTTGAGAGAAATAGATTGATTTCCTGATTATATTAATTACCTCAGTATATCTCAGATGATTGACATTTTATCTGCTGCTGCTTCAATTTATTACTTTCAGTAAGCTGGCACTCATTTCCGAGGTTAATCATTGCTTACGTAGTATTTACGCTGGTGACATTCTTTTTACGTGTACAGTTACGTGTAGAGGGTCACAGGGGTCATGACCCCCAAAATATATTTTTTCACTGTAAAAAATTCCAACTTTCATGATAAATGAAGGGTGTTATTCCAAGACCATGGCAAATTCTGTCCTTGATCCCCCAAATGAAAGTCGATCTCTATTCTCCAGTGAAAACTGTCTAAGGCGGAACCTACATAAAGCGGAAACTTGCTCAAAACGGAATTTTTTTACGGTCCCTTCAAAAGTCAATGGTAGTTAACATTAGCTACGGAAACTGTCTAACGCGGAAGCGGAAAGCACTATTTAATCCCGTTAAAGAGAAAAGCCTTCATAAAGCGGAAAATCGTTAGTAGGAAAAAAATTTTCTCAGCAGAAAAAGGAAAGAGGGTTGTAATACAATGCAAATAGCAAAGTGGGGGATGACAAACAAAAGACATTTTACAGATATAGAATGCCCTTGTCCGCATAGGCAGGGTGGTTTTGGGGGTTGTAACCCCCCATCTCAATGAAATTTTGTATATTTAACATAGGAATATATGAGTTATAGCTCTGTAACCCCTTCCATTAAGCCTATAACACCCCCCTCCCTTACGGACTTTCTTCCTACGCTTGCCTTATCACCATTTTGCACACCACCCACCCACCATAGGCATACCCAGAAAGTTCATAAGGAGAGGGTTACAGGCTTACAATGGGGGGTTACAGAGCTACAACTCCATTGTATTTACATGTATACTATATACAATTTCATCGCAATGGGGGTTACAACCATAATCGACCCCTCTTGCGTATGCCAGTGCCACCCACTTCTTAAATAAAAACGTTCATTATTAACCAGAACGAAAAGTCACTCATATCGACTTTATCAATTCATGGATAAACCCACCGCAAGGAAGAGTATCTTTATACAAGGGAATCATTATCTTTACAAGGGAGGTACTTTATCGTTACAATTTAAGCTTACGTAATAGACTTTTTGTATAGAATAAGCATGTACAGTTAGAATGAAATTTTGCACCATATTGATCGTAACTACTAAACCCACAAAATAGTGCAAAAATTAAAATTAATAAAAATAAAATGCAGTGATAAAATAAATATTTTTATCAAAAGGAAAATAAATATAGTCTTAAAGTTCGCAAGATAAGACAAATAAAAACAATTAGCATATCCAGTCATCTCTTACCACTGAATTTAACTATGTATGTATTTGTTTTGCATGTAACCTCCATAAGACGGAAACCTGCATACTACGGAATTTTTTTCCGGTCCCGTGAGTTTCCGCCTTAGACAGGTTTCACTGTATATGCATGTTATGTTCAGGCCCAACCTTAGCATATGAGGGGCCTCCTTATATAATTCTGTGTATGTATGTGTGTATATATATATATATATATACAGGGTGCCTCAAAAGTCCGGCAACCGATTATCCGAATCTCTTGAGAAATACACTTCGGATTGAAAAATAAAAAATAAAAACAAATTGTTTTAATTTATAGTATGTTTAATTTTATTTTTAGTGTTAGTACTATAACATTTATATTTTAATTATCTTAAAAACTTTACATAATTTTACGGATAAAATATTTTCTTCTGCCCCGAAGAATTCAGGCACCAGACACTGAGAGTAAAGCGAAGCAGCGCGATTTTACTTGACTTTGTGACATTCAAAATTCGCTTATTTATTGATTGGTCGATTTTGTTGTAAGACAGGTAGCCCACCAATCCAAGCCCAAATCAGATATTTTGATTGGTTGTGTCCGCTGCAAAAATAGTCTTAATTTCCAATTTAAAACCAAAAATCTTCTTCCCAAGCGCGGGGCTCGAGTCAGCCAAACTGGTTGAATCTTTACACGGCCGGCCCTGGTAATATTTATACGTATTTGATTTTTATAAAACTTACTTGTAGTACATTACGTTAGTTACATGAATTATCATCATCATTATTAATAGACTTGTTGCAGATGGCTTTGAGCTTGACAAAGGAAATTGTAGTTCTCGAACCGTTACGATTTCTTATGTGCTACTATTAAATTTTCTTCTTTCTTTTTACTTTTATATAAAAAATTCGAATTCAAATTTATTTTCATATTTATATTTTATTATTTAGATATAGATTATTATTCAATTTTTAGCATTAGTGTATGTATGTCACTCACTAAATATATATTTACACATGTTTGCTTCCGAAATTGACATGCAGTTGACCTCGCTTTAACATGAAATCTGGTTAGTGCATTTCTTATGAAAAGTAAGCGCAAATTTAAATATACTCTGATTTCATTCTATGACGCCGCTGAGTCTTGTTCACACAATTTCTTTAAAATATTAAATCGAAATATCGCTTATATATAAACCGGAGTTCGAATTTGAATATTACAAACCAGCTGAGTTCGTTAGACATCGAGACTGAATTTTCGTTAACAAATGTCCGTAACAAATGTTTCGTTAACTTTGTCTTACTCACACCTTTAACCTTCATTAGAATCATATAGCTTTGTAAAATTTAACATATTCTTATACAAAATACTTTCTTTTGGGACTTTTTTTTAACTGTGTTTATCTTCATTTAGTACAGAATTTCTTGTGCCTGTATTCTATTAGAAGTCCAACCCCAAACAAATTTTACTTTCGCTTCTTCTTTCATAATAGCTAGTGGAACAATGTGACATGCGCTGCCCTTGCGCCATAAAATTAATCACTCAACTATAACTCAGACGAGCTTTGGTTGTTATTATAGCAATCACTCAACCATAACTCAGTCTGGTTGTTATAATAACGATCACTTTTTTGCTATTGACAGTGCCTCAACATAGGAAGATTGTGAGTTTGATGGATGTTGAAAGGACCCCCAAAATGCAAAATTCGCTATTGGGAAGAGGATCAAAGATTATAGTTTTATGAAATATTAATTCGAAACGGTATAGTTTGGAACGCAAAAGTACTACGAGACCATTTGTATTAGATTATTTATCTTTCATTTCTTAATAAAATTATATATTTAATCCCATACTGATAAATCTTATTAAGCGTTGCACACATTTTTACTTTAAAAATCTGTAAAATATTTTACATGATAGAGATGTATACAAAAAAATCTTTATGATAAAGATTTATAATAAATATATCTGATGATGATCTATATATAGTAAATCTTCATGTGTATTAAAAGATCTTTAGTAAATCTTCATGTGTAATAAAACATCTGTAGTAAATCTTCATGTGTAAGAAAAGATCTATAGTAAATCGTTATGATAAAGTATCTAGTCGTTTAGTGCATAATTAATATGTGAAGTTTCGACAATATCGAGAAATTTGTGTATAATGTTTGTGAACTTCATTAATTTAAATAAACTGTATGTGTATTTATACATGTAAGAAACCTTGTGTGTAATACACAAGGCGTATTTAGTTAAAGAAATTTTGTGTGTGACATGTAAGGTTTCACATAGGTATAAAGATGCTTTATACATTATATGGATATAAAAATTGTTTGCTTTTCAGGCACTGCCAAGGGCATTGTAGTAAATACCGGAGATCGGACTGTCATGGGCAGAATTGCCAATTTGGCTTCAGGATTGGAAGTTGGCGATACTCCCATTGCCAGAGAAATCGAACATTTTATTCATCTGATTACCGGCGTGGCGGTATTTCTTGGCGTAGCTTTCTTCGTCATCGCTTTCATCTTGGGTTATTATTGGCTGGATGCCGTCATATTTCTCATCGGTATCATTGTTGCCAATGTGCCCGAAGGTCTCCTGGCGACAGTAACTGTAAGTTATATTATTGATACGTTGTTGGCGTTCGATATTGCATCTTAAATTCAGAAAACGACATTTCATACACGATTGTATTTTATGAAAGAACGCACATAAATGATGTAATTGTAGGCATGATCTAGGGATTTATAAAAAGATAATTTTCTTTTTTTCCCCTAAAAAGAAAAGCAATGTTTTCTCAATGAATTTCACACATAAAGTATTTCATAATTCTTAATTTTTTTTTTGTAAAAACCAAACAAAAAGAAAATACCTTCAACAAATTGTCATAAAATTGAATATAAGTTTTAATGTTTTTAGAATTTTTGAACACACTAATCTATGGCTGTGTTTTAAATAATTTAAGCATAAATTAATTAAAAATATTAAGAAAATTAAGAAGTTTGAAATCTTTTGAAGTTTATTATAAATACACGAATAAATAATTAAAGATTTAAACACACAGAACAATTTAGTTTCTACTCCTCCCCCTCCATGTGGCCCAATAGAAGTAAACTCGGCCTTCAGCGGCAACTGGATTAGATTCGACTCCTAATAAGCGTAGTCGTGGGCAATTGCGTCGTGGTTTGAAGCAGTGGCAGATTTACCGATAGGTTAAGTAGGCTGAAGCAGTGGCTGATGTACTAATAGGTTAAGTAGGCTGAAACAGTGGTGGGTGTACCAATAGGTTAAGTAGGCCGAAAAAACACAAATCCGTGAATACATGCGAAAAGACGAATTTGAAAATACTGCTAGGGGCGTAAAATTAATAATTGGAAAAACCGCCAAAGTCTCTGTCATGCCCCTAGTTACGTTTAGTAAGGTCCATGCAGCATAATATGTTAACTAACAGACGATAAAATGGCAAATCCGCTCTAGTTCAGTGGTCACCTTAAATCATCTGTCCCAGCTCAAATGACCTGTGGCACAGTTTTGCTGTAAAACGTGCAAATACATATGAAAGTTAAGTTAGTCCAGCAAGATTTTCAAAATTTCTAGTCCATGCCTCGCTCGACTTCTAAACAAATTCAAGCGAATCCAAAACAAGATTCATAATAAAATTTAATTAAAAAAATATGAAATGGCTGTTTTTGTTAATATATAAGTTATTAAAGAAAATATGCTTGAGGAAAAATACACTGAAATTATGAAAACTTTAATTAAAAGTGTATTTATATTTAATAGAACTAATTCCTTCCAACACCCCCACGATGCCCTTTGAAAACCGCAACACCACAGGGAGCCACGATGCCCTTTGAAAACCGCAACACCACAGAGAGCCACGATGCCCTTTGAAAACCGCAACACCACAGAGAGCCATGATGCCGTTTGAAAACCACTCAGTTTATGACGCGGAATTATTGGTGGCTGTTGTTTTTATTTGGAAAAAAAAGCCTGAAAACCCACTTCTCCCATTATTTATGGCCACTGGCTCGAGGATTAAAGAAGTTCGGGAGTTGATTCACTAGGCTTTTAGAAGTTCCAATTCCTCGAAAAACTATAGGTTCCGGCGTAGCATGACTGTTGCCATTCTTCTGAAATGAAACTCACACAAACAAGGATAAAAAAAAATTATATACTGCAAAAAAGAATTTTATAGTTGGTCAAACACTCGTTGCTTCTACCCCAATTATACAAGCTTTTAAATTTTAAATATAAATATGGCAAAACGGGAAATAAACCCTGTGGTGTTAGTAAGTCTTCTATTCCAGTTACAAACGCAATAAAAAAAAACCTGTCGATTTTCCACGTTTTGAAAGAGACATGTCCGTATCCAGAGGGGGAACTTAGGGATCGGCCCCCTCCCCTAAAGCTCATTTTTTAATGGGACTTGGCTACAGCCTTGCATGCTGTGATTGTATCGATACATGCTGTAAAAATTTTGAACCACCCCCGAAATTAAATCCTGGCTACGGCTGTGGAAAGAGTCACGTGTCAGTATGACCTTTTCTGCCCTTGCGCCTTAAAATTGTTATTAACTAGATAAGTAAAAGAAGGCGATGGCGCCGCCCACCTTAACTTTGCCGAGTGTCTGGAAAATTTAACGATATTTTAACTTTATTACATTTTATTGGATCCATTTAATTAGTGTAATCAGCTTCACTGATAAAATTACGTTGATTATTCAAATGAAATAAATTTTATTTAATCAGTTTCTTCGGTTCAGTCGGTACCATATTATTGCGAGAGGGGTGGAGGGAACTTTAACTCCTCTCCGCTCCTTCCGTATTAGAAAAAAAAAAATAGTATGCTATATCAGTGTTATAATTTATATCGTGTGCTGTAAAAAAAATCTAAAATTAAGTCAGCAGCGGTTTTTAATTGCTGAAAACGGTTTTATTAAACTTGAACCTTTAAAAATTACCGTTTTTTTTTAACAATTTTTCTATAACATTTTTTCATGTCTTTATGCCAAATTTATCGCCAAACTTCGCCCATTTTGCAGAGAATTCCGTCAAGTTTTAAAATAGCATTTTCAATGTTAATTCATTTTTAATTAAACAGTTAACTTTTTAATCCGAATATGGATTAGATTTACGTCAGCAACTCGCAAAAGTTAACTACAAAATAGGGAAGTTGTACATAATAAGAATTTCGTTAAACGCTAAAGTTGGCGCAGTATAGCCCAGATGCTCTTGCGCCATAAAAAAGCCAAACAAACAAACCAAAACGCCAAAATTACAAAAGCCCCACACGAGATTTCTTCTCTCCCCCCCCCCGAAAATCCGTTTTTTTATAAGATGTGGCCTTTACGTGGAAATATTCGACGAAACAATACGCAATATAAATAAGACACAAAAAACAACGTTTTAGAAGCGTATTTATGTCAAGATTGAGTTCAATCTACGCGTTTCGGGCGATAAAAGTTCGCCCTTCTTCGGGAGTGCACCGTGTTCACCCACAGCTCTCAAAATATTGTTTTCTCTGAGGCCACATCACATGATTGTGTTTAAAACTATTAAGCCCCGCCCCCACAATTTTTGAATTGTTACGCTATTGAATGTGTGCCGCTTTTAATTCAGTGTTTCGATCATTCGTAGAATTAAGCACTGCTTTCAAGGACATACTAAAGATTTCCCATTTGTAATAGGTTTGTTTGACGCTAACTGCAAAAAGAATGGCGTCAAAGAACTGTTTAGTTAAAAACTTGGAGGCAGTAGAAACGCTGGGATCCACTTCAACCATTTGCTCCGATAAGACCGGAACCTTGACCCAGAACCGAATGACCGTGGCTCATATGTGGTTCGACAATCAAATCATCGAAGCTGATACCACTGAAGACCAATCTGGTATGTTTATTAATTGGTATCTTGTGTTTATTTCGTAGAGCAGTTGCGAAAAGCTGAACTTCACACTGATGAAGGAAAAAAAAAATCCATTGATGATATTGTTAAGATGTGCTAATGTGTATGAATGAAAATTGGAGAAAACATTGGCGTGGTTAGCTTCGACGTCAAGGGCGGATGCAGGAGGGGGGTGCGCCCCTCTGAGAATAACAAATTTGCTCTTATTGTAAGACTACATGGGTTTCTATGTTGGCGCTTTCCCCATGGATAGGTCTACATTGGTTTTCAAATTTTGCGCTCCCCGCAAGAATTATTTTCTGGATCCGCCCTTGAGGGGGGGGGGTATAACTATAGCCCCAGTCCAATTTTCTGAGCATGAAATTTTTTTTGTAATTTTTAGAGATTAAAAATTTTAGGCTAAGTCACCCCTAGTTTCGCCCGTGGACAAATTAGAATACACTTGAAAGTGAGTGAAGACATTTTATATAAATTTACATAAATTATATTTACGTGATTTACAGTTACATAAATTATAATTACATGATTTACAGTTACATAAATTATATTTACATGATTTACAGTTACATAAATTATATTTAGGTGATTTACAGTTACATAAATTATATTTACGTGATTTATAGTTACATAAATTATATTTACATGATTTACAGTCACATAAATTGTATTTATATGATTTACAGTTACATAAATTATATTTGCATGATTTACAGTTACATACATTATATTTATATGATTTACAGTTACATAAATTACAATTAAATGGAGTTATATTTTAGATTCACTTATCTGTAAAGATTGGTGAAAAAATATGCAGTCAGGCTCTGTCGTAACAACTCGGTTTTAGTGCAGGGGTGGACTGGGTCCTCTCAGAGGGCGCAGCATACCTTGGATTATCGGGGGGCGAGTCATCGCTTATGAGGGCGCCCCAGCCCAGGAGCCGGTTGTCTGGCAGCCCACTTTGCCCCTGTTTTAGTGATAATCGTGATACTCTATCATAATTCAGATGCCCTTCAAGAAACCCATAGGTATAACGCTATTCTTCCTTTCTTGTGACATCATAAACGTTGCAGAATACCCCTATATTATTACATCAGAATTAGTCACTAGTGTATACTGTAATATCGCGTCAGCAGGTCTGTAGCTAGGGTGAAGTTGGAAACTGGGGTACAGAGCACCTGAGGACTTGCGAGTATAAAATGCTTGCCATAAGTGGTAGAGAATTTAGACACTATGTCACTACAAACAAATTTGACGCTTCTCTTATGGCTTTTCGAGTTTATTCAATTACAAATACTGTAATATTATCATATGCTAAGGTTTGTATTTTAAATTTTATGGATGTAGAATTGAGTGGAAGAGGGAGAATTTTGCCCACGGCGCTCTTATGACTAGGCCTAGCCGCCCCATTGGAAAATTCGTTAACTGCCCATAAGGAAAACGTTAATGTTCATTCAAATTTAGCGAATTTTGATATAAGCAGTACTAAGTATTATACACATATATCTGCGTACAAATAGCTCAATGGGGCAAGTGGGGCACAAGCATGGGCAACTGGGGCTGTGCTCCTGGTTGGCTACATGCCTGCGGGTCGTTTTACACTTCCTTTATGCGATCCTCAGAATTTCTATTTTTCTATCCTTATTATATTAAAATTACTAATTTCTTAAAAAAAATTGGTACGTATAAAAATTTACAAAAAATTTTCATCATTTTATTGTTCAGTTTTACATTTCCATATTTAAATGATTGATTTCTTGGTACATCAGTCTGTGTTTATCCCAAAACGAAGATGTTAAAAAAAAAAGTAAATGTAAGTATAAACAAAATAAGTAAAGAGATCAGTAGGAAGGGGTATGATAAAGAGAATACCATATATATATATATATATATACCGAAAAAACATAATAAAATTACATGTTATATGTGTATATTGTCATCTGGAATATTGTAGTACTGTTTTGGAAAATTTAGGATAAAAAAAAATTGAAAATGAGATAACATAGCAGTTTTTTTAGGGATGTTAGTGGGACAAATACCAAACGATTGGTTGGGCGTAATGGGGAAAAATGTGGAATTTTGCCAGAAGTTGTGATATATGAATATTATGCACTTATAAAAATGTATGGGATGATAGCACAACAATAAATGTATGGAAATGATAGAGATGAGTGAAAGGTTTGGGGAAACGAGATCAAGGAATGAGTGGAAATTATAGTTATCAAAAGATGAGAACAGAAATGGATCGTGATTGCATTATGAGGGATC
The DNA here is from genome assembly GCA_006491805.2 of Dysdera silvatica. NCBI lineage: Eukaryota > Metazoa > Arthropoda > Arachnida > Araneae > Dysderidae > Dysdera > Dysdera silvatica. The sequence goes on along the minus strand of QLNU02003225.1, from coordinate 96,669,547 downwards.
TGGATTGTATAATATTTTACCAGAGAAAAAAAAATTAAGAAATTGAATAAGCTGAATATGTTTAAGAAGGCATTGAATGAAGTTGCCAGGAAGGGTGATTGTGGAGAGTGGGCAGGCGGAGGCTGGATTAGATGGCAATACGTTGTATGGAGGGCCCTCTGGTTATACTAAGGTTTATGGGTCCTGTTAACGCCAACATATAATTTTGGCGAGAAACGGGCCCTGTGGCAACCCCCGCCAATTTGTTACTTTGAAATTTAAGTTGTCTTGCCCGAGACTTCGAAGGACCCTGTTGCTACATAGAGCGGTCCAGTGCATTATGCATTAATGTATTAGTATCAAACTTATGGACGCGATGTCCGACATTCCCACAAATACGAGGTCTGTAATGTGGAGTTTTGAAGTGTGCAAATGTAAAAAGGTTAATTATAGAGCCCACTGCATTGTTTTGAAGCATTTTTAACGAAATTAAACCCAGTGGACGTGTGACGCGTCCCCTCGGCGCCATTACAGAAGAACCTACAATGACCAAACATTGATCCGAACTCTGCCGGAGTAATTCGGGAAGGAAGACGACCACACAGGTTTTATGCCGCTAGACTCAAGTTTTCCAAGAAATCAGAAATTCTATGCCTAGGGAACCAACCACCTGGACTACAGCGAACAGGTAGTCTGGAAGCGTTGTTATTTTTGACACAGGTAGAAGTCAAACCCGAGATAACGATGCTGCACTATGCGAACGCGTTACCACTGCACCACCTCTAAGTCAGATTATACTATTGGTATTTCCTTAGAGCCCGATACATGTAACTGGCGGGTTGGGGAGGATAGGCAAAGAATATGCCGCGAATTTAATGGACGAATAATGTATAATCATTGACAAGCTAGTAATGAAACGTTATTCTGTTAATGTTTAAAATTATCAAATGGCAGTCATGAATTTAATGTGTATACTTTACTATTTAAAATTATATATTTATAACATGAGTTATGACATATTATTACCGTTTAAAATGTGTTTCTTGATGTTATTGATTAAGCAAGCTGTATACTCTGTGCAGGAAATAAAAAAATTATTATTTTATTTGCACTACTACTGACATTTACGGGATTTAATACTATATACTCGAATATTTTAGCGTTAAAATTTCAGCGGACCCTCGAGTAACTTCTAAATTAAAGTCAACTGTGTATGAATTTAGAAAAAAAAAAAGATACGAAAGGAAATACTTATTTCATTTTCTATCTTTTCCTTTCTTGCATTTTATATAATAAAAAATATATAGAATAATATAGAGAATTCCAGTTCCTATAGTATTGAATATAGTTTATATAGTATATCTTTTTAAAAAATATATAGAATAACATAGAGTTTATCTAGTTCCTATAGTACAGAATATAGTTTATATAGTATAGAATTCTGTTGAATTTTACAGTCAGTTGAGTGTTCTTCATTGTTAATTTATTTAGGTGTTCAATACGATAAGACATCTCCAGGATGGCATGCCCTCTCCTGTGTTGCCTGCTTATGCAGCCGAGCGGAATTCAAACCTGGTCAAGACAATGTCCACATATTAAAAAGGTGAGTGTTGAGATGAGTTCGGGCTCAATTTTCGAGTCTGCCCGATCTCGAAGACTTTCAATTTGAGCCCTCCCGATCCCGAAAGTTCAATGTAGAAAAGTCAGTCTTCGTCTTCAGTTGAATCCGTCTTATGAGCCCGGGCAGGTCTGAGTCCGTTTCGGGCCCGTCTCATCCCTAGTGAGTATATAATAATTACCTACGATTCGCAAATGACAAACAAAAATATTATATGTCATCTGGAATACTAGATAAATTACTCGCAAAGAAAATAATAATTTTTTGGCCTCTGTAGGGGAATCCAATCCAGGATCTCTTGATAGTCAGTCAAGTGCTCTTTCCCACTGAGTTACAGACTTCGATCATACTCCCCTCTTCGAGCGAATATAAAGCTTCATTATGAACAAGTTTGCAATTATTGGGGCAGTGCAGTACGAGAATTGTTTGACTTTTAATAAATCTGAAATGCTACTTTTGACTACTGGGCAGCTATGGGTTAAGCGATTGGAGTGCCGTGGGTTTGGTGACTGTGAAGGTTTGGCAAATGAGACACTAGGGCTTAGATAAGTGGGACATAGTGGGTTTAAGGGTTTGGATACGGTGGATTTAGTAATTCCCCTCTTTGAGCGATTATAAACTTCATTAGGGACAAGTTCGCAATTATTGGGGTAGTGTAGTATTAGAATTGTTTGACCTTTAATAAATCTAGAATGCTACTTTTGACTACTGGGCTGCTATGGGTTCAGCGACTGAAGTACTGTTGGTTTGGTGACTGCGAAGATTTAGCAAATGAGATACTAGGACTTAGGTAACTGGGATATTGTGGGTTTAGAGCAGTGGTTTCCAACCTTTTACAAGCCGCGATCCCCTTTTATAGTAACCAAAAGATCCGCGCCCCTCCCCACAATTATTTATAACCCCAAAACACATTAAATACAAAATTATATATAGGCCTGCATCTTACATTAATTATGTATATTATATTAATTATGTACATTACATTACTATGTACATTACATTAATTATATATATATATCATCATCATATTCAACCATTATCTATCCACTGCTGGATGAAGGTCTCTCCAAATGCTTTCCACACAAGTCTATCCTGGGCCATTCGTTTCCACGTCACCCCAACCTCTTTTCTTATTTCATCCACCCATCTAGTTTGAGGACGTTTTCTAGGTCTTCGGTGGTCTCTTGGAATCCAGTTCAGAATTTCTGTTGTCCATCGTTGATCAGTTCTTCTTGCAATATGCCCAGCCCATCGCCATTTCAGCCCTTTTACTTTAACAATGATGTCCTCTACTCTAGTTTGCTCTCTCACCCAAGTGTTTCTTTTTCGATCTCTCCTAGTTATTCCAAGCATGCACCTCTCCATGCTCCTTTGCGTTGTCTGTAACTTTCGTATTGCTCCAACTGTTAGACTCCATGTCTCTGATCCATAAGAGAGGACTGGCAATACACACTGGTTGAAGACCTTTCTTTTTAGACACAAAGGCAATTTCCCCTTCAGGATAAAACTGTTTCTTCCAAATGCACTCCAGCCAAGTTTAATACGTCTGTTGAGTTCTTTCATAATGTTGCCATCCATTGAAATCAGCTGGCCAAGGTAAATATATGAATCAGCAATTTCTAGCTCAATGTTGTCAACTTGTATTTTTGTTTCCTCTACGAAATTATTGAACATGATCTTAGTTTTTTGTAGGTTCATCTTGAGTCCAACTTCTTCACTTCTAGTTGAGAGCTCTTGTACCATGTCTTGGAGTTCTAATGGGTCCGTTGAAAAAATAACAATGTCATCAGCAAACCGCAAATGATTTAAATATTCACCATTTATTTTTATTCCCTTGTTATTCCAATTTATCTGCTGAAAAATCATCTGTAAAGCTGAAGTAAAAAGTTTTGGAGAAATGGTATCTCCCTGCCTCACACCTTTACCAATTTTGATAGTTTTGGTATCTTTATGTAACCGAAATTTTGCACTTGCATTTTTATACACACGTTTCACCATGTCAATGTACACATCCTCAATGTCTGTTGATCTTAAAGAGTTGATGACTGCTGATGTTTTAATAGAGTCAAAGGCCTTCTCATAGTCAATAAATGCAGTACATTAATGGAGCCTATATCATAAGTGTTCAATATATATATATATATATATATATATATATATATATATTGAAAGAACACACACGACTATGAACTTCCATTATATAGTGTACCAAGAACTCAGACATGAAGTAAGAGATATATGGGGTATGGAAAAGATCTTCATCATCCCGTTAGTCATCTCAGCAACAGGGATAGTACCAAAAACGCTTGCGACGAATTTGGGAATACTCAACATTGACCCAAACACCTACATTGAAATACAAAAAGCCACAATCCTAAACACGTGTCACATTGTCAGGAAGTTTCTAGACATGGCACATTAAGAAGTGATGTAAAAAGAGGCTTGGGAACATGGCGCTCTGCCCGTCCCAAAGCCTGTTTCCGCCAAGAATGGGCGAGGAAAACTTTTATATATATATATATATATATATAAATATACAGGCAACCTACACAACAAAAATCACCAAGTACCAAGACCTCAGACATGAAGTACAAGATATATGGGGTATGGAAAAGATCTTTGTCATCCCGTTAGTTATCTCAGCATCAGGAATAGTACCAAAAACGCTTGCGATGAATTTGGAGATACTCAACATTGACCCAAACACTTACATTGAAATACAAAAAGCCACAATCCTAAACACGTGTCACATTGTCAGGAAGTTTCTAGATATGGCACATTAAGAAGTGATGTAAAAAGAGGCTTGGGAACATCCTTCTGCTCTCAAAATTATATAATTTTGAACTAAATTGTGGGAGTTTGTAATAGAAATAATTTCACATACATAATAGTATAATATCGGTGATATTGCTTATTTCTGTGGGTGTGCGGCGCACACCCACGTCCACACTGTATATTCACACTATAAATCCACACTATATATCCACCCGAAATATTCGCCCCTGATATATAAAGATTCCTAGGAATGTCAGAATGCAGCCAATAACTTTTGAACCAAGACAGATATTGCAAAGAAAGTTAGGTATTAGTATAATAAAATGACTATGCACTATCAGATGAGATGAACAGCAGCGCCCCTGGTGGCGAATTGATAAAGT
>QLNU02003225.1:96600613-96640782 GCA_006491805.2 Dysdera silvatica | reverse complement strand
GGTTTTCCATACACACCCATGTTCACCATTTCGGCCACTTGAATCTTCCCAATGCTAGGAGATCGACTCGCAGCTTCGCCGGTTTTCTATACACACACGTTCACCATTTCTGCCGCTTGAAACTTCCCAATACTAAGAGATCTACTCGCAGCGTCGCCGGTTTTCTATACACACCCATGTTCACCATTTCGGCTATTTGAAACTTCCCAATGCTAAGAGATCGACTGGCAGTGTCGCCGGTTTTCCATACACACCCATGTTCGCCATTTCGGCCACTTGAAACTTCCTAATGCTAAGAGATCTACTAGCAGCGTCGCCGGTTTTCCATACACACCCATGTTCACCATTTCGGCCACTTGAAACTTCCTAATGCTAAGAGATCGACTTCATCTCTTCGAAGGGCACAAAAAGTCTGCGTTTGAAATTTTAACACCCTGGCTATTAACTCAAATATAAGACAATATTTGCGCGCTGGAACGTTTCTTCTATAGTACTGCTATTAATAAATGGTAGAGCAGAAACCTATCCATAACGCGATAATGTATGCACCAGGAAAATATAAAGCTATAGATCATTTGTCGTTTTAGACATGGTTGAATTTAATATATTCCTTATCTGTCGTGACCAGCAACAAATATTTTCTATAGACAGACTACCATCATTGGAAGTATTGTGGACTCCCGCAATAGAAACACTACGTTCACTTTCCAGGCTTTCTTGACCGTTGCCACTTAGAAACGCCAGAAAATGAACTTGAAATGTTTGGTTTCTAAAATTGGCTAAATGCCAAGTTGTTTCCTTTTATGTGATGTTTTCTATATATACATAATTTCGACTTCCGTATCTGGCAACATATATTGTATAATTATAATTTCACTTTCTATATTTGGCAACAGTGTGTATAATTGTTTTCCGAATTCTGAAATAATGATCAGTCTTCAATTTTCCGTCGATGTGTGTACACTTACTGCGAAGGCTCAGCCAAAACGGCGTACTAAATTTCTCTGACGTTGTATTTGAATCTAATTATTTTTGACGAATTAAATAAATATTTTTCATATGGATGGAATTACTGCATGCCTTTTCAATACCTACATTTCTTCAGTATCATTATAGACAGATTTAATTGCATTTAAGAGTCTAGGGAAAGCAGCAAGGAGTTTGGCGAGATTTTAACAGGAATAAATTCAAAACTATCAGTGATGTTTCTATTTGATGCGTGTACGCCCCACACCTAGCGCCCACTAAGTATTCGCCGCTGATATATACAGGGTGATTCTGACGCCATCTAACTCCCATTATATGTAATTAGTTACATTGGGTATCGAAATCAATGCAACAAACGCTAAAGAAATAAGATAAGAATACAGCATAGGACTCGAAACATCATATTTCGTTTCTCCCTCCAGGGTAATTACAAAAACATTACCCTGATAATCTTGTGTGTTAATTCTCTCAGTTGACAATTAGGCTATCACTGAAAATGATAATAATGGCATAAAAATATATATAGATAAATCTTACAGTATATGCAAAATCAGTATTTATGATAAGCATAAAAAGGGTCTAAGCCTTTTAGCATACAGAATGGTAACTCTCGATTATCCACACTATATATATATCGATTACCGACATAATATGAAATATGATTACCGTCCTCTCTGAATATGATTTTTATTAATATTGTGTGTTGACGATTTATATTGATTGATGGCATCTGAATTATTTATTGTAGCTTTATATTCAGGGCTTAATTTCTAACAAAAAAAAAGTGAAGGAGCCCTAATATTATGATAAATCGATTAAAAAATTGAATGGCTGCAAAAGAATCGATAAATCATATTAATTGTTTATGTTCATTTTTCTGGACAACAAAATGCATGACTTTAATCTCAAATTTATTACTTTTTCATGAAAGTGTCTATTTAGGGGCTCCGGCTAATATTTAAATAATCGCCAAAAATGAAGAAGTACCGGAGCCGTGCTCTGGTGGGCTCCAGCCCATTTAAGCCTTCTTTATGTCTAATATGTAGTGCTTATAATGACGATTTTTATTGCGTGTTTTTTTTTAGGTTCCAGCTATTTCTCTTGCTTATGAAGCTGCGGAAAGTGACATCATGAAGAGACAACCGAGGAATCCTCAAAAGGACAAACTAGTGAACGAAAGGTGCTTTTTTTTTTTACTATTATAAATAAGTCCACTGTTTGTCAATTAATGGAAGGTTTGAGGCAACAAGAGGAACGGCATCTCCAGTTTAGTAACTTATAGCAAATGAAAAAGCTTATGGACAATAATGACTGGCAACACAATAGTCACGCAGTGACAACATCTTCAATATTTATTTTTGGTTATATTATTTTTTAGCATTTTTCTTTTTCTATTCCTGACGAAAGCTGGCCAAGTTTATCTGAAACATGTGTCGAAGCTTACTTTTTAGCTTCATTTTATGCTTATAACGTTGACTTCGGCATAGAGATTTAAAAAAATTAAAAATTTCAAATTAAGTAAAAAATTCTTTACTTTTTTCTCTATATATTAACAAATGATGCAGCACTATTAGAATGAAGAAGTATTATTTTTGTAAAGCAGGGCGAAATTTTTTAAATTTAAAGCTGTTATCTTTCGGCACCAACTTGTACGAAAAATCTCTTCATACGGGCTAAATAATTGCAACAAATGCCAAATTATTGTGCAACTAGCTCATTAGTGTAACTCAAATGGGAATACAACATTTTTCATCTCCTTATACTCAAAATTTTGTTATTCACACATCAAATTCGCCCTCTATAATCTTTGATTCACCTGATATCGCGTTATTTGGTTTAGGTTTATTGTAGAACCATATGTCGTTCTTCCTCGAACGTCCTCTCTTGCGAGGTTCATTACATCCTAAAATTTTGCATCCATAAGTTGTAGTGAGTTCTTATAAGCTGATTGAAGCTTACTTAATGTCATTTGCATATTATCCCAATACCTAATACCGCCACTTGTCATGTGATCAAATGGAACAAACGTTCAGAGCTGCTGCTTGTTTTAACCAAATTGAACCAAATAGGATATGCAACGAAAAGGTGAAAAATTTAGCCGCTTCCTTTTTGCTGCGAACCTTTCAATTTCATTTGTTTGTTTTTCTTTTTACATAGCTTCTTAAAAGACGGATGCAAACGCAAAGAATGGTTTGTTATTTACTTCTATGGTGGTATTCTTAAATTCTGCTATAGCGTTTCCCATACATTATATATTTATATTATGATATGTGCGGTATGTTTACTAGGTCTCTTAATGAGACATAATGGGTGACAAAGCATAAATAAACATGTTACGAAAATATATAAAAGAAATATGTCAAACTTTCCAAATAACGTCTTTGTAATTCACTAAAATTTCTGTTTTAAGACGGTTGTTTACGTTCCTATGAAATGCTTCGGAGAATTGCATATTTTAATTAGCATCTTTTTCTCTTAAACGATATTTTTTCCTTTGCTTAGAAGCTGTTAATGGAATAGATTAATGTGTGTGTATATATTTTATCGTTTTCCAATAATAACTGTGTATAATAAACAAATAGAGCATGTTTCGATTAGAGTTGCCTTTTGTGTCACAATGTCTCTTACAATGAATGCGCTATTTACGTAGTAGGAGGTTCGCATGCATGAAATGATAATAACTTTGAGAAATGGGGAAACCAGATTTAATTGAACGAGATTTTAAACAAGAGTAAGCCATATACAAATGACAGTATTTTGAGCTTTATTTTGCGCCTTTAAAACTTGAAAGTTGAAGCTTTGCACTCTTCCAAAGAAAGGTTTAATTACCGTGAAAGAGAACTTCAAACCCCAAATCTCCACCGGGAGTTGGGAGATACAAAGGGAAGGTGATATGTGGGCTCTCAAGATTTAGCGGACTTTCCTGACCTGTAAAATTTTAAAATTATTAATCAATATTTCTAAATTCATTTTAACGGCAGTCGTTTTCCTTTTACTTTGCTAGAAAAGTAATTGATACGATCACATCGATTCGCTTGAAGTTTCAACTTGAGTTCAGGCCAATATCTGAAGCATAAACTTGCAACATTGTCGTTTGCAAATTCGCCGGTGCGAAATTATCAATATTGTAATTTTATGTTAATCTGAACATTTTCATTGCACATAAATTAAATTACTGGTGTTAGAAACAAATACATTACATTTTGAGAAGCAGCCATTAAAAGTATGCGTTCAGAAGGCATCGCTAAGATTCTCAGAAACCAAAACTTTGAAGTTTTCTACAAACCAATTACAGAGCTCGCTAACATCCTCCCCCATCTAAAAACCTCAACTCCAGTAGATCAAACCACTGGAGTTATTTATTCAATACCTGGATTAACTGCCCTAAGAAATATCGTGGCCAAACTAAAAGAACCCTCAAAACTAGACTCTAAGAGTATGAAAACAAATTTAGAACTCAAGATTTTAGTTCATTTCTTGTCAGACACTGCGCTGAACAGAACCATATCCTATCCTGGCATAATGCGAAAATCTTGCACAAAAATATTCATAACTATAATAGTCGAATATTCCTTGAAAGTTGGCAATCTATCAACAATAGCCATCGTAACGCGTTAAATGAATTCCACAATCTACCCGCAGAATATGTAACGCTCAAATAATATTCCAGCATTTCAACGATTTTCGCACTGAAGACGAAGCTGTGACAGCTTCGAAACGTTTGGCTTCAACTTGTTCAATATACTTTTAATGGCTGCTTCTCAAGATGCTAACGAATCGGAACATTTTCGTTTATTAGGGAGAGGCGCATACGCAGTTATCCACACTAACGAAGTTTTAATCGCTAACTGAAAAATATATCGATCTTGTATCAATTTAAAACATTAATAACTTCGAATTTGGGACTGAAAAACCGGCAGAATTATGCTGCGGACGTTGGTCTGAACCTATTTTGTAAACTTCAAGCCATTCAGTGAGATCGCTATCAGATACTTCACTTGTTTGTGCCGTTTAAAAAAGATGTTGATCGCATTCCATGCAAGTGTACATAAAAATATTTAACCAATTTAGAAGATTGAAACCAAATAAAAGCTGTAGCATAGAAGTAATACGATCGTCTAAAAATCGTGCCGTTATGCTGGGTCTAATTCTAATGGTACCGTTTAACGCGTGCCGTCTTCCCTGTTCACTGTTTAGTATGGGGTTTGGTTCCTCAGATAACAGGGGCTCGTATTCTTCAGGAAATTGTACGTCCATGCGCAATATGACCTTACCCATCCTTGCGTCATAAAATAACGCAAACCTTTTCGCATGGCCCTTTTGTTTCTACCGTTAGGACTTGTCTAAAAATCGTGCTGTTATGCCAGGTTCAATTCTCATAGAACCCTTTAACGCTTGCCGTCTTTCCTGTTATAGTATATATAGTATGGAGTTTGATTCCCCAGATAACAGGGCCTCATATTCTTGCGGAAATTGTAGTTCACGGCGCTGTATGACCTAACGCGTCCTTGCGTCATAAAACAATAATGCAAATCCTTTTGCTTGGCCCTTTTATTTCTGCCGTTAAGACTCGCCTGTCATAGAATTCTTAAACTACGGAGAGAAGATAGCACACATAGCGTCAATCACGCGTGTGTTTAATGAAAACAAAATTATTAGGTTTAAACTGCAACTGCAAATTAACAAGATCTTCAACGTCTATCACGAAAATGTCTTCCAATACCGATTTCAGCTTGGAAAGCCTCTGTGAAACCAAATATATCATGGTTTCAAATTCGCATTAAATTAGCAGGACGTGCTTCTAGATGATGGTATAAATACTCTCAAAATCGTTATCTAATTGTATGGAGGTATTGGTATCGGGCTAAATCAAAGCTTCAATAATCTCTCTTTATAATGGACTAATTACGACATATTTGGCTGTCAAGGCAATTATCGTCCAAATATTGCCGTTGTCGTGTTTTTTCTAATTGCTTTTTCTGTTTCCGTAGGTTGATTTCGATGGCCTATGGCCAAATTGGATTTATGCAGGCCGCGGCCGGTTTTTATTCTTATTTCGTCATCATGGCGGAAAATGGATTCCTGCCCGGATATTTGTTCGGACTTAGAACAAAATGGGATTCGAAATCTGTAAACGATTTGATGGATTCATATGGACAAGAATGGGTATGTTTCTTTACTCACTTAAATTTTGTAGTTTCATTCATAAAATTTGAGATGTGTAGACCTGTGTGAAACCCTCGCGTTCATCTAAACGTCTTGGGTGCATATTTCGTTCTACGAAACACGTACGTATGGAATAGCTGAAATTAAAAGTTCAGCGGAGTAAAAGTCATTGGTGCAATCATTTCTACAAGACTTTGGAATAATCCTGCAGTTAATCCATATTTTATATCGTAGGTTGCGGCTTTTTTTTATCATCGAACTCGTATATGGAAAATAATTGTAAAAATCTTCAATTAAAAAAACAAAGCAAATGCGTAATAGTTTTCATAGTAACAGCAAATTTGCTTCTAAAATAAAAAAAATAGGAAAGCAAGGAATGGTTTAAAAACAATATTACTGCGTGTACACACGCACACACATACATACACACTTACATACACACTACACACACACGTACATACACACTACACACACACGTACATACATACTATACATACGCACACACGTACATACATACACACATACATACGCACACACACACGTATACACACATTGCATACATACGTACACATACATACGTACACACTACATACATACACACTACACACGTACATACATACACACACACTACACGTACATACATACGTACACACTACATACACATACGCATACAAGCCCTGCTGCGCAGTGTTGTAACGCGTTCTCCTAGTGCGCCGCTAATCCGGGTTCGACTCCCAGCAGTGCAAAGAACGCTTACTCAGAGATCTCATAAAGATCGCACTGCTCACTGTAGTCCGGGGTTTGGTTCCCTAGGCCTTAAGAGGTTCGGATTCCTCGGAAAACAGTAGGTCCCGGCGCAGCATGACCACTGTAGTCTTTGAGCCGTAAAACCAAAACGCAAAGCAAAACATACATACACACACACGTACATACATGCATACATACATACACACGTACGTACATATACACACACACGTACACACATGCATACATACATACACACGTACGTACATATACACACACACGTACGTACATATACACACACACGTACGTACATACACACACACGTACGTACATACACACACACACGTACGTACATACACACACGTACGTACGTACATACACACGTACGTACATACCTACCTACCTACCTTCCTTGGACAACTTAGTTAAAAAAAATACAATATATAAATATATGATATGTATAATGATGATGACAACAACGTACAAAGATTGACCAGGGCTTACCATAACTAGTAAAATTTGACACTGGCCGGAATATACGAAATACAAATGAAGAAGGTAAAAGACATTTACCATCTGCAAAAATGTCTTAACTTCTTCGTTTGTATTTCGTATATTCTGACCAGTGTTAAATCGTACTAGTTATATAATGATGATACACATACGATATATATATATATATCATCATTATCATCAACCATTTTCAGTTCACTGCAGAATGGAGGTCTCTGTTATCACACATAGACGTAATACGGGAAAAAAATACAGAGGAAGCGACCTATAGCTTAACACGTTGGCCAAATGGGTTGGCAAGCTGGACCTACAGTTACGAAGTTTCAGAACTTCGGTCACCACAGCCGAAATTCCTGCGCTAAGGTGGGACTCGTTGTGTCACCCTCTTACGGAGTGACCTCTACCGCGGCTACTTCGAAGCGTGCCGGTATTTTCAGAAAAGGACGACTATGTGATATTTTATATATATATCATCATCATCATCATATTCAACCATTATCTATCCACTGCTGGATGAAGGTCTCTCCAAATGCTTTCCACACAAGTCTATCCTGAGCAATTCGCTTCCACGTCACCCCAACCTGTTTTCTTATTTCATCCACCCATCTAGTTTGAGGACGTTTTCTAGGTCTTCGGTGGTCTCTTGGAATCCAGTTCAGAATTTCTGTTGTCCATCGTTGATCAGTTCTTCTTGCAATATGCCCAGCCCATCGCCATTTCAGCCCTTTTACTTTAACAATGATGTCCTCTACTCTAGTTTGCTCTCTCACCCAAGTGTTTCTTTTTCGATCTCTCCTAGTTATTCCAAGCATGCACCTCTCCATGCTCCTTTGCGTTGTCTGTAACTTTCGTATTGCTCCAACTGTTAGACTCCATGTCTCTGATCCATAAGAGAGGACTGGCAATACACACTGGTTATATATATATATAAAATAGCAAATGCATATATAAGATGAATAGTGCATGTAAAAAAAATCAGAGCGAATTAGATGAATAAATTTGGATAGGATTAAGGTAAGAGAAAAGATTAATAGAAAATACAATATTCAAACATATATATACATATAAATATAAACATACAATATATATATATATATATATATATATATATATTGGCGCAGTATAGCCCAGATGCTCTTGCGCCATAAAAAAGCCAAACAATCAATCAATATATATATGTGTGTGTGTGTGTGTGTAATAATGAAATATAAATATGATGATGCAGGAATTTTATATCTCAATATGTGAAGTAACTTCTTACCTTTCAGATCGACAAATATTTACTCCTGTTCCTTTTTATTCAATACAGCTCTTAACTGAATTATATGAGTCATCATCAATTAAATATATTATTGTTGGCTTCCGTCAAGGTTTCTTAAATGATTAGGACTTTTAGACGATTTTCAGGATCAATAAGGGTTTGTGAGCATGCCATGGGTTGAAGGTTACGTTAAGGCTATCATCCAGTTACACAATCTGCGGACATAAAAATATAAAAACTGATATCGGTGTGCACAGGAATATATAAATACATATTAGATCTTCTCGGTGAATCCATTTTTTGGCGTTTAAGCGTCCTGTGGTGGTCCAATGGTAATGCATTCGTTCAGTGTGATGCAAACCCGTATTCGACTACCACTGATGCTCAAAGAAAAGAGAAAGAGAATACTTACTGGTTAACTGCCCACTGAGATTCGAGGTTAGTTCCTTCGGTTTAAGAGGTTCGGATCCCTCGGAAAACTGTAGATCCCGGGCCAGCATGGTCTTTATCCTTGCGCCATAAAATATAAACGAACATAAATCTATTGAGCGACTTTCTTTAGTCTTCTAGACCAGCAATTGCCAACCAGTGGTCCGCACAAAACTCTGGACCTTTATTTGCATTTTTAATGTTTTATTAATAATAAAACAAAAATAATATTCTAAGAAATTCTCATATTCTGAATGACAATTTCCACCTTTATATTGCACTAAATTCACGAAATGTGGTCTGCGGGATTTAAAATTATGAATTTAGTGGTTCATGAGGTCCGAAAGGTTGGCGATAGCTGTTCTAGACCCTCTTCAGGCTATAAAATTAATGCTTATTGCGTGAGTTCATGCTTTTATACTTTTATCTAGCTATCTTTTTTACGACTGTTTTAGTGGTTTCGTATGAGGGTGTGGCTATTTCTGTATTTAACGACGAGATATTTCCATGCATATTTTAATAGGCTAGGTTAGTCCAATTGTGTGTTACTGCTTCGTGTTCATAAATTTCTGTATTGCCCCAGGCTCGTCTTATTAAAGACATGAACGTACTAATGTTGTAGTATACGTGGATAGTTAATCACAACATATTTTCGTTTTTGTATATCTTAATATTTGTTCTCTTTCTTCTCTTAGACCTACCATGATCGAAAGATTTTGGAGTACACCTGCCACACTGCCTTCTTCATTTCCATTGTGATTGTGCAATGGGCCGATCTGGTCATCTGCAAGACCAGGAGGAACTCCATCACACATCAAGGAATGAAGTGAGTACCGTGTTGGTAACGTATTTTAATGGTTCCTCTTGAATAGGTGAGCAATTTAAACTTCATTGTCTTGGTTATGAGCAACTGATAAACCGGCTTCCTTTGTTCATAGAAATCATATCTTGACCTTTGGACTGGTGTTTGAAACTGTCTTAGCAGCCTTCTTATCCTACTGCCCGGGTATGGACAAAGGACTCAGGATGTATCCCTTGAAGTAAGTTCCCAGCAGTTATCCATTGAATCTAGTGTATTTTAGTTACCAGAGGCATGGTTAAGACACTCTAGAACAAAAATAAATAAATAAATAAATAGATGGTTTACCAAACTTACTGGCATTTAATTAGAAGATTTATTATTATATAAATAAAACGTTATGCCCGATTCCTGGAAGTTATTCAGTTGATATGTTTAACATGTAATCTATAGAAATGCTGTTGATCCAAGAGAAATACGTTTTTTCATAAATAATGAATAGTTTCACTTGTTCAAAACGTACTTTTCTATTTTCTCTCTCATGACTTTTTTATCACGCATCCAACGAGTACTGAACGAAGGATTACTGCATTTGTCTATATCGGAGAACTGCTGCATTTGTCTACATCGGAGAACTGCTGCATTTGTCTATATCGGAGAACTGCTGCATTTGTCTACATCGAAGAATTTCTGCATTTGTCTACATTGGAGAATTACTGCATTTGTCAACATTGGAGAACTCTGTGTTCGGCGATTGTCTCTCGTTTTCAAAACCAGTGATAGTGAAAGAGAAAGAAGTGGGGGGTGGGGGGGAACTAGGTCACACGTTGAAGATAGCGATCTCTGAAATGCTATGATCGTTGTGTCACTAGGTATTTTAAATGGGCATCGGTTCCACAAATCGGTTGTTTCATTACTGTTGGCGTATACAGGGGTTGTTGATGGAGGTTATAACTCGCACTGAAATATGAAATTCTATACATTTATATGCACATATGAATATATGGAGTTGTAGCTTTATAACCCCATTAGAAGCCTATAATCCCCTTATGAACTTTCTGCATACGCCTATGTTTATTAATAGTTTATTATCATCGCTGTTACCTTATATAAAATAATGGTAACTTTAATAACTATTTCTGGCAAAAAAAATCGAAGCGCCCGTGAAAACTTGTTTTGAACGCCAAACAGACTTACGAGGAAATCCTCCAAGGTGCCTGACGGGGATTGAAGCCAAAGTTAGCGTGTTCGAAAGGTCTCAAAAAGTTGTAGACCCGTGTGGAAGCTTTTTTCAGAATGGCCCTATATTTCGGAGATATGCCCCCACCCCCACCCCAAAGTCCGGAAACAGCCGTATTACAGACCTTGATATCTCATGATTACGAGGATGGATTTTAATTACCTGCGGCTGTTTTAAGGCAGGGTATCGAAAATTAATTGATACGTGTTTCAGAAATATTCCAGTAAACCTCAAAATTTTGAAATATTAACCTTCAAATCTTTCGGCAAAACAAAAAATAATCAACCCCTGTTTGGTGGTTTTTCAGCAAAGCCCCGCATTGAAAATACTAAGCTTTAATAGTTCGAAACTGGGATATTTTACTTATTGTATATTTGTTTTTTATTAATTACCCATAATAATTCAGAGCTCGATTAATTGAAACATTGCACTCCGCGTGAAGGGGAAATTGGTTTTTGTACGTCTCGTGAAGTTTTTTTTTTTTTTTTTCAGAGATACACTCGCCCATTGCGATCGATAATTGAAGCGAGTGTTCGTACTAAACATTATTCTGACTTGCAATCCAAGTCTTTGGTTTTCACTTACATTAATCACCGAACATGAAGTGGGGTCCTCAATATCACATTTTGTTTGAACTATTTCCTCATCCTCAATAAAATTGAGAGAGGAAATTAAAATTTCAAGTTTTTTAAAAAGCACGAAAGCTAAACATTTTTCTTCTTGAACGATTTCATTTGCATTACTTTCAAAAATTGAATACGCGTAGTTTACAATGTGTTTAAAATAGTGAAGAACAGTGAAGGGATTAATATCGATATTCATAATTTCAAATTACTGAAAATGGCAAAAATTTTAAATGCATATCCTTTCAAAGCCCTATTAACTATCAAATAATAAAATCATCAAATCAATAAAAAATCATAATTGGTTTAAATTTAATTTTATTTTTGAAATTGATGAATGTGTTCCTTTCTTTCTTTCATATTTTAAAATCAATATTAATAATATTTAGGAAGGTGACCCGGTATAATACTCGCAATACGATTGACGAAACGAAATCTAACAAATAAAATCAGTTTTATTTCTATACTTAATATAATTATTGCTCAAATACGTCTCAACTCGTTTTGCTATATTTTCAAACAATTTTTCTCTTTAAACTTGTTTTGAATTCATTTATCGGAGGGGAAAATAACAATTATTATGCTCGCTTAAACGGCCAGAAAAGCCTACGTGATTTGTTTTAAATGTATTAGTAAAAAATATTATAACATGCTTTATAACTATTTTAAACTTTTAAATTCATTTCTTATTTACAGGCAGCAAAACTGCTCTGTACGTTAATACATATCTAGCAAGCGAACCTGCCTTGAACTAACTGCGTTGAAGCTTATATCTTCAATTCGGGCTTTTGCTGAAAAACCACCAAACAGGGGTTGATTATTTTTCCGTTTTGTCGAAAGATTTGAAGGTTAATATTTCAAAATTTTTAGTTTTACTGGAAAATTGCTGAAACACATATCAAGTAATTTTCGATAACCTGTTTTAAAATCCGCAGATCATTAAAATCCATCCATGGAATCATGAGATATCAAGGTCTGTAATATCTATGTTTTCGGATTTTGGGGGGGGGGGGCATATCTCCGAAATATAGGGCCAGTCCGGAAAAAGCTTGGACATGGGTCTAATAATATTTTGTGACCTTTTGAATGCGCTAACTTAAGTTCCAATCCTCGTCGAGCACGTTGGGGGATTCCCTCGTCAGAATCGAATCAAAGTGATATCTAATTATTTTAATTTGTAGATAGCCCATATCGTTTTGGCTACCAAATATAGAATTTAAAATAGTGAATTTTTCAAAAGCTTGTATAATCTTCCAAATGTTAGCAAACAAAAGAATATAAAGGATTTGTTTTAAGAATTGTAATTGTTAATTATTTTTATTATAAACTTAAATAAGAAACAACCATATAAACTATATATTATATAACTGACATACAAAGATACTGTTTATGCTAGGCATATAATACCATATTATGCAAAGTGGCATATTATTTCAAATATAGTTACTTCAAAGTCGGGAAATTTTTCTCATCATAGTCGATGATGTGGTAATATTTGATGAGAATTTGCTCGCAAAAAAACGAAGGGTTTCACAGTGCCTGGTGGAAACGGAACTCATGAGTGAAAGAGCACTTGGCCGGATACCAATAGGTCGTGGGTTTAGTTCCCATCAGCTACTGTGAAATCATTATTTTCTTTGAGAGCAATGTTTCATCTAATAGTTATTTTAATCGCATCAAAAGGAATCAGCACGTAATAGCCACAGCTATCCGTATTATCATAGGTAGGTTTGATCCGCATTACGTCGGAAAATCGGGGTCTTACTATATTAGTTTAAATTACGTGACCTGTTAGCAAAAGTGAAAGACCGAGTTCCAATGGATGAATTGACTGGAACAATTTACCAGATACCCTGCAAAGACTGCGAAAAAGTATACACTGCCGAGACGGGAAGAACTGTTTGTACTCGTAAAAAAGAACATCATCGTGCTGTGGAGAAAGGTGAGATGACTGATCTTCTGGCAGAACATGCCTGGGAGAAAGGTCATGTTCCTGATTGGAAAAGTACAAAAGTTCTTCATAAAAATGTAACTTCTCGCTACTGTAGACTTTTTCTGGAGTCCTGGGAGACTTTCCGAATGTATAATAATGGGGTAAACCAGTTTCAGTCAGTGGGGATTACAGAGTGCGGGACAGTTCTTAGAAAATCCAGATTCAGGCAGTGTGTGTGTGGAGGGGGGGGGACCCGACTGAGGGATAGCTTTGGGGGAAAAACCAAAGTTGGGGTATAAATACCGAACACCTACACTTCCTTGACACTTTCGCTTGATGAAGGGAACAGTAGTTCTCGAAACGTTGCGAATATTTTTGCAGATGGTATATGCTTTTACCTTCTTCATTTGTATTTCGTATATTCCGACCAGTGTCAAAATAACACTAATTAATGTAAACCCTGGTTAATCTCTCTACGTTGTTGTTAGTTCGATTAAATATTTTTTTGTTTATTTTACAGATTAGCCTGGTGGTTCCCTGCTATTCCCTTTTCTATCCTGATCTTCGTCTATGACGAAATCAGGAGATATATCCTAAGGAGGAATCCCGGAGGTTGGGTGGAACACGAAACTTACTATTAACGTGCAAAGCAAAGACGTTCAAGAGTTCCATCTCATCATTTTCGAGTGCCTTGCCTTCATAAAACGCATGACACTGTCTTTGTCCTTATGTCGTCGTAGCATTAATGAACTATTTTATAAAGCAGACATCAGAATTAGTGGAATTTGTTCGGTCTGATACAACTTAGAGCGAGGAGGTCTCTTGTAAGAGCAATGGTAACCTCGAACCGTTGCGCTTCTGAGACCACATAGTGGTCAAATATATTATGGTCTGTAATCAAGTCTTCATCTGAGAACCGAGGGTTCTTCTTTTCAAGTTTTGTTTTTGTTCATTCAGGTTAGCTTTTCCTAACCACTTGGAATTATTAAAATGACTGTTTCGACAAAATCGTGGCTTCATTTTGATGTGCTGGATTGAACTTTTGAACCGGTCTCGCATCACTCGCGTGTAAGCACAAGCATAGACGGTAAAACAGCGTTAGTTTTTGACTGAAATAATTTTGACCTTCCAAAGATCTTACACGATACTTTTATCATAAAATAATTTTTTTTTCTGTTATCGGGTCTTTCAATCTCATTCGATTTGTCATCATTTACTTTTAGTTTATTTTATACATTTTTTACCCTCGTAATAATATTTTACTCGTCTTTTAATTTAAGCGGCATGTACCTGCTCGCCTTGTTTGACGTAGAAGGGCCCTTGCTGCTTGCTTCATAAATTCAATCCACCAACCAACCGTAGTCGGGTGATGTGGAGCTAGTTTTTTTTTTTTTTTTTAAATTCTCAGCGACCGCCATAGTCGGCTTCGCGGTCAAGTGGGAGACGCACTCCACATACCCAGAAGGAAAGATACCAGTTTCTCGTTAACCGTGAAGAAGGGAATTAGATTCCACAGTATACATAGAAGAAGTAAACAATGAACAGTAACGGCTATCAAACCTTTGCACTCCACAGGCTCCGCTGGAGCGACATTCAGTATATGGCTTTGAATTCCTTTGGCTAAATAGCCTGGAGTGCAAAGGGTTAACACACGTATGCGCGAATATGAGAAAGATTAGTCCCATGTCAGTTGTCTATGTTTGTGCTTATTCGCGTGTTGTGTGGGACCAACAAACTCCAGGTCGGAGTTTTTCCTTGTTACCTTCTACCTCATGTGGTAATTTGAGTAAAATTTACCATGAACGAACTTCATTGTTGGAGACTACAAAACAAAATCTAAGTGAAAAAATTAAATTTAAAGCAAGTAAAAGTAGTCTGAATTAAAATACGTCGTATAATCAAAGGAAGTGTTGCATCAGTTCCGGATGAAATATCTTCCCTCTTACATTTAACGTATCTAAAAGATTTAAACGGCGCCATCTACTGATAAAATTATTTGTCAGATCAATTAAAATAAATTTTTTTCAAGGAATAAATGCAATGAACGTATTTTTATTGTACGTTAGAAGCAACACGAATAAAAACTTGACCCAGGCAAGGTAGTATTTTAAAATCTAGGGAAAATATTGTCACTTTAATATTAATACTAATATGCTAAGTAAAACATATTAATTTCCTCGCGTTCATTATAAATAATGCAATATACATAATTATTTCAACAATTAATTATATAAAGCTATTCCAGGAGTTAGAAGTGGAAATCCCCACGAACACAACAGAAAATAAAGAATAATCATCCAAGAAATCGTATTATATGAAACAAAGGTCGAAAATTTGTCCATGGGATATAGATAGGAAGTCAGTCCAAAAGTAGGTCTAGACCAAAAGCTGGAAGATAGAAGCTATTCCAAAAGTAGAAATACAGTAAAAGTGTTAAAAATAGAAGTCTATTCTAAAATCAGAAATCTAGTGTAAGTGTTAAAAATGGAAATCTATTCTAAAAATAGAAATGCACTGCAAGTGTTAAAGGTAGAAATCTATTCCTAGAGTTATAGAGATGGGAATATATTCCGAGTTAAAGTTAGAAAGCTTTTCCGAGAGTTCACGGTCGAAATCTATTTGAAGAGTTAAAGGTTAGATAGATATTCCAAAGTTGAAATTTTGGCCAAATTAAAATTAAGTAATTGGATAAATTATCATTTCCTTAAAAAGGTTAATTTCAATTGGTGAAAAAAATATGGCCACTATGGTGAAAAGAATATTGGCCACTAAAAGGTTAAATAGCTCTGTAGTGGAAACGTTTTTATCTAGCTCAGTGGTTCCCAACCTGCGGGTCGCGAACAGATTTCGGGGGGTCGCCGTAACTATTTTTAGTTGCAATTATTTTTATGAAGAAATTCATACCAAATGATTCCAGCGCTTTTATATTTCAACATGGCTGCTTTGTTTTTTGGGCTCAAAGACTACAGTGGTCATGCTGCGCCGGGACCTACAGTTTTCCGAGGAATCCGAACCTCTTAAGGCCTGGGGAACCAAACCCCGGACTACAGTGAGCAGTGCGATCTTTTATGAGATCTCTGAGTAAGCGTTCTTTTTGCACTGCTGGGAGTCGAACCCGGATTAGCCGCGCAATAGGAGAACGCGTTACCACACTGCGCCACCGCAGGGCTGAACATGGCTGCACATTTTGCAGTATTCTATTAATGGTTGCTAACTTTATATATATATATATATATATATGATATACATTAATATAACATTATATATATATATATATTATACACACACACATAATGTAGTATATATACATATAATTTTGTATTTAATGTGTTTTCTTTACTCTGTTAAAAAAAAATTTTTATGCAAATGTGGCGGCGGCGGATCTTTTGGTTACTATAAAAGGGGGTCGCGGATTACTTGGCTACCATAAAAATGGGTCGTGGCTTTAAAATGGTTGGGAACCACCGATCTAGCTTACCGTTATTCCGGGTTCGACTCCCAGCTGGGCCAAAAAAAGAACCCCTACTTAGGACCGGCGCGACCGTAAGGCGAACTAGGTGGCCGCCCAGGGCTGCGCCACGATGATTCGCAACAAAAATGGAACTAAAATATATACAAAATACACACATCTGCAAATATACACATCTGCTATACTTTTCAGAAAAAGTATTGTTTTAAATAAACAAGAACACTTAGAATATTAATGTAACTAAACACACTGTGTAAATAAATTATAAACTCACCCATAAAACACAAATAACTTATGATTGCAATAAGCGTTTGATATAAATTTATGCAAATAATATACCAATGGTGATTACATACATATAGCACTTACAACTTTTAAAAACTGCGAAAAACAATTTTCGTAAGAAAAAAATTCTCATTTAAAATCTGTAAAGAAAATATAAACTCAACATGCAAATTCATGGACTGCTGGCCTGTTAACTAATTTGCACATGTGTAGTTTTATACACATCATATGATACATGTAGGCTATCATATGGATCCAATGTTGTGATGAAAATTGCGTTTTGTGAGTATGCATTGAGGAAAAGAACTAAATGTCGTCAGAAAAATATATTTGCTGCATGGCAAAGAACAGTCAACCAGCGGAGTAGACTAGCCCGTAAAATAGAACGCTCACAAACTGCTGTCCAAACTGTCATCGAAAAAGGTGATAATTGTGGAACCCAAAAAAGATCAGGTAGACCACCAAAACTGTTACCCCGGAACCACAGGCACGTTCAAGCTCTTGCCACTCGTGAGCAGATGTCCACTCGTAAAATTGCATGTGTATTGTCAACACCTGTATCCCACCAAACTGTGTGGAAAAGTTTAAAAGTAAATCAGAACGTGAAGTTCAGGAAACTGAAAAAGCAAACCTAAACTTCCTACCAGTAATAAGTTAAATCGACGCGATTGGTGTAAAAAATTGTGAAATAGGGTCACGAGTGGGATGAAATAGTGTTTTCTGATGAAAAAGTTTCTATCTGGATGGTCCTGATGGATATTCGTCAAGTGGCATGATCGCGATGAATTTGCAGTCAGCCAAATATAAGGCTGAGTAGACAGCAAGAAGGCGGCGAAGTGATGGTGCAGGCAGTATTCAGAACAGGATGCAAAGCAGACATCGTATTCCTTCAGGGCACTATGAACTCCATAAAATATTAGGAAATAATGTATAATTACTTAACCTCATTCGGGTCTCCTTTATGCGGTCCGAATTGGAAGTACCAACATGATAATGCCAGTGTACATGCATCCATGTCCACCAAGGAGTGGTTTGAACGAGAAAAGGTTGATGTCATTCCATGGCCCTCGCGTTCTCCAGACCTGAATCCAGTTGAAAATGTGTGGGGTTTTATGGCAAAGGCTGCATATTGGCGCAACAAGCAATATTATCGTGTGAATGATCTCCAAATAACAACTTCGAATGCCCGGAACAGCATAGATGTAACTGTTTTAAGGAAACTACTTCAAACAATATCTGACAGAATGATACAGATTATTGAAAAGCAAGGAGGACCAACTCACTATTAATTTCTGATTTCCTGAAATTTTCCACATTGAATTTATGTTTCTTTACAGGTTGTAAATGATTATTTTTTTCACGAACAAAATTGTTCACCATTTTCAAAAGTTGTAATTGGTATATATATAATCACCGTTGGTATATTACATGCATAAATTTATACAAACGCTTATTGCAGTCGTAAGTTATATATGCTTTACAGGTGGGTTTATAATTTATTTACATAGTATAGTACGCCATTTGTAATTAATAAATTACGGTCAACGCTATATAATCTACAATTAGTTCGATAAATTCCCAATAATATAATATGAAGGGCAACTAGTTTGATAAATTCCAATTACTGTGATATATTCTCAAACGAAATTCTTGTTTAGAAAGGAATGCCATTAAAATTTGAAATAATGTTTGTTCTATATGTTATAAATGACATTATTAATCAATTTATCTTGATGAAAAATAAATGTTAATATATATATTTGCAACCAGGTTAAAAACAACCATCACTTCCTTACGGCATTTATTCAAAACTCTTCTTTAGTTTAAAGTTTTTGTAAAAATAGTTTCACAGCCCTCACAATCATTACTACCACGGCAGGCTTTCATGGCGATGATATTTATTAATAAATAAATAATAAATAAATAAATAATAAATAATTTTGATTAATAAGGGACAGTGATAAGGAGTTCGATAGGTGGATAAAAAGGATTGCGCAAGAAGTATTTCAAGATCATCGAAGAAAAGCAATCATTGATATGCAAGAAGTCGATTAGAAAAAGGTAAAAGAGAATTATAGAAAGGCTTGTAACGTTGTTTCTTATTGTACATTCTTCCATTTGTTGAGCCTGGGTCTTTGGTAACGCAAGCCACCTTTGCTTTAACTCTGAAATCGACATCGCGAAAAATGTTTTGTTTTCTAGACTGATTGTCAGGTCAATTATGATGAAAAATTAAAATTTTGTAGATCTGTGTTGTTTCATAACATAAAGGGGGAAAACTTACATTGCTGATCATAATCTTCTTCGAATTCAAAATACCAGTGTCTTCATTTTCATTGTTATTTTTTTTTCTAGTATTAAGTTCATTTGTGGATACTGTTCGTTCACGAAATGCAGTTAAGTGGACCAGTTAGAAATAATGGGAGGTGACGTCATAAACGGCCTATCCCATTGCAGCAGAGTGGGGACCAATTTCAGAACTCGATTTTGGCGCCAACAAACATTCACCAAAAGCCAGTTATGAAATTGTAGTCCTCCTCTGTTGTAATTAACTTGCCCGTTTGTGACGTTTTTAGTAGATATTTTATCAAATTAGTCGAAAATGCTAATATGCGCACTTATAATTAAAGGTCTGTTTTCCTAGCTGCGCCCATATGTTGAAGCGTAGTGGTCATAATTTAACGCGAATGTTTAGATCCTGATAGCGAAAAATCTGTTGCGCCAAACTAAACCAAATTTAGTGTGCATAATCCTGGGTAATAGCATACGATGGTCTACGGGCCTTTGAATATCAGAGACCACAATGGAGAACATTCTGTCTATCGCTATGCATAGTTTGTTCGCGAAAAGTTGGCCGATGGTACCGTTACAATTCAAGAGAGATGACGTCACAAAAGGGTTGGTTCCTTGCAGCAGAGACGAGGACATTATTACAGCAGATGGAAGGACGTCATTTCAGAACTGGTTTTTAGCGCAGACAAACGTACGCGAAAAACCAGTTCTGAAATGACGCCTTCCCCTCTGCTGTAATGAACCAACCCGTTTGTGACGTCAGCTCTCGTTATTTCTAAAGGTACCATCGGTCAACTTTCCGCGAACGAACTATAGAGAATTGTCCCAGTGATATATAGACAAAGGTTAATCCTGAAAAAAGTCTTAAAATATATTTTTTACGAATTCATCAGACCTTGTCATATAGTATATGCATGTCTGTAGTAATAAAGAATAGTTTTTAAAATTTTAACGTTTGATCTCTACTATTTCTTTTCTACTATATTATTTCTACTATAGTATTTCGATTTTTGGATTATCAAGGGCAATTATGTCACCCAATACCGCTGATAGCAGAGAATTGGCGGCAATGTAAAATTTCTTTACTGAAAATTTTGCAGAAAATTTCTACAAAATTTTATGCCCCTTCGACAGCGAACGAAGTTTAATTAATGTAATTTATGGCCTCCAGTGGAAAGAAAACAGTCTGATAATTAATGTGAAAAGGAAGAAGGGGGTGTGCAAGTAGGGGGCGACGTTAAATTAGGGTAACGTAAATAGTATAGGTATGCAGTTGGGAAGGGGACGATTTCATGCCGTAGTTTGCATACTGTCCCCAAAGTAAAACGTAACTGTTAATACTTTTGGACAGGTAACCAACCAATGATGATGTCTAAAATTGAGCGAAACACACGCGTTCAGTATATTATACTAATTTACTTCTTGTAATAGGCCCTGCGGTGGCGCAGTGTGGTAACGCGTTCTCCTAGTGCGCCGCTAATCCGGGTTCGACTCCCAGCAGTGCAAAGAACGCTTACTCAGAGATCTCATAAAGATCGCACTGCTCACTGTAGTCCGGGGTTTGGTTCCCTAGGCCTTAAGAGGTTCGGATTCCTCGGAAAACAGTAGGTCCCGGCGCAGCATGACCACTGTAGTCTTTGAGCCGTAAACCCTCCCCCACCCTCCAAAAAAAAACCCAATTCTTGTAATAGCGAATTTTACCAACATTTATGAAATGAGTTCGGGGTCTAGGCTAGATCTGTGCGTATCTCATTGGTTGCTATTAAACATATCTTTTGTCCTCAATAAACTTTAGCAATTCGTCAATATAGGCAAATAATAACTATTCCATCAAATAGTATCTCGAAGTGAAAATGGCTTCATCGACAAACTTGAAAAATAGAGATAGGAAATTTAAATCTGGATTAGTGAAAAGAAAAAACGCTGAAGGATTTGGGCTAAATCATAGAATATGAAGAATTTTCGAAAAGCTCTTATAGTACTAAACGAAAGAACCGAGCTTTTGCAATGTGGATTTCGAGTACGTTGCAGTTGCTAGCAATTTAGCACAAATCGCTGGAAAATTTAAAACGTTTCCAGAAAATTGATCCTTTAACCAAGGTAAGGACTTTGAATTATGAATGAATGAAAGAATGACTGTATATAAAGTATAATACGTTATTATTGATCCAATGATTACGAACTACTTGTAAATACTTCGATCCGGGGGTCTCTTTAAATCATTAATTCATCCCATCGTATGTTACCTATTACGATATAGGAGTAAAAAATGAACAAGCACAATATCAAGTATTTGCAAAGAATTTTACTAACGAATTAGGCTTATGGCGCAAAAATAGCGCGATTTCAACGACAGTTGTTTATGGATAGAGCTATTTTTCCATTAATTTATTAACGCCCATATACGTTGGCGAAAGTTAAGTCACAACGTTCAAATTGAATATTAGTATATATTATAGATACTGAAATAATGGATCGGATAGAGTGATCGGTATTTTCATTTTCATTCGCTTTATTAAATTTAATCTACATCTGTCCCACCTCTCCGTTTCATCAGAAACGTTATTTGAAGGAACTTTCGAATATAAGGTTTGGCGCAACATATTTGCTTTCGAAATACACCCTGCCTTGGTCCTCACAGATCCTTAGATCGCCTCTGTTCGTACGATATTTTCAATATATGAAATATACAATATATACATAAAGGGCATTATTTATATATATGCGAAATATATGTATGCTTTTATGCATATTCATATATGTATATATGTGTGTGTGTATATGTATGTGTGTGTGTATATGCATATATTATTATTATTATTCACATATAGATAGATAGATAAATAGATAGTTGTGCATTACGTGCATAAATGCATATGATAGATACATATTTGTGCCATACGTACTGTGAACGAGTGAACGATAAGTATTTCCTTTGACAAATAACACAACATAATCTTTGCTGTCCTTGCGCCATAGAAGTACAACCAACCAGCCTTTAATTAATATGTGCTGCTTAGGTAATATTCGATCTATTTCTATACCAAGTGAAGGTTTTCCGCAAACAACACGAAGTTCGTACACGAGGATGCTTGTTCATAGTTTCATGACCAAGGATCGCCATAGTTATGTTAAGGATGCAAGACACTTTGCAAGAATTCGACGAATATGTTACAAGCATTTAAGTTTATCTCGACTCGAACTCAATTTGCACAAAATGGAGGACCCGAGTCCGCTAACGGAAAATGATGTGGCATCTCCTTCGAGTCTAGGTTAGCCATGGATGCTTTTAAGTAAATCTTGATATCGCCATCAGCTGAAGGTTTTGAGTTTATCGTAGATGGAAAGCAATTTATAAAGAATATTGGTACGCAAAAGACTGCACAATAACAATGTTGCACTTTGTTTCACTTTTTTTTAAAACGGAGAGGATTATTAAAGAGATCTAAAACATGATAAAGAAAAGGGGAAGTCTCGGAACTTTTCTTACAATTATCGATAACAAGCTTTTCAATTGTATGCCTCTTTTCACATTTATTTGTGCTGAATTTTCTCCTCCATCTTGATTTCTTGGCGGACTGTGGTTATAACAGCAGTCTTCGAACGCGCAAGGCTGTTTCCCACTCATGGTAAGCTTAGTCGCCTAAAGTATTGTGATTTAGAGCTCACGTATCAGATGACCCATGACCATGGGTGCTACTAGGATGCTCACACCAAGACCGAAATTCGAGGTGCACTAAGGACACAAAAGGGGGACCTGTAGAAAACAAAATATCCAACTACCTGGACAGGTTTCTGAAAGCCTCAAAAGACGGATTTTCGTCCTCAGGACGGAGAGTGGCATCCGTGCCCATGACTCGGTCTTGGAACTTAAACCCGTGAGGACGTGCGCGGGGTGTTTTGCACCCCACCGTTTACAATTTGAGCAAAAGAACCATCCACTCTCGCTTCTGAAACTGGCCAAACTCTTTCCTGTTGCCTTCAAAGTCACGATCTTTCGGAGTAGGGTGACAAAGAGAAAATTCCACTTATTGTTCCCTGTAAAATTGGACGTTTTTAATGAAATAATGCTATATAATCAGATGGGGTGCAAATCACCCCGCGCGCGTTCTCGCGTTCTCGCGGGTTAACTGTAAAGTTGCGGTATCTTCATTTCTTCCTTTTTTTGCACTTTTTTCCCCATTTTTTTCTGCTTTGCACTAAATGCTTATTCCGGCATAGTAATCTACCCTTGCGCTTTGTTTTAAGCGCATGAACAGCTTGCTGCGCCGGTACCTACAGTTTTCCGAGGAATTTAAATCTCCATTACCCAGGAAGCCAAACCTAGGAATTCGGTAAAGAGTAGCGCTCGTCAACCGGTATCCTTGGAATCGAACCCGGGTTCCTGGGACGATAAATAAATGGCTTACTACCTGGGTATCATAGAGTTCTTCATATTGTAAACAATAACGAACGTTAGGCATAATTATTTTTATTATAAAAATATTTGAATTTCTGGAATTAATGCAAATATTTTGAATAAAGGAATAGAATTTATTGCAGGAAGATATTGTTCGGAGAACACAAAAATGCTTTTGTGTCTATAGGATGTTATTTAATATAAAAGATAGATAAAATATTGTTGCCTGAAAGCACCTTCCACGAAATATATTATCTAATTTTTCCGTTTTTGTACTCGCTGCATTAGTTTCCTCTTAGCGGCTGCACATAGGATCTTTTTATCTTGTAATAGAATAACCCCACGCACAACAAAATATTTTTGCTTATCTTTTTATCCCAGTTTTATGTTAAAGCTTATCTTTGTAATGGAGTTTGGATTACATTTAAACTTTAAATATTCATGAATGATTAATTTTCTCGTTAAATCTTATTTGTTATTTGACACATTTCATAAATATTAATGTAATCGCTAATGACATGGGGAGTTATGACGTAATTTGAAAATTGTGTATTTAGTTTCATTCTCTTTAAGCTTAGAAGAAAAATAAGTGTTTAATTATACCTTTCGTGATCAATTTCATTTTATTTCATCAAGAATTTATATGCATGCATTCTAATTCTTAAGGCTAAAATTTTCTCCAGATTTCAAACTAAATATTTCAGTTGATTAATTTAAATAATTAGGTTCCTGCTTAAATAATCTGCTTCTAAAATTAATGCATAATATTTGTAATTTAATGAAATTTTCGCTAAAAAGTATGAATAATTGTGAAGATTTCTAAACTGATTAATATGGGGACGTCAAAGATTAAATTCGAGCCTATCTTTATCCAAATATATATATAAATATAATTAACTAATATAATTCATCATCATTTCCAACTATCATCAATCCACTGCTGGATGAAGGTCTCTCCAATTTCTTTCCACACAAGCCTATCCTGAGCAATTCGGTTCCATATCACCCTAACCTCTCTTTCTCTCTGTTTTTTTAACTCCTCCACTTAGGTCTTTTTTTTATCTCCTCCACCTAGGTCTTTTTTTATCTCCTTCATCTAGGTCATTTTTTTATCTCCTCCACCATCTAGTCTAAGGAAGTTACTTAGGTCTTCAGTGATCTTTCGGAATCCAGTTGAGAATTTCAGTGGTCCGTCGTTGGTCAGATCTTCTTGCGATATACCCAGTCCACTGCCATTTCAGAGTTTTACTTTAACCATAGTGTCATCTACCCTTGTTTTACTATCTTATCATTTCCTTTCTTATCTTTCTTAGTTATTCCGCCTCTCCATACTCCTATGGGTTGTTTGCAATTTACGTATTGCTGCTGTTGTTAGATCCTATGCCTCTGATCCGTAGGGGATCCTGGTTATGCAAACTGGTCGAAAATCTTTTTGTTCAGACATGAAGGCAATTTTCCTTTCATGATAAAACTTCTTCTTCCTAGCTTTTATCCCTCGCTATTAAACTTAGCACTCTAGCTAAGTTTAATAGCTTGTATAGTTACGAGGTGATACTTGAATTAAATATGAACTGATTAAACTATGAACTATTCATTCTGAGAATTCTTTGTCGTTAATTATATTTTAATTTATATGAAGCGAGGCTCTGTTAGTAATTATGGAGATTATAAGGGAATTCAATCATGATGATTTATTTCTTCGCATCCACAATTTTATGGTTCAATTTAGAACTTGTTTTGCGTTTAAGATTAAGTAGAGAAATGGTAACCATGCACCAGGTAGGAATCAAACCCACGGCTTTTGAAGTTCTCTCTCAATGCTTTGACGATGAAACTGATGAAGGCAGCCAATCGTGGTTTCTGCGACGTTTTATTGTCGACGAGTTAATTTAAAATATTGAAGAAATACGGCAGAAGTAAGAAAAATAAAATATAATCTTACACATTACCTAAAGTATATATATATATATATATGTACGTGCGTATGTGTGTATGTATGTGTGTGTGTATATATCACCCTGGGTGTTTATATATTATTTACTTGTTTTAAGAAGATAATTTTCAATTTTTGCCCTAACACTATCTTATGAATTCAAATGCCTGTTTTTTTTCATGTTTAAAGTTTGTTTGTTTGTGGTTTTACGGTTCAAGGACTACATTAGTCACGCCGGGCAGGTCTGTTTTCCGAGGAATTCGCACCTCTGAACCTACAATTTTCCGGGGAATCCAAACCTCTTAAGGTCTTGGGAACCAAACCTCGGACTACAGTGAGCAGTGTGATCTTTATGGGGTTTCTGAGGAAGCGTCATGTTAAAAGTCAGGCAGAATGATCGACGTTGAGGAGGAAAAAATTGCTTATTTCCCAAGAAAACTTCTTTGAAAATATTCTCATATATAATTTTATGTAAATTCAAATCTCACGCTTTTTAATATGTGGGCTCCTGGGACAGTTAATTAACGAAATTAACTTTTAAAATTACGTAACGCCGGTGCTGAAAATTTTTATCTCACGTAATTTAATAATTTTTAGCGCATTTTTTTCGTTTAAAGAAGGGCTGTTCTTTTGTTCATTGATAAAAAACTTCTCACCAGTTTACTCAGAAATACTTTTATGGGGGAGGAGAGAGAATGGGAACTAATATATTTTACGATCTGCGATGCACTTTTTCTTTTAATTATATTTATTTATTATTATTATTATTATTTTGAATATGACACACGTTTCATCCTTTGAAAATCGATGGAGAAACTAACGATGTGGAGAATATTGTTCCAAAAATTGATGTATAGTTTAAATTCTCTCTCTTTGTTTTCATAACTCATAAGATTTGTATTCACTCCCTGAATCTCAGTCAAACTTATAAGTAGTTTCCCTCTGCGGCCAAGCGGAGTAAATTCAGGCCTGTTTATCACATAGAAAAGCAAAGGAAATGTACATTTTATCTGAAATACAGTAGATTAACTGATTTTTCTTGTAAATCCACCTTAGTATTGTAATGAAATCGAGTTCATTGTTCATTGAAGTTTATTGACAAGACCTGTGAGCAACAAGTTCTGCTCTAAGTAAAAGATTTGCAGAGACTTCAGCTGCTGGGTGTTGCGGCATATAAGACTACATTTCAAGTAACGTCATTGCTGAGAATGAGGCTCCTATAATCCGAGCTGACGCATCCGCCATGTTGTTTCCAATTTCGCCTTGTTTCCAATCTGTTGACCACGGGACGGCGTGAGTTCGTTGCGGAAATAATATTCTAAACTCTTCAAAATGGATGAGTATTTGGCAAAAAATTGCTCAAATCTTCCAAGAAATGGACTTAGGATGGTTAGATTTCCATCTGGGGAAAAAAAACGAATCAAATGGACCATAAATTTCAGAAAAAAAAGACTGGTAACGTAGTCCTCAAGCACAAATATGCATCTTAAATATTCTATGTATTTCATTTATATTGTTCCCCTTATTTTTGCAATTTTTATTACTTGTTTGTTTAAGGGGTCTCACGACTGTTAAGCAAGCGAAAATTGACTATTTTGATGGGAAATTCAAACCTCTGTAGAACACTTACAACTAATTTTGGCATAAAGAATTTATATTCTAATATTATATGAATTTCTGGCTTTGTGAATATATTATTATACATATAATATCTAAATTGGTTATTTAAAAAATAAATTTTGTTAATATTAAGTATTTACTATCATTTTAATGCATGTATGTTTTGCGCGCATGATTAAAAAAACGTTTTTCGCCAAAACTAACAAATTTCTATGGCAAAATAATAGTTATATACATAGATTTGTTTTGTTCTAGGATCTTTAAAAAATATTAAATAGAAATACTTTTTAATCGAAAATGTTTGTCGCAATTTGAACTTATCGTAATTTTTACACATAAAAAAAATTTGTTTTTCATAAATATTACTCGAATAATTGATGTTTTGAGTTCAGAATATGTGTATGTGAATGGATCCACACAATATTTGAAAAATTTTTACTAATTGAACAAAGTAGTTCTTTATTTTATGTTGTGCGCAAGTCCCAAAGTGCGTTTGAGAAAAACACGTTTAAAGTTTAAATTATAATTTGTTTAATTAAAAATAACTTCCAGACATCAGCAGCCGATGATGTACCTTCCCTAGTCTTTACAGTGCCTCAATATCAGCTTTTGCTTGTCTTTCGTTTTGCCCTCGTGCCTCTAAACTGGACGTAGCACTTTGTTTTCTGTTGTAATTCATTGATGATCGTCATTTAAACCGCCTCTTTTAATGGTACATTCAAATGTCGCATCACGGCCAAAATTCATAACTTCGTAAGAGTGAAATATCTTAACAAATTGAGTACCAAAATGTTCAAGAAATATTTGTTCTTTCGTAAAAAAAAACAAATCGAATTTTTGAAACTCTAAAAAGGGTCGTGAGACCCCTTAAAATATCCATGTATTTGCTTGCATAAGTTTAATATGTTAAGCGCCTCGCCGATGGAAACAAGATGGCGACGATGGATCGCTGTGTTTTAGGAGCTCTAGTTTAGGAACGATAATATTCTCTTTATCATTCAAAGGACAGGAGAAAAAAAACAATGAAGGATCAGGAAATCTTTCTCAAGAGTGATTTTTTCCCCGATTCTTATTTTCCACCAAGTTACCGGAACTTACCATTTTACTTTCACGATGTAAATCCCGGCTCCGAGGGTGGGAAGTGTCAATTATTACCCCCTGGAACTGCCAGTGATCATCCGCTTGACAATCTGTAAATTGCATAAAACTGAACATATTTTCTATAACTAATGCATATTTTTACGCATTTCTGAGATGGATGGGTCATTTTTAAATCAATTTTTAAAAGTCAGGGAAAATCTCATTTTTAAGCATTCTTTTCCCATTAACGATTTTTTATTATTAATTTTAATGCAGATAAGAGTTTTATTTACCTCTTTTATGCTCTTAAACATTGTCTCCCTTTTATTTAGCAAGTCGCTTCATTTTATAGAAATAAACTTCGTTTTTAAGCAAAAAAAACCAAACAAGTATAATAAAAAAATTTTTTTTTAAAGTCAATTCCTTCAATGCGCTGCTCAAATAAAAGGGAAGAAAGGGAAAAATTGCGAAAAGCAATTTTGGCGACATTTGGCTGTAATTGGCGGCAAACATTAATCGCCAAATACACCAAAGGAAAGCAAAAAAAATTCATTTAAATTTAATTAATGAATTAATATTTGAAAAAACTGTATTAACATCAAGTGTCATCCACTACAAGTTTAAAAAAATTTATTTGAACTTGATTGGATGGATAGAAAGTATTTTATTAACGATTGAAAATTTGAACAAGATATATATATATATATATATATATATATATACTCCTATATCTCTGAAGTGCAGAGCTAATAGGAGGAATTGAAGAAAAAAGCCTCAAGTACCGCGGATAGTAATGTTAATACCCTGCAGTGACCCGGTGACGTCACTCACATTTTAGCCAAGAAGTTCCAGGTTCGAGTCTTCTTCACGAAGAAACCATCGTCAACTTTTTTTTTTTTTCTAAATTTCATATATTTGAAAAGCGGCACATTGCATATAACAACACAATTTATTAATAATTTATAATTAAAAATTGCATATGTCAACACATTTTTATTGACCTAATGCAGACTTTAGCATATTTGTAAGACAAATATTTCATTTTTAATACAATTTTTAAATGTCACTAAAAGTAACATTTATAATCACTCTTTTTCCACTAAATTTTTTTACTTTTAATGTTAATGTAGGTAAGAAAGTTCTTTTAGCTATTCCAGCTGTTAAACACTATTTCCCTTTTATTCTATGTATCGCTTCGTTTCATAAAAACAAACTTCATTTTCAAGCGTAAAAAGAAAAAGCCTTCCCATGTCGGGGCTCGTACTTGCGATACTTAGTAGTAACCCGCTGACGTCACTTGTCTCTCAACCAAGCTGTCATGGGTTCGAATCCCCTGAACGAAAAAGCCATTGTCATAATTTTTTCAGATTTCATCCGTTTCACGAGTTGTTAATTATATAAAATTGAACAAATTTTTTTGGACGTAATGATATTTTAATTTTTATTAATCCTCTATTCATCTTAACTTCTTTTATCATTTATATTAATGCAGGTAAGAGTTCTTTTTTATTAATCTATTTCATCCTCTTAAACTTTTTCCCCCTCTCCATTCGGTGTGTCGCTTCATTTCATGGGAAAAAAAATCGTGTTTTCTTCCCAGGTGGAGCTCGTACTTGTGTGATACCCTGAGAAGTCACATGCCTCTCAGCAAACAGATCCCCCCACCCTTCCTCACGCAAGGGCCATCACCATCTTTTCAAGTTTCGTCCGTTTGAGTAGCTGTAAATTGCATAAAATTCCAGCATTCCCCTCTCAGCCATGAGGAATCCTAGTTTCAATTCCGCCTTTACGCAGGGGCTTTGTCACCATCTTGTCAAATTTTATCCTCAACGTTGGATCCACAATTTTTTCTCCAAAACGAAAAAGCTTTAGTTTGAGTTATAATCTATACGTGGGCAGAAATTATTGTATAATAAATTTCCCCCACGAAAACTCACAAAAATCTCGCCCCGGAGGCTTTCTTGTGTTGACCATATTTGGCAATTGTGTTATCCCTGCGGAGGGTAATAATACCTTAACACCTTTACATACGGAGAAAGAGAGCGTTGTTTCCTGTCCTCATTCGTCTAGCGGTCCAAGACACTCCGGGCTAAACGGAGGGACCCTGGTTCGAATCCAGGATGGGGAAAGCGTCTCTTTTTCTCCAAAATTACATAAGCTCTAGTTTGAGCTGTAATTAAAACGTGGGTGGCAGAAATTATTGTATCTTAAAAGTTATTTCCCTTTCATTCGGTTTATCGCTTCATCACATAGAAACAAATTCCATTTTTAAGCACAAAAGTTAAAAAAAACCAAAAAAACCACGGACTTCCCATGCCGGGGATCGTACTTGCGATACTCTGTAGTGAAAAATGACGTCACTCATTTTTCAGTGAAGGGGTACAGGTTCAAATTCTTCACGCGAAAGCCTTTTCACCATTTTTTCAAGTTTTACCCTACAAGCTGTAAATTGCACCAATAGAACACATTTTTCCGGACCTAACATATGCTTTTATACACTTTTAGAACGCATATGCATGTTTATACCAATTTTTAAATGTCCAGGAAAGTGGCCTTTTTGATCATTCTTTCTTTTCCCGCTAACTATTTTACCCTTACTGTTAATGCACATAGGAGGTTTTTTATATATTCCTGCTCTTAAACGTTATTTTCTCTTTATTCTTTTATTCTTGTTCTTATTCTTTATCTTCTCTTTCTCTTTATTCTTGGATCGCTTTATTTCATAGAAACAAATTTCGGTTTACACGCCAAATTAAAAAAAAAAAAACTTCTAAAAGAGTAGGTTTGTTCTTGAGATACTCTACAGTAACCCGATGACATCATTCGCCCCTCAGCCATGAAGAATCCTAGTTTCAATTCCGCCTTTACGCAGGAGCTTTGTCACCATTTTGTCAAATGTTATCCTCAATATTGGATCCAAACCTTTTTCAGGGATGATTCGTTTCCGATTTCTATTTTAGCCAAGTGTCCGGTGCTTTTAATTTTATTTTCCAATATATAATCCCGGACCCATTTGGAAGATCGCACCATCGCCACTCTTATATCCGTCAATGCGAGATCTCAACACAGGGTCGTGCTTCGCGGGTGCGAGTTTGGCGGCCGCCAAGTGCCGCCAAAATAGTGTAGTGCAAGAAATCAATGACTGAGTCTAAGAAACCAGTTTTTAGCGTCCTCATATACTTATACTCGCGACAGAGTATTTGTTCAATTGACCTTCACCGACATCATGCTTCCCTCCTAATGCGGTTTCTAAATAGTATTCAAAATAAATACATGTAATTCTGATAAAATAGCAATGAAAAAGATCACTCAAGCTTTCGGACGCATCAGCAGCAGTCCTTCATCAGGAGTAATGATGTATAAATACATGTGTTATTATTCAAATGCGTTAGCATTAGTAGCCTATGTACGTTACCATGTTTATTGTGGTGGCAATATGGCCACTGCAGAGACTTCTGGTTTCCGAAACTTGGCTGCATAAAAAGCTAGAAAAATTACTTTGTAAGTTCTTATATATATATAAGTAATATATTATTTATAGTATAATAAAAGCGGCTTAGTTCACTGAATTGGCTTTTCAGTAATTCCTTATAATTATAATAATTGCAGTAATAATGAATTATAATGATTCGCGTAATTTGATTAATTAATTTTTATCTCCTATTTTCAAGATAACTAAATTATCTTCCCTCTACCCTTACCTACAGCATTATGACCAGTGAAGAACTTTATTTTGTAATGCTAAACCCTGGTCAATCTTTTTATCGTTGTGTTATGCCAAATATTTTTAGGGGCCGCTAAAATCTGCTTTGCCCAGGGCCTCGACGCCGTAAGCACGGCCCTGCCTCAACAATATCTTTAAGTTCATTTATTGTTAGCTTTTATTTTATGGCTTAAAAATACTAAGATTAAGCCAAGACGTTCAATTTTTCTGAACTCCTGCGGCCTAATGAACAAGTTTCTTGACTGCGAAGCACTAAGAAAAGCAAAAAAAACAAAAAAAAACCGCTGTGGTTCGTGCTATGTACTACTATGAGTCAAACCCAGATTTTACGCATACTAGACTATCGTGTTGCCACTACAACGGCACAAGTCTTTGGAATTATTTTATAATGTGCTTTATATTCGTTAATGTCGTGAAGAGGTAAGTATAATATACTTATAAGAACGTGTTTCCAATGTAGGCAGTTGATGACGTTGGTAGAAAATAGAGTGATTGAAGCTAACACGATATAACTGGCAAAAGAAGAGTGTTAAAGAGCCTGGGATATTTATAGATAATAGGGACAGTTAGCTGGTATTAGACTTTCGTAGATAACTAGAGCAGTTAGATAGTTTGAGATCCTCGCAGATAACTATGTCAGTTAGCCAGTCTGGGAAATTAGTAAATAATGGAGTCAGCGAATACGGCACCTTGGCAGATAACGAAATATGTTCATATATCTACGACAATGTTTAAGCTGGCTCAAAACATGCTGTCGCAAAAATGCTAAAATGGGGCAAAAAAGTTGTAGCAAAATGCTAAAAAATATTAGTAGCTTTCATTGCTCGAAAAATCGTATCAATGAAATTATTTATATCAAAATTATTCAACGATGCTTAACAGGTGCTGTTAAGAATTTTGAAGAGGAAACAAAAAGGAACAAGAAAAGATCGCTGAAGTGCAAAACGGATATTCTGGAATCGAGGAATCCTGTTTTCAGAGAATAAACTGTGGTTAAAAATGCCTGTCGCATTTTCGCGATGGGCAATAATTTTTTCTTCGCATTTTCGAGCAACTCGTCGCATTTTGCGAAAAATGCGACTGCAGCTTAAACCCTGGTCTACGATAACCCAGAGTAGGCAGGCTGAAGCATGGAGATAAGAATCCCTGGAGAGAGTGCAATTGCTTTGAGCAATTCTATAAAATTGAGGCATCTTGTGCTCGATTAGCTCTACCCTATTAGGCAAAGAATGGAATTTGGAATTTCCTATTCAAAAAATTTGTTCTGCATGAATTCTGTTGCACGAAGCTTATTTTTAAATTTATTTTCATATATGAGGATATCCTAGGAACAATTCAGTATAATTAAACTCCCATAAAATATTTTTCTATTTGCGATATTATTATTTTTCACAGACGATGACATATTAAAATATTCATGATTTATTGTTTTTCAAAAACTAAAAATGTTTCGAGAAAAATTCACAGGAACAAATATATTTAATGGAAAAAATTCTACAAGGTGATACAATAATTCTCACTGTATCGTCAACAGATACGAAGATCACTGCATGTAAATTATCCAATACGCAGTAAACGAGAGAAAATCAAGTAGGGATAAAATTGGACCATAATATCAAGCATTCAGGAATAGGGGGTGATGGGAGGACTATTGGCTTCTCCCTCTTAGGTAAACTTGATGTGAAACTAGAATCACTTCTTTGTCATTCTGCCATCTCCGTTCATCAAACAAGAAAGTGGAGAATAGTAAAAAATATAGAAACCCAAAGGTTGCAACGCGAAAAGTAGTTAATAATAATAATAAATTTTTATTCAACCCGATATACAATATTTCGTGATACATAGCTTGAGCAGTATAAAAATTATAGAAATGTAAGAGAAGATCTATATTAAATTATTTTAAGTTTTGAGGTTAGAAATGGAAGAGAATATAAAGCCGAAGCTTGTTCCGAGATTCTCTTCCAGAATGCGGTGATGTTGACAAGAGAGAGGGTAAATTTTCATATTTCTGAATTATGCTTATTTTAAAGAGTTCAGTTGTTGTATATCTTTGGCAGAAGGACGTGAAAACCATTGTAATAATTTAAGAAACAGACTGAGCGTCGTTTTTACGAATTAATGAGCAAGAAGTATTATTGTTATTTGGGATTTTTCATGGGCCTCATTTGAGAAAATTGCGGCACACATCTGGATAAAGCTTACGAAATTATGTTTATCAATGAAACTATGATGCAGAAGTGTTATCTTGGACACTTAAAAAAAAAGAAATTCTATCCTGGTAGTTTAAACACTACCCACGGCCTCACTTTGTTTGGCGAAGAATAACCCTTGGGGTCCTTGCATCATAAATATTCAAGCAGACAACCAATCTATCCTGATAGGAAATGTAAAAATAAAGAAAACTCTTTAGGATATATATAGACTTCCTCTGTAGCGAACTATTCGCTACAGAGTTGTTGTTGAATGCTATCAACAACAAGCACTATGGAAAGGATAGAAAACAAAAATATCATGTGAAATTTCGATAGTATGGTTTTACGATTTTCGTTGCGTAATTACCGCGATACGTTAGCTTTCCCATCTGAAGTTACTCATTTTCAATCTTGAGGTATAAAAGCTGCAACCTATTAAAAACGTACATGGGCAAAAAAATGCGCTCATGTGGGGGGATATTTGAATACATTCAAGGTAATTGAAGACATTGTACAGATGCATGATAACATGGAAGCTTGCGTGCAACATGCTTGTTGCTTATGGACATGAAAATATGTTAGCATTTTGAAACCGCGATTGAATGTGGTGACGCGCTTAAATGGTTTTGCGGTATCGCATGTCCTTGTTTATGTTTGCGTGATGAATACCTGATGAGGCGTAAAAAGAATAGGTAGTATAACTAAGAGCAGAGGTGTTCCAACAACTTTCACTTGAATTGATTTATGAAAGCTTTAACGGATGTTGTGATTTTGTGTCTGAATTATCATACATGATGTTTCAGAGACATCGTTTGCTTGTTTCCCTAAGACGGTGAACATTTGGCTGATGAAAACGTACGCCACAGCATGAAAGGGCAAGACAACTAAATACTAGTCGCAGTGCCATCTGCAGGTCACGGATCGTGGCCAGCATCGTGCAGATCGTGACCAGGTCGTGCAAGTCACGGATCGAGACTCGTCTTGAGATCGTAGCTTTTAGAAAAGCTACGATTTCAAGACGAGTCTCAGTCTATGGGCCAGCTACAACCCCTTTTTCCAGTTTTGTGACCGTTTCGGCCCGAAGAAAAGAACACAACAGTACCTCAGATTGTTACAGACTATTATTTAGAAACAAGGAAACGAATATTTGCTTCTACTATGAGAAGAAAGCTTCGCGTGGAAGGATTTCTCGCCAGAAGATGAAGTGTTTATGTTCCACTTACTCATTTAAACAGGATAACTCGACTAAGTTGGGAAAGGGAGCATAACATATGCAGACAATAACTGTAGAAATCAGTATTATTTACGGATAAGTCCAGATATACTCTACAGTCTGACACACGTCATACCATGATCTGGAATAAAAGACGGGAACGCAATTAGTCCAGCATTTACGAAGGGAATATTTTCAGAGGAGACAGTGTTGGTTTGGTATAAACCTATTCAGACGGCCACAGTGACTTACATATATTTGCCGATGGAGATGAATGTTCTTAAATATCAGGACGAAGTCCTCGAGCAACGTATAAGACTATGTTTGCTACAATAAGTTGTCCTTCAGTTTGATGAACGATATTACCGGCTCTCACAGAGAAGTTGTAAAGCTATTGTCAACAGGCACTTTTCAGATCAAGGTATTAAACCGATGAACTTGGGGTTCGGTCATTAAATTTCAGTTTTATCTAGCACTTATGGAACTACCTAATAATAGAGGTATTTAGTCGTATTTTTCATGAATTATGTATATGATTCTTCAGCAAAATATAATTATTTCAGGAGGTCAAAATGCAGAAGTAATATAAAGTGCAATAAATCATTATATTATATACATTTGTGCCAAATTTCATATTGATTGTTCATTTTTTTAAAGTTAAAAGTTAAGCATCCTTTGCTCTTTAAGTTTTGGAGAGCAGTGTGTTTGAGACTCTTATTCGAGGAACACCTTT
This sequence comes from Dysdera silvatica, assembly GCA_006491805.2. NCBI lineage: Eukaryota > Metazoa > Arthropoda > Arachnida > Araneae > Dysderidae > Dysdera > Dysdera silvatica. The sequence goes on along the minus strand of QLNU02003225.1, from coordinate 96,604,147 downwards.
ACAGGCAGATCTTGCTCTTTGACTGTCATTTACGAGTAAAACTCGTGTAAATGTTTAATCATAATGTGTAAACATTTATACGAGTAAAACTCGTATAAATGTTTAATCTGAAGTTAACCTTTATCCCAATGGCCATATTTTTTAATCACTTTTGTTTGTAGAAAATATCTTATTCATCATTTTTTAAAAACACAATACTAAAAAATTTTTTGTATCTTATTCCTTAATAGCAGAATATTACTTTTTCCACGTTTCCATAATGAGGCGAAATAAATTAAATTATTATTTTTATTCTTCAACACTAAGGTATTATAATTCCCAATTATTAGAACGTTTCATATGGATTAAACCACTTTGTTATATGACTTATAAAACGTAAGAAGTTTACTAAAATTTGAGCAATTCGAAAAAGTTTTTCAGTTTCAGCTCAGATGTATTAGATTTAAGTACGATGTTATTTTAGTAGAATTAATTTTTTTATAAAAACTTAAAATTGGCGAAATTTTCTTTATATAAAATACCAATTACAGCTAAATGAGCTTAATAAGATTTAATCTTTATTAGTCACAACAAAAATAAACCCAAACAATGAATTTATTGCATAAGGAAGCCATAATTTCCTTAAGAAATCACATTAATTTAAAAATTGTAGTGTTCGTTCTGTATATATATATATATACAGGGTATTTGTAAACTGTTTCAACGAAATCAGAGGGGTGATAGTACCCATTAAAACGAACAATATTTACAATGGCATCTGTGCTCGAATCCCACTCTGAGTACCAGAAAAGAGTTAAATCTCCAAGTTGAACTTCTAACATTTAAAAAGAAAAGAGATTAACAAAATTATAAGCTTTCAGATGAGAGGAAGGTCCAAAGTAAGTGCTTAAAATGGCGTCCACGGGTGCCGTTGCACAGTTCACACCGACGAATGAAACAATGGCGCACCCTTTCGTAGACGTCTAGTGTTGTATTTATCTGCTACACCGCAACTATTTTCGTCTTTGGACACGTTTTGAAGTTAGTATTTTCTGCCATCTTGAGTGGAATGCCGCCCTAGGTTCCATTGTAAACATTGTTCGTCTTGATGGGTGTTCTCACCTCTTTTATTATTCTAAAAAAGTTTACGAACACCCTGTATGAAGAACAGGCCTGCTGAAACGGATTACGAACACCTAAATCCTTTTTTCACAGGGTCCTTTTTACATAAAAGAATATGGTCGAAGAAAAAATGGCTTCCCTTTGTTTATACGATTGACGCATCAACCGTGTAAACAGAGGAAAGTCTTTTTTTTTTCCCTTCGAAGGTGTTGTTTCAAAATTGTGCAAAAAGAGTTAGGTGTGTACCGAACATTGTGTTTAGGGAGACGAACAAACTGAGAAAAATATATCGATATTCTTACTTGAGCCACCAAATCGATGAATTTCTAAATCTTCAGTTCTTGAGCAGAAACACTTCCTTTTATGTAAAAAGTAGAGAAAAATTATTGATTGCATCCGTGAAGAAGGAAAAATTGGAGTTTGGAAGAAAACCGTTGGAGAGATAGTAAACAATAAATCACACGTGTTTCTTTTTCCGAATTTTTCATGCGAAAAAAGTCCCTCAAATGAGATTACTCACCTCGAAATATAAGCCGGGCAATCCATCTAACTAAAAAATATTCGGAGCTGATCTTACGAGTGCCCAAAATGGAGAAAATATGTTAGCTTTCTTCTAGAAAAAGGGATAACACAGAAACGAATGAAACTGAGACATACTTTTAGGAATGTTGTAATCACTTTAAATTATTTTTTTTATATTTAAGCAAATTCCATTGCCAATCTAATTTAATCCTGTGAAATAAGGTCCAAGTTTATTTCGGGCATCGAAAAACAAGTGGCGTTAATGAAGGTTATCGATGTTGATTTTTTATCTTTAACTAAACATTGTGCTCACTAATAAATTATTCAAATCTAGAACAAATGTATTAATAAAATAAATTATTCAAAGCATAGAAACATACTGCCTTTCTTATATAACTTTTTTTATTTAAAAAAAAGAACATCGCCATATTGGCCTGCTGTATAGAATATACTACATCAAATTTCTTTTTAGAAAGGCAGATGTATATTCAGCAAATGCTCCTAATTATTCAGTGTATGGGATTACATAAGAACACTAGCCATATTATATTTTACATAGCTTGTGAGAAGCTATGTAAAATATAATATTATATTTTACATAGCTTCTCACAAGGCCGGAGTACAGGGTTTAGGGGTCCCTAAGCAATTTAACAAATATGGCCCGCTTTAAATACCTACCCCTCTTTACCCCTCTTAAATATTTTCCAAAACTAAAAGCTAGCGGGTGGTCAAACTCATGTTTTTTAACATTCGTTGTTGCTCCAAGGTTTTTATTAATTTTATAAAATATTCATTATAAAAGATTTATTCCGTTCTGATAAGAGAAACCTTAGAATGTTAGAAGAATGTATTTTTTTCTTCTTTTTAGATGTGTTATACTATTTTAATGATAATATTTAAAAAAAAAAACAGTTTTGAGCCGGGCCAGTTAGGATTCCGGGCCCCTGATCAATTTTTCCTTTGCCCCCTGTCCCAGACCCTGACAGCGGTTGGTTAAGTTCGATTTTTTATTGTTTTTTTATTCTTTTCTGCTCTAAGGTTTTTATTAAATTTTTAAATTATTCATTATAAAAGATTTATTCCGTTCTGATAACGGAAACCTCAGAATGTTAGAAGAATATATTCTTTGTTCTTTTTAGATGTGTTATAATATTCCCATGATAATATTTTAAAAAAAAAACAGTTTTGAGCCGGGCCAGTTAGGATTCCAGGCCCCTAAGCAATTTTTCTTTTGCCTTTTGTCCCAGGCCCTGACATTACGCATTTCACTATTTAATACAAACATGATATATACTGTGAAAAGGGTAACAGTGAAATTGAGGCTTTATGATAAATTAAAACCAAATTAACGCCAATGGCCATAACAATAAAAATATGACAAGTCCATGAATTAAATCCTGTGGATGACAATGTTTTCTCTAATCTAACAAAGTAACTTTGGGTGACCAGAGAAAACGGTAAAAATAAAACAATAAGCTATGTGTCGTCTAATAAAAATTTAACAATTTAAATTCTGATATCGAAACATGCAAAAACGTATACGTATAAAAATATTATATATAAAGCAACTTTTATAAAAATATGTACAGTGGAACCTGGTAAAGTGATCACCTTTATAAATTGACCACCTGCATAAAGTGACCAGTTTTTTATAAGAGAGAACTGGTAAGGACTTAGTCATGCTTATACCAAAGTCTATCTTGTATATTAACCATCTGTTTGTGGTGACCATTATAGCTTTATAGTTCAGTCCCAAAGGTGGTCACTTTAGACAAGTTCCACTGTGTATTACAGCTGTGCCAAATCGTTCACTAAACGCGTGAAAGAACGATTTTGTCCACCAGTAATAAACGAGCAGATTCGTTCTGCGATTCGGCACACTACTAATGTATATGCATATATATATATATA
>QLNU02003225.1:96548562-96596968 GCA_006491805.2 Dysdera silvatica | reverse complement strand
CTGAAGAACTGTTTCGTGATTTCAAAAACAAACCAGAAATCTTGAAAAAAAATCAAAGATTTGCCACTATCCGCTAAAACAGTACAAGATAGAATAACTAAAATGTCTTCAAATGTAACATATTTGCAGGTGGAAGATATTCAACTTTCTTCTGCCTTATCACTTGCTATAGATGAGTCTTACGACATAAAAGACACGGCACAAGTTTCCCTTTTTGTCAGGTATATGTCTTCCCAAGGTCCAAAAGAAGAACTTCTAGGATTGCTACCGCTCTCGGGACAAACTAGAGGGGAAGATATAGTGAATGCCATGCAAAAATGCCTTGAAGACAATAAGATCGATTTAAATAAAATCGTTTCAATAGCAACTGATGGAGCCAGAAGTATGACAGGAAAAAATAAAGGGGCCACAACGATTCTTCAGAGCAAAATAAACCACGAAATTCTTACGTTTCACTGCATAATACACCAAGAAGCGCTTTGTGCCCAAACATTTCCAAATAGTTGAGGTCATGAATTTGGTAATCAAGATTGTTAACAGCATCTTGTCAAAAGCACTCTACCATCGTCAGTTTAAAGAATTCTTAAACGAAATGGAGACTCGATATTCCGACCTCCTTCTTCACAATAAAGTGCGATGGCTTTCCAAAGGTAAGGTGTTGAAACGTTTTGCTTTGTGCTTGAATGAAATAAATACATTCCTAAATGAAAAAGGCATTAATCACCCTGAATTAGAGAACGACAAATGGTTGCAAAAATTTTACTTTATGGTGGATATCACAGAGAAATTAAATGAGCTGAATCTAAAACTGCAAGGAAAGGGAAACCCAGCCTATGTTTTGGTAGAAGAATTGGTTTGTTTTGAAGAAAAATAAATTATTTTTGCAGAAGATATTCAGAGCAGTAAATTACTTCATTTTCAATTTCTAAAGCAATATCGCGATAAAACCAGTGCAACTGTTGACACGAATTACTTCAGCACAGTTATAAAAAAATTAAAGATGAATTTGCTGACAGATTTGAGCAATTCAAAACCAACAAAACCACTCTAGCATTCATAGTAAATCCTCTCAACACAAATAGTAACGAAATCCACATTGAGCCATTTGGAATTGATACTGGATCTCTAGAAATGCAATTGATCGATTTAAAAAGTAAAGCTTTGTGGAGTGGAAAATTTACAGATTTGAAAAGAAAGTTGGAAGAGTTGGAGGTCCAGAAATGTATGTACGTAACGCAACAAAAGTGGACAGCTTTAAAAGAAATGCCGCGAGTTGAGGCACTTATATTCGACGCATGGAATAGTCTTCCAGATTGCTACAGTGAGGTGAAGAAGTTGGCATTTGGAGTGTTGACTATCTTCGGATCGACATATTCGTGCGAGCAAGCGTTCTCTTGCATGAATATAATTAAAAGTAAAGTAAGAAGCCAACTAACAAATGAAAATTTAGAGTCGTGTTTGAAACTTAAAACAACAAGTTATGAGCCAAATTTATCCAAACTTTCTAAAACCATGCAAAGCCAACGCTCCCATTGAATTTGTTTGCTCAAATGTATGTTATTGTTTTTTTTATTTTAAGTACAAGTTACATTGTTTAGTAAAGTTTAAATTTTCTACTTGAATAACCATGCAAAGCCATCGCTCCCATTGAATTTGTTTGCTCAATTGTTTGTTATTGAAGTACAAGTTAGTGTTGTAAGTAAATGTTTAATTGTTTTAATTTTTTACTTAAATAATAAGTAATTATCTAATAATGCCATATATATATATTATCTAATTTGTTGTGAAAAACACTACTTATAAATAAATAGATAATAAATAGATATTTTTTCTTATGAATAAATAGATATTTTTTCTTATGAATAAATAGATATTTTTTCTTATGAATAAATAGATATTTTTTCTTATGAATAAATAGATATTTTTTCTTATGAATAAATAGATATTTTTTCTTATGAATAAATAGATATTTTTTCTTATGAATAAATAGATATTTTTTCTTATGAATAAATAGATTAGTTTTTTTTTATCAAAAAACTTTATTTATGCGAGTACTATTTATTGTTGGCAAGAAAAAATTTTGTGGCTCTTTAAAAACTTTGAAATTTTGTAAATTGTAATTTTTGACTCTTCCGACTCAAAAGGTTGCCGACCCTGGACTAGGTCGATGACAAGTTTACTTAGCATAAGTTAAAGTCTTGTCAAATTGAGGGCAGCTTGGATAAACTTCACTTTTCATTGTTGTCACTTTGAGTTGTATATAAATTTTAAATCTCACTTCGGTGAACTTTCGAAATTTTTTCGTAATGCTTACGGAAAATCACTTTCAAATTTCGCTGTCCAGTGGTTAACTCTAATGTCAATCCTATGGAATAGGTTTGATACCGTTAATATGTAGCCGGTTTTGGGAGGTTTTCGTTGTCTAAAGGTGGTCGTTAAAGAAAGGTCTAATGTATTTCTATTTTTGGTAATTAGCTTACTAATATATCCTTTTATAAGTAAAGAAAATTTAGGAATATTTTAACACTTTTATTTTACGCAGGCTAGGCATTAACGCAACCTTTATGGATATATCGCACTTTATGGATCATATTTAGTTTTTGTAAATTCTAAGTGCCATTTACGTGTATTATTTTATGCTTATACTTTTAAAGGTTAATAAGTTAATTTATCAGCAGCAAGCCATTTGCCAGTACGAAAGAAAATCTATATGCTATATGAGCGCTTGATTCAATGGGCACAAACGAATTCAAATCTTCTACCTTAAAATCTTTTGACACAGCATGGTCTTTGCTATCCTTTTGTGTGTGTGTCCTATAAGCATAAATTAATTAATTTTAGACTCGTGTCGTTCCCAGGTTTTGTTATGATATTTATTTGAGATTAATGTTTTAAACGAAGATAAAAATTAAATTGCAACGCCATGTAATAATTAAATGTTAAGCTTGGCGAATAGTTGTTTATTTTAAAGTTAGAAGAAACTTATCTGCTGAATATCGACGAAGAATACTGAACCATCCTGGTCAGCGATATGATGTCCTACCCCGCCTTCGAGTGGTCACGGTCCAAAATCTTTACGTAAAAGAATTTATACAGTATATTTGAATCATATGAAAAGAAAAAGAGTAAAGTAGATGGCTGTGTAGCTTCATAAGCCTATCTGGTAAGCGTGGTTAGTGTCTGGTAAGCGTGGTTAGTGTCTGGTTAGCACTTTATAGAAGCCTTGTCTTAATAATTGAAGAAACTTTCGTGTCGCGTAGAACGACGTTTGTTGTCAGTGCGCTATAAAAATACAACCAACTAATAAGGACTGCTGAGACGATGATGATGATGATGATGACAACGACGACGGCGAAGACGACGACATAAGCTGAAGTACTTCCACTCTTGTCGTTTTTCACAATCATGGTCGAATTAACACCTTAGGAGGCCCAAAATACTTAAAAGTTTTTGGCTCACCCCATATATGTCTGATTTAAAATATTTATTTATTTATTACAAGTGAGAGGCGTTTGACTATTTAGTCATTAACCTTCAAGCTTTCCAATATCTATTAAAAATATCTTGAGAAGTTTATGGTGTATCGCACATGTTAAGATGATCCGATGCCATTGGCTGGCTGCTGTTGAACAGCTTGCAGTCAAGCGTTTTAACTAGGCTAAAGCTGAAAAGTATTTCTGCAGACAACCATGTTCGGTTAACATGTGAAATTTTGCCTGGGAGTATCTAGAATTAGTGATCTAAGTGGAGTATTATATCCCAGTGTTTATTTAAAGCCTTACTTGTAATCTCCACACCTTTGTTTTTAATAAAATGGTGACGTATAAGGAGTTCTGATGAGTGGAATATGTGATTTCTGCAAGATAAATGTGCCTTTCTTAGGCAACTGATCAGCCATTTTGTTTCCTTCCAAAGCGATATGTGCAGAGACCATAAACATACGCAGAAAGTTCAGGAGGTTATTGGTTTAATTGGGGTTACAGAGCTACAACTACATGAATTCGTATGTTAAATATACAAAATTTCATTGCATTGAGGGTGTTATAACCCTTACCAACTCCCCTCTGCCTGCTCCAGTGGCAGGAACCCATTGTAGGCTGATATTGGTCTTCATAAGTTTCAATATGGATCTACAATCATAAATACGGCTGTAATAGCGTTTTCTATTATTGGAAATGTCTTTGAGTGCCGCTTTGGAATCGGGGAGAATAACAGAGTTATTGAAGAAGTTCTTAAGGAAAGGGAGTTAAGTAAGTGCGACAAATATAGCTTCAACTTCATCATAAATGTGAGAAGTAAAAATCCTACAGGAATATAAAATGAGAAAAGATTACAGAAAACTCAAGCACGAGAACCACAAGCTTTATTAAGCAGAGACTCATCTTTATATATGTGAAGCCAATTTTCCTCAGTGTATCTGCTGGGATAATTTCCAGCGCAATAGCACGAATCTCTATTTTATCAGTTTTTGTGACTAAGTCCAATTTAATATTAGTAACAAAATAACCAAGAGGTTAAGAAGGTCCCTCAATAACTGAAAAATTGTGATTTAGATTTATATCATCTGCAATTCTGGGCCCACATTGTATAAAACCTAACTAAGTTTTTAAATTTCTTTTGCGTTTAACATCGTAGTCCCTCCTGTTGATATTATTAGTGGATCTTTATAATATGATACAAAATATAAACAATAATAAAATATGAAATAAAATTTTATACTTTAAAATGAAACAAAGCTTACAGCAAGTTGTAAAATAGTATTTATTTCTATATACTTTCCTGGTAAATCTAGCAACAGAAACTTTCTCCAATTTACTCCTTGATGTCCCAATAGGTTCCTATTTTGAAAAAAGGTTAATTCTGCTCTGCTCATAATACACCTCACTAATATTAAAGTTTCATTCAAGATAAATTTGAATAGCTTAGGTGTAGCTTGATTCAAAGGTGATTTTAGGTTTCAGCTTCGTTTTAAATGGCCCTTAAAACCCTCATGTAACAAACGCATATATTTTCCATTCTACTCCCCACTCGCGTTCAGCCATGCAATATCTAGGCTTCTGTTCCTTCCTATCATGAGCGTCATAAAACTTCGGGTTAAAGTCATCTGTATCTTGGAAAGCCTCCAGGTTTATTATTAGCTTTGATATTTACTGTTCTTCTTTAACTTTAATTTGTACCAATACTTCCAATCTAGTTAAGGGATAGCCCGATATTAAACCAGATTTAAAAACCTATAACTTTAAACGATATTTAAAATTGAACGTTAGATTTAGCATACATATATTTTATGAATTTAAAAATGTGTGTTATTTTTATTCGTGTGTTAAACATAATTTCTTTCTTTGAATTTTTTGAGATAAAACTCCTACTTAACTTAGAGTTTTGTTCTTAACGTTGTGTTTTAAAATTTGTACCTCTTTTATTCACTCTCTCTCTCTCTATCTCGGTCCTCTCTCATTTAATTAAAAAAAAATTTCCGCCTTAATTAGAGAAACAATTTTTTTTGAATAGAGATTCGTTTCTTTCTTAATTGAGGAATGTATTCTTTCTTAAATAAGAAATATATTCGTTTTAATTCAATATTAAATTATTTTTGAATTAGAGATTTTATTTTCTCACTTTATTCTTCTGAATAAGAGATTTGATTCTCGCTGAATTGGAATTTTAATTTTCTATTAATTAGGATTTCTATTCGATCCTAGTTAGAGTTTTAGTTACCTCTTAATTAGGAGTTCTATTCATTCTTCAATAGAGTTTTAGTTATCTCTTAATTGGGAAATCTGTTCTCTCTCTTCATTGGTTTTAGTTATCTATTAATTGTTAATTCTATTTTCTCTTAATTAGATATTTAATTCTCTAATCATACTCTGAAGAAGAATGAAATCTGTGATTTTTAAATTGGGTGTTTATTTCTATACCTTTATTCTTGTTAATCAAATATCCTATTTTTTTATATAAAGATATTTAATTCTCTAATCATACTCTGAAGAAGAATGAAATCTGTGATTTTTAAATTGGGTGTTTATTTCTATACCTTTATTCTTGTTAATCAAATATCCTATTTTTTTATATAAACGAAAATTGTAATTTTAACTTGACTGAGATTCTATCTTCTCTTTATTAAAGATTTCATTCTTTTCAACTTGTGAATTCGATTATTTTAATTCTTTCTAATCAGGAATTTGCTATTTCCTTAATTGAAGTGTTTACTTTTTTACCTTTTAATTAGATATTCGAGTTTCTCTCTCTTAATTGTATTTGATTGTCTTTTAATTATTTCATTTCCTCTTAATTGGTATCTGATTATCTTTTCAATAAAAATATTGATGATATGGGTGAAATTACAAAACGTAAAATATTATCCGTGAGGTGAAATTATGCTTTTGTAATTAACATTAAACAAGTTTTTGTAAATGCGGCATACAATATATATATTATTAGAATAAAATTATTCTATAGAATGTTGACCGTAACATATTTTGAAATCTCATTTTTAGCGTAACAATTATGGAATTTTATTGGCGATATATGAACCTGAACAGAATAAATTTAAAACATATTGTGATTTGGATTTCACAGCTGCTTATGAAAGAGAAATAAATTGTTTTGTGAACTCATATTATGATAAATAAATATGATTGCACATTCTCATTAAGTAGATTAAATTTAAACAAGGGCAATATAATTAATCGCAAATGGAAGTCAAAATGTCCACTTTGAATCCAGTCATTTAACACAATATTGCAGCCTTTTAATCTACTCCAGGTACTCAAAATAATATAATTGAATTAAATAACATTTATATATATTGAACAATAGATGCAAGATGTCTAAACTGTTGACTCTTTGAAAAGCAAACCCAAGGATTCTATTCATGATATTAACTTTAAGAATGGAGCCGTATGGTGGCTTCACTGCTTGCACACTCTTCGTGCAGTGAAACAAACTCTTAGGATTAGCTGCAAGTACATATCGCAGCTTGATTTATTTTATCAAATTTATCGTTATCAAATAGATAACAATAAATTAGTACTGAAAAAATCTATATCAACTTTAAAGTTGTAGTTAATAAATAAAATATATAATCGATAAATGTCAATAAATAGTCAATAATAAGTATTAACCTATTAATACACATAGTAATATTTAGACATGTAAGAAAAATAGTTTGCTGAAGAAAAATTCCAAAAGCGAATTATATTAATTATATTAAAAACTTTTAGTGTTTTGCTATTTCTGTTTACTTTTTCTTTTGCTTGAATGCAAAATTTCTTATTCTATGGCATTTACAATTAAAAATTTACCATATTGTAATTCAAAATATCATTTGTGCTATATAATGTAGTGTTTCTCAACCTTTATAACGCAGCGGCCCAAAAAATCCTCTTTTTATAAGATGAGGGTCCGGTCGCACTAAATTTACTTGTAAATAACTTTATATTTTTTCAATGGTCACACGTTGAACTCTCATAGGTATGAATAATGAGTTATGCCATAATAATAAGGAGCGTCAGTACACCCTCCCCACGTTAATAAACGAGGGCGAATCAGAAAGTCTTTGCTCCTATTTTTTATTAGCCAAAATAAGGTACATACAGGTAATTACAAATATACGTACTATTCTACGTACCTTACACTATTTTTCCACATAGTCCCCACACCGGTTCAGACATTTGTCCCATCGCAGCACTAAATTTGAGATGCCCCTGTGGTAGAATTCGTCCGGCTGACTGTGGAACCACCGTCGGACTGCTGTCTTGGCTTCATCGTTGCACGTGAATCGCTGTCCTGCCAGGAACTTCTTCAGCGGACCGAAAACGTGGAAATCACTAGGGGCGAGGTCCGGACTGTATGGTGGGTGGTCCAGACTCTCCCAGTGAAATGACCGGAGCTTGTCGGCGGTTCTGATTGCATACAGTCCGGACCTCGACCCTAGTGATTTCCACGTTTTCGGTCCGCTGAAGAAGTTCCTGGCAGGACAGCGATTCACGTGCAACGATGAAGCCAAGACAGCAGTCCGACGGTGGTTCCACAGTCAGCCGGACGAATTCTACCACAGGGGCATCTCAAATTTAGTGCTGCGATGGGACAAATGTCTGAACCAGTGTGGGGATTATGTGGAAAAATAGTGTAAGATACATAAAATAGTATGTATATTTGTAATTACCTGTATGTACCTTATTTTGGCTAATAAAAAATAGGGGCAAAGACTTTCTGATTCGCCCTCGTATATTTTGCTGGTGCACATTATTACGGATTGGTCACTGGTATTTGCCATATAGATGTTGTGCATTTCGGTTTTGAAGACACATCATGCACAGCACATTGTTGTAATCGGTTTGCAAGCATTTTTTCTGTCCAGTCATAATAAGCTGTATGTACTTTCTCGCAAGAACTTATCCAGAGATCTTCCAGGGTGGGCGATTTGTTTCGATTCCTATTTTTAGCCAAGTATTCGATGCTTTTCTATTCATTTTCCATGATATAATTTCAGCTCAAAGTGGTGGTATGCGTTCCCCACCCACTGAATCCGCGAGTACTTTCTCAAATGCTAAAAGATTTCTATATCTGAAAATTGTTGATCGTTCCTGAGTTATCACATATTTAAAAATATAGCGTTGATCGATAGCAGTTGCAACATACGTGTTATTTAGACGTTCTGGGCCTGAGCTTTCAGACGTATTATTATTCTACGACTATTATTATTATTATTATTATACGACTGTTATTCTGTTTAGGATATTTTCGCGATGAAATATGGGAAAAGCTTATAAAAATTAAATAAAAATTTCAGAAGAACGACTCGCGACCCAATATAATTGATACCAGACCTCGGTACCGGCCCGCTGCATGGAGGATGATAAACACTTATACAAAGGGTGGGTTACCACTATAGCAAGAAGCCGGATTAATAATTGATAAAAAGATTTAAATAGTTTAATTTTTCCCCTATATTATTGATAAATTTAGATGTGAATTTTGGAAACCTAAAAATTTTATCTTCTGACTAGGCTATACCATTTAAACAAATGTGAATAACTTAGATAATGTATTGTAGATATTATTACCATTTTGTGAGTTAACGCAATTACCAATAGATTAACACATGAAGCTAGATGAGTATTTTGTTTTCTAATTTACACGTCACAGCATTAGTTGGAGATAAAACGTAAGTGTCGTAAGGATTATCCAGCTTAGATAATACATATTGTCTAGGCTTATCCTATTTTCATAATCTATTTATTGTAATTTATGGGAGATTAAATTGAAGAAAAATATCAATTCTCTTTTGAGTGTGAGCTATTTGACTGTTTCATAATTATAATGCCACTAGAAAAGGTTATCTCATCTGAAAATCGTTTATCTTATTTTGCTTTAACCCGAGAATTGTCCTTTGGAGGATTTCCAAAGGTCGACAGGACATTTGGCACATCGTTCGGTGAAAGAATTTTGAAATTAAGTTATATTCATGTAACGAAACAGAGTGAAAACCGAATCGCATTTGTGTAGAATTTGAATTAATTAAAATTTTATGACAACGCAGACGGAATTACCCGTGGGGATGGAAAATAATAAGGAAGATATTGGGAACTATTTTTTAGCAGAAGTTCCATAAATCATCTTGCCACGGATCTTTTCCTAAGTCGCAGAATAGGATGAAATAAGTTGTCCCCATATCTGGAATGTTCAAATTTCACAAACTTTGCGTTGTCTGCCGTAGTGACCAAAGTCCCGGATGGCGTGACGTCACCACCTTGCGGTGCCCGGGCGCCATTTTAATGACGTCATGCCCCACCCCCCTATAAAAGGACTCTGCCGGTGGCAAATCTGCTCCGTCAGTCCCCGCCGCCTCAACTCCTATAACTATCACACACTACAACACATCTTTCGCTTCTTCTTCCGGTTCTTCAAGATGGCGGAGAATAAGTCTGGAATCCAGGTAAGATTCGTTTTTAGTAACTTGTTTCGCCATCTTTCTGGTCTGTCTCGGTTTTCCTGTGCGTTTAAACTCCCCGAATCCGGAATTTGTGTTCCAGGACGAAGTAATGACGGGCCGAAATCCCTCTCTCCGGCGAACTATGGCTACCGTCTTTATCGATTTTTGTCGATTCTCCCATAGCGGTGTATATTTCATCGGCCTGCTGCAGACATAATTGGTAAAAGATACGCCAATTTCTGGTTAACTCTATTAAACGAACTTATGGTTCATTTCCATCGACAAATTAGATTGCAGTTCTAATGATATTATTAAGGTCGAAATGGTTTAAGTGGATTTGGGGGCAGTTTAGAGGTCGCAGGTCTAGGTTAGTCTTATTTGTTCTTTTGACCTTTGGGGGATGTTTCTTTTCGTAGCAAGGTTATCACCAGGGCTACAGTCGACAAAAATTAAAGCACTTCTTAACCACGATTTGCCGACAATTTTAGATGTTTTTTAATATGTTTTATTGACTTAAACTCCTTCAAGAGAAGAATTTTAAACGACCTTCAGCCACTTCCTTACGATTAATCTAGCAGTTCACTTTCCCGTATATTCGTTCTTCGCACAACAGCTCGATTTTAGCTTATTTATGAGTTTCTGATGCGTATTTAAACATTTATGTGATTTTATCGTGCATTTTTCCATTTAAATAAAGGAACGATAACACTGAATATTCAATTTCGCGTCTTTTAATAAATAGTTTTAATGAGTTCCATGTTTGTTTAGGGTATGTTTAAGTTCGATAAAGAAGATTTAATTTTTTTTTAAAGTTTATTATATTTCTGACTTCAAAATTCTTAAGTGTAAAACGCAGTGTAAATTTAACCTAAAACTGACATATTTATTTTTCAATATCAATATATATTGTTTTAGTATTACATTTTATATTTACGATTAATTTTATATACTTTTTATGATAGAAATTTTTTATTTTTTCAACTCGAATTTTAAATATCTGCTTTCCTGGTTACACTGCCTTTTAATGCATATATATAATAATTAATATTCAAAATCTTTAATATAATTATATTTTTTATGTTTTATTATATATTTTTATGCTTAAATGGTATGGTTATAATTTAAAAAATTGTTTCAATTTTCATAAATAGCTACGAAAAGTAAAATATCCTATAATATTAATCTACTTTTCAATATTACTATAATATATTTATTAATTCAACACCCTTAACGATGAAATTGAAATATAAAATTATAAAATATTAAATAAAATTAAAGGAAAAAACATTTTCTGTTCAAAAATTATCTGATAAATTATAAATATCATCATTTGTTAAATTTCTCAGAAGACTGCCATATCTTATAAAAAATATATCATAATATATTAATAATAACAGTATATACATAATATCAAATAAGAAGCACACTTTATTTTTCGTGTTCTGCAAAGTCTATTACAAGGCTTACAAAAGCAAAGTTAAACACTAACAAAAAAGCAAAACAAAGAAATTAAATACAAGGCAACAACATAGATAATGAAAAAAAGCTTTATTACATACGAATATCTGAAAACAGAAAAAGTACTTCAGACGAAACAATAAGTCATAAGAAACGTGCAGTTACTTCAAGGTGGCTTGGTGGGTCTGTCTCTGCTGAAGAGAATGAATTGAAGAGAATGAATTGAAGAGAATGAAATGAAGAGAATGAATGAAGCGATTTAGGATAATGTGACCAATATTTGTTTCCTAGTCACCAGTACTCCAAAACTCACTAGTAACAAGTCCAAAACACTTGTGAGAACTCCCAAAATTTCCGCTTCAGACAAAAGTCGAGTTGATTTAAATAAAGTTTATTGCAAATCAATTAATCATAATCTTTGGAAAACTGTGGAAAAATCTTTTTGTCCATTAAGCCTTAAATTATGCAAGATGCTTCTCTTTCCCATTACGTGTGACATTTTTCTTATAAAACTACTCCAATGAGATACAGGTACCTCATCTTTAGTCCAATATTGAGACAGGTGGCCAACTTTTCCGAGTAATAATTTAAGTTGAAATTTTATCATTCGTAGGTATAATAATTCCGCTAAATATAGTTAAAATGAAAAATATAAATATAGAAAAATAATGGAAATATTTAAATGTCTCCTTAAATGGGGAGATTTTTTATGAATTTTTAAATATAATAGATATTTAAGCAGACAATGATAACTCTAGATTAAGAAAAGGGTATACTGCTCCTTTCTGCAAGTATTTTATGTACATTTTTTTTTTATTCAGAAGCAATCATATTTACCTTCTTCAAATGTTATGAATGGAGCAAGGCTGGTCGTCATGAATGGGCGAAAGCGGACAAAGAAAAAAAAATCTTACGTTACTAAAATGAGGTTCTTGGCATGAATTCCAACAACAAACGAAAATTCGTGTTTGGTCTGTCGAGTGGTTGTATTTTCTTTTATCTGGGGGCAAAAGTTGCCAAGTTGCAAATATAATTGAACGCTCCGCAAATGCTAACTCGCCGCCTCTGGAAGCGTTCCAGAGGGTTAAGCGGTTAACAGAGTAGTTTATCTCACGTCTATTTAATGATTGCACATGCCGTGATGTTAATTTTAAGTCTATTAGCTAAGCAAATAGCGTGCCACATTATCTACTTCCTGCCATTTCCCATTCACCAAATGAAAGGTCTGTGTCCTCTCCAGCCAAGTCTCTGTCTACCTTTCTAATCAAGGGAAAACTGAACAAGTGGCAAAACGCGTCATTTTCAATATAGATTGTGTACTTTATATAATCAGTTACACGTTTTTATATTTATTAATAATATATATAATCGATTTTTAATTTTCACATACGCGTAGATAAATATCTCGTGCATTTTGCACCTTTTCCGAAACCGAATAAAATTTTTGAGGAATTAAAACTGTTTATATTCGAAGTCAAGATTTTGAGAAAAATTTCAAATTGAAGGAAGAGATAAAATTATTTTTAACTTTAAAAATAACTCGTTATGGTATTCTAATGAGTGAAACAAAATGGCTTCCTGGAAGTTTATAAAAAGTATTCCAAAACTATTTTGAAATTCCCCCTTACTTGATTAAAATATTGAAATCCAGGAAAGGAGAGAGGAGAAAAATTATTAAATTAGCGAATTAAAAATTGTTAATACCATTCAAAGTTAAAAATGACATTCTTTCAGCTCAGTTTTGGGCACATACGTACAATTAGACATTTGATACATTCCCTGCCACAGTTTAAATAAAAACATACTGCCTATGTAAAATCGTCAGGTTCCATTTGTACACCCAAAACTGTATTTAATAAATAGTCTTTTGATTTATTTTCGAAAGCACATCGAAGTACGATATCGAGGATTCTGTGATTAAAAATGATACAATCTTATAGCAACTGCTATTTCAACACTTATGTAGCATTTAAAAATACCCTATTTATGGTGTTTTTAAATCTTACACCGGGTGAGTGGGGGGGGTAAAAATAACAAGTGTTACAACAAATTAGCCATTGTTGAAATGACAGTTGCCGTGGAATTTCCTGGTAAAACTTTATATTGTCTTGTACAATTTTAAAGTTTTAAGATTTAATACTCTAAATGAAAATATAGTAGAAACCACTTCACTGTGAAAATAAATTCTTTCAACTAACTTACGATAAACATATTTCTTAAATTAATAAAGACCTAATAAAATAGTGACATAATAACCGTTTTTTTTATTAAACATTTTAATGACAGTTTTAAGTTTTACAAAGTTCAAACGGAAGTTGAAATCACTTTTTCGTAGATTAGTTTTAAATATACAAGGAGTTGTAATTTATTTCATAGTTTTTGAAAAATAAAATGTTTAATAAAAATATTTTGTTCCTATTTATAGGGTTATAGTTCTGGTTAATGGGGTAACTACTGCGATAATTAATTATGCTAATAATTTTTGTGATTAGAGTGCATAAAGTAGTAGCCTTTGGATTTGGTGTTTTTTGGGCTTTCAAATGCAAAAGGGAAAATTGTCCAATTCAGTTGCGATTCAAGTGAAACTTCAGAATTTGCAAATGCGTTACATATGAGGAATCATACGCATATTAAGTTATCTTCAGCAACACATTCATAAATCCCAGAAAATAAAACATAAATCCCAGAAAATGAAACATAAATCTCAGAAAATGAAACGTAAATTCCAGAAAATGAATCATAAGCCATATGATGGTTTAAGATTTTAAATGCGATACGCAAAAATTTTGAAATTCACGCATATAAAAATTTATATGTTATTCTTAGTTTTCCGGCCGTTTATGATCATATTAAGATTGAAACGACTTTGCGATTTATGCCGCGATTTAGTATTAGGGCAAAATATGGGCGCCCATGTGGAGGCAGAGGGGGATCGTTCCCCCCGTAGCCATTTAAAAATTTGATTTTCCCGAACCTGCTATGCATTTACTTTCAAAAGTTTTACAGTCACATTTTAAAATAAGGTACTTTTTAGCTCATTACTAATTGTCAAGCAGTATCAATTATTTTTGTTGCATTTTGGAATCTTGTACATTCACTAAAATTCTCGACAGCTTTGAGAAGGAGGTAATAATTTTTCTCAACCCCACCCCCCTCTCCCCAGAAGTACACGTCAATTTTTATCAACCTCCCTAGAAGTAATCGTATGGGCGCCCATGAGGCGAACAATTCTCTCGTATGTCCCTGGTTCTCCCGTATTTCAGCCAAATTTTTCAGTTTCTCCCGGCTCCTTTATTGACATTCTATTTCTTACGTATATTTCACCAGCCATCAAATATCAATCAACCCTATCTGTACCGCGTCCATGAGATTTTCACAAGGAAATAAAAAAAAGGCTTATATCTGCAGGATCAGTATATATATCCACAAGTCACCAGACACTTTCGATTTTTGACATTTTTTCAAATTTCTGAAGAAATACTGGATGAATTGTTCTTCAACTTCGGTGATATAAAGAACATACTTGAACTCAAACTTTTCAGTACCGATTCAGTCAAGAGTGAATTTAGGGGACCGACAACAAATTGAAAATATATATATATATACTTGTAATCACCCTGTATCACAAAAAAATGGAAATGATTCATAACTTTCTAAAAACATTTTTCTTTCCATATGCAATATTTTTGTGCATTTTTGTGAAAATAGCATTTATATCCAGGAAGATATAAACTTTTTTTGAAAAATTCCATTTTTTTTCACATTTTTTTACTTATGGGATGCAGAGTTTTCAACCAAATTTCAAAAAACTTATATAAAACTTGTCAATTTAAAAGAAAAATATACTGAAATTTGAAATGAATATATTGTATATTTGAAGGGATATGAATATTTATATGCAATAATTTTTAAATGTGCATGCTCAAAAGATAGAAAAAATCTTTCATAATTTGGTAGCGAATTATATAGGGCAACTTAAATAAAAATTTTAGTTGATTACCATAAAAATTGAGAAAGTTATCAACGATATAGTGAGCTGCATTTGAGTTACTTTCTAGCAGTAGCTGAATGATAAGGGATTTTCCACAAATTGGTATTTCCTAATTTATTGGACACGTATGTGTGCTCTAAGTGAACTAGTCCAGAATTATGAAAATCAGTAGAAACAAGTTTCTTGTGCTGTATAATGAGATTTATGTACCATAAATTATTGTCATATATGAAATGCTATAAAAAACATACTAACAAATGACAATTTGTGGAAAATCCCTTACTGCTTTAAGGAGTAACTAAAATGCAGCAAACTGTATTGCCGATAACTTTCTAAATTTTTATGATATTCAACTAAAATTTTTATAAAAGTTGCCTTATATAATTAGCTACCTAATTAGGCAAGAAATTTTTATCTTTTGAGCATGCGCAGTTAGAACATATTACATCTAAATACTCATATTTCTTCGAATATTCAATATATTAATTTCTAATTTAAGTATAATATTTTTCTTTTATGTTGCCAAGTTTTATGTAAATTTCATAAAATTTGATTGAAAACTCTGGGTTCTAATAAGCAAAACACCTGCAAAAAATGGAATTTTTCAAAAAAAACGTTCATTTATCTTCGTGGATATACATGCAATTTTACAAAAATGCACAAGTATATTTCACATAGAAAGCAAAATCTGTTTTGAAAGTTGGGAATTATTTCCACTTTTTATGATACATGGTGATTACAAATATATATATATAAGACTACAAACATAGACACGATCAAGTAGCGAAAATAGTCCACCAGAAATTGGCAGCGAATGCTGGCTTTCTGACAGAAAAATGCCCGTACTACAAATATGAGCCAGAGACCGTGCATGAGAACGAAACACACAAGCTTTACTGGGATAGAGCAATCATAACAGACAAGACAGTCCCACATAACCGTCCTGACATAACCCTCGTCGATAAATCGAATAAGACCACGTACTTAATCGACATAGCAGTACCCAACACCAATAACATACAGACAACCTACACAACGAAAATCACCAAGTACCAAGATCTCAGACATGAAGTACGAGATATATGGGGTATGGAAAAGATCCTCATCATCCCGTTAGTCATCTCAGCAACAGGGATAGTACCAAAAACGCTTGCGACGAATTTGGAGATACTCAACATTGACCCAAACACCTACATTGAAATACAAAAAGCCACAATCCTAAACACGTGTCACATTGTCAGGAAGTTTCTAGACATGGCACATTAAGAAGTGATGTAAAAAGAGGCTTGGGAACATGGCGCTCTGCCCGTCCCAAAGCCTGTTTCCGCCAAGAATGGGCGAGGAAAACTTTTATATATATATATATATATATTTTTCTTTTCTTTTTTTCAATTTGTTGTCGGTCCCCTAAATACATTCTTGACCGTATGTTTTCTGGAAAGTATAAGTCCAACCATGTTCTTTACGTAACTGAATTTGAAGAATAATTCGTTTAGTATTTGTTGAGAAATTCGAAAAACTGTCTAAAATTGAAAGTTTCCGCTGACTTTAGGGTATATAGTGTATGTTAGGACTGTGAAAACATGTAAATTTAGAACTAATATTATGACGTAACACTCCGCAGAACATATTAAGAAAGTAAGTCCGACGTTTTATACGTAGTGTAATTTATTTAACAAAAATCCATGTACTTACGTTTTGAACGGAACTTGCCCATCCCTCGTCAAGAATACGCATGACGCATGCGTATTCCTGACGGGACACGGCCAAAGTGCATCCAAAAGTGCGTTAATTTTTTAAAATAAATTATATTAAGCCTAAAACATTGAACTTATTTTCTCCACTTTCATATACGTTTGTATTCTATTTTGTGATCCGTATATTGTCACTCCATTTTCTTTAACTGTATTATATATGTTTGTTTGTTTGTTTGGCTTTTTTATGGCGCAAGAGCATCTGGGCTATACTGCGCCAATGTATTATATATGACGCTGCTATATAAAACATAAATTAATTGTTTTATTTAATATTATCCATTTATGAACGTTTTCTGGAGGGGTGTTGCTCTTCTAAAAAATGCTTAATATGTATTTTCCCGTTAATATATATCCTTTAATTTAGTCCTTGTTGCAATTACATATCCCTCAAATTCACGAGCAAAAGTTAATCACTTTATTTCGCGTCGACTATGACTAAATAGTAATGTTGATAAGAACTGACGTTTCTGTGTCTGAAGACTTTTGGACAGCACTCTCGCTCAAAGGAATTATAAATTTCAATATATAACAACATAGTAAGAAGCAAAGATTTAATGAGGTTTAGGCAAACTAAACTTTCGTTGTAAAGAAGTCCTCATTCAAAAGAAATAATATTTGTTTTGAAATAATGAAATTTTGAAATGGATTTTTTGAAATTTTTTTTAAATGGATAAAATAATATTTTATCCATTTGTAGTTATTCAGTCTAAAAATAATTTACCATTAAAACCAATGTCTCACGGAACAATAATATTCCTGATTTTTATTCAGGGAAGTTCAAACTAGAAAAAGTTCCGTTTTCTGGTTTCATCATTGCACTAGAACAGTGACTCCCAACATGGGAGTCGTAATTCCCTAGCGCGTAGCAAACTAATTTCTTGGGAGTCGTTGCAATTATTTTTAGTTGCAATTATTTTTATAAGGAATTTCATACCAAATGTTTCCAACGCTTTTATATTTCAACATGGCTACATTGCAATATTCTACTAATCGTTGTTAACTTTATATCTATAATATACATTAATACATATTCTTAATATTATATACGTATTAGTACAATGTATACAAAAGTAAAATATGATAATTTTACATTTAATGTGTTTTCTTTACTCTGTTAAAAATGCTTTTATTATGAAAATGTGGTGGCAGCAGACAAAGGAGGTCGTAGACTATTTGGTTACTATAAACGTAGGTCGCGACTCAAAACGGGTTGGGAAACATTGTACTGTAACTAGAAGAATCCTAGTAGAATGCTAAAAAATAAAGTATCAACTCTATATGTCTTAAAAGTTAGGTCCTAAGAAGATATAAAATGACAGGGATAGTGTTACATATGCCCATAAAACCGATATTTCACAACATAGATAATTATAGAGTAACATGAAGAAAAAAAATTATACAAAGGGCACTCGTAATTTATTCACTTTAAATGTGCAAAAATTATTGGTGATTGATGAGAGAGTTTAATGGTAAAAATATAGAAAACAGGCTTTTAACACAGGTATAGAAATAATTCAATTCAAAAATTTGATAATTTTAATGAAATGCATAAAACAGAATATAATTGAAAGAAGATATTAGCAATATTAGAGAAATATTGTACTTTTAATAGATTAGTGAAGTATAATTAAAACTTTGAATTTTGGAAGCTAACTATACGTGTTAATATCGCGCTGTGTACTTTGGTATTATTAAAAATATTGAAGTATGCACCACAGTGTCAAAACTGTGCATATATAAAATAAACCTCAATATTATTTACTATAATAATATAAGGAAACAGATGAAAACTACTTCATACTTCCATGGTTATATTTGAAATAGTTATTATTTGAAAGAGAGGTTAATATTTAGAAATAGTTAAATATTATTTCATAAATTAAACACTGTCGAATTAAAAGTATTTAAATAAATAAAAGCTTTTATCGCCAACAAATAAATATTTTTACGTAATCTTTTATGTAACGTTTCCAAATGTTACTTTCTTCGATGCGAGTCCATTTTCGATCAATCTGACAAAGCACCTTTAAACATTTGTTTTTGATACACATAAATTAGAGAAATCAGTGTGCCTAAAAAATTGTTTGGCTTGCCCCAACATTAGGGCGTTTTATTTTTCAGAAGTTACTACTTTCATGTCAATTCGCTCTTCCCCTTGGATCTATTTCTCTAAGAGATCTGTATGCCAAATTTCAGACAAATTGAATAATATATGGAGTTGCACACTTTCGCCACTTTTGTAGGATTCAGTTGTTTTCGCCAGAGATATGTACCTTGCCTGTACTCCACCTTTCGGAAATTGTAGCTTACTAATTCTTTCCTCTTTTTCAAGTTGTGAAAATGAATACTAGGAAAGGAATTTTATTATTTGCAAAGATATCAAGTGGTGAATTTCTGGGGGTTCGTCTCCCCTCTAGAGAACGAGTTCTAGTAGTCTTCATCTACCATCACAAAGAGATGAAGGAAACGTACTCTGATTCCGCAAAGTCCACAGATATCAAACTTCAGGAAATGGGGAAGAAAGCAAACATCCCTGTAATAACGGAGGAGAACACTAGTACTCATATTCAGAAGCTATACGAGGAATATCAAAATCGGGATAAAGAGAAATCAAGAAACATGGAAACAGCGAATATGAAGTGGCAGATTTGGAAAGGTGATCTTGTGGAACTATTTGATATCGCTCGGCAAGATGTGATAACAATTAAGAATGTATTGAAAGAAGACAAGATATTCTTTAAATTCACAAAAACTGAATGAAACGATTAGATATAAAAAACCTAGTTTGTCAAGAGAAAGACGATCGATTTTGTTACCAGCCTTATGAAGATATTCTTTGGATTATTTGGGGTTAATAAAATGGAGGAATATTGCAACAATGGGTTAAGAAGCTTCATCAATGCCCTTAAAGTGCTAAATGACATTGCAGAAAGGGGTATTGCTCTAATAAAGAAATTCAACATGTCAGTCAGGGATGAACAACAGAAACAAATCCTGTTGAATATTGTTGAATACCACAGAAAAATCTTCACCAAGCGAACCAAAGCAGTCAACAACAATGTAATATTTTAATTTTTATCTAATAAAATAAAACACCCTACCCAACATAGATATGAAATCTTTCTCGAGTAGATCAAAAATCCATTCCAAGAAAAGAGAATTTTTTTTAACAACATAAAAATCATCTACAAGGACATCGAAGGATGTCCTTGATCCAAGGACTTCTTCATCCTTGATGTCCAAGGACATCAAGGATGAAGAGATTCAAAGCAGGTTCGTCGCGAGAATTTTTAAAATATGCAATACCTGAATATTCATTCGTGGGTACTAACCTCGTTTCCCCGAAATTTTTCTGACTTACTAAGACCCAAATTCTGATAACCTAATTTTTTTTAAAACGATTTTAAAAAGATAAAAAATTTCCTTTAAAAATCAAAAAAATATCCGTTAAATTCAAAGAAAAATTTCTTAATGAGCAATTTGTATTAAATTAAATGACTTCAACCTTAGACAACGCATAGAAATTTTATTTATTTATTTTCAAAATGCTCTACACAGTTTCCGAAGCAAAGAGATATCCTTATAAATGCCTGTTGTAAATGAATTTTAATTACATGCGAAGATATAATAATTATACGGAATAATTAAATTTTTTGACCTTGTCAAAAATAAACTGCTATCGATTGTCTGCTTTTTACAAACTACATACAATCAGATTTTTACAAAACCACTTTGGAGCAAAAAAAAGGTAAGTGATTACTGCTTATTACTAACATTTTGTAGATCAATAAAAATTATACTCATTATTTATTTATTTATTTATTTGTTTATTTATTTATTATTGACCTATTTTATTTTTTTATTAGATTGGCGAAAAATATATTTTTTGGTGTGTTGTAGAATTCTAGTAATTAGCTTTAATGTGCTACGAGATTAAAAAGGTTGAGTATCTTTGGTATGATGGATACAGATGTGTTTTAATAATTAAAGCTCTGTAGCTAGTTCATTAATGAGAGCTGTGGGTACAGCCAGGAACAAAGCTCATTTTTTGTTATTTCCTAAACCCAAATTTTTGTGGTGATGGATTGATTAGCTTTAATTTGAGCGATAGAGTGGTATTGTCGAGAAATAAAATTGCAATGTGTTGTTTTCCAACTGCACATTGCATTTTAAAAATATATGAAAAAGTTTTTGACTAATTAGAAAAATTTGCATTATTTTTTAATTAAATATCATATTTATAAGCACATAATAACGTTCTCATTTTGGTGTGACATATTCTTTCAGGAAGCTTTTAAGATCTCAAACCTTGTCTTTAAATGCAAATTGCACTTTTTTTTTCATTTTTGATTTCAACCCATAATAAAATTTAGTAATATACATTAAAATAATAATTATTTTATCGGATTACTTTTAAATTACAAAATTATGTTGGTTTTTTTTATTTTAACAACCTCTGCCGACTCATTTTCAACTTTAATCGTATAACACAGAAGGTTAAATTTTTAATTTATATCATAAGTATAAGTGAAAAAAATCTATATAGCAACAAGCTTCTTGAGCAGATGGTCCAGAAGTCATCCTCTACGGTGGATATAGCCCACATCTTAAAGTTCCCCATACAAGGTATCATGTTCAATTTTTGTTTTTCTATGGGGTTTAAATTTTAAGGGGATATGCCTCCCTTAGACCCCCCCCCCTAGTTATTCTTATGATTAAGTCATTCCACGTACAAATTTGAATACTAAAAGAGTGTAATATGCATTTTCCCCAAGTATTGTGAAATTGTAGTATGATTAAGGGTGTTGGAAGGTTAGTGTCCTTCCTTCCTTTTATAGAGGAAATTTTAAACTTTTTGAAGTTTCGTATATTTATTAATTGCAAAAGAAATTTTAAAAGTTTTTAATATTTGGAACTTTAACAGTAGATGGATATATCCCATCATAAAAGACTAGTCTATTGCGAACAACAGAAAGTTTTTTTTCCAAGAAACAAACGAATGTTAGAAAGCGACGTTTTTTAAGAGATGAAGGAAATAAAATCTGTAAGAAGACAACATGGAATAATTGAGAACAAGATATATATAGAAGAGCTTTTAAAAAAACTTCATTCTTTGCAAAATTTGTAAACGTTGGAAATTATAATTATGAAAATGTAGATGCTTTAGGTAATGCAAAATACTTTGTAGAAAAGGAAAATGATTTTTAAATGAGTTTGATTTAAACTTACTATTTTTTGCCATAATTAAAAACAGGGCCATGGAAAACTGTTTTGAAACTTCTTCCATTATTATTGATAAAAAATTTACTTTTTGAAGGAATTTTGATAATTTTTTATTTTACTCTGAAAACTAAGTATAATTTTTGTAAACTCTGAAAAAATGAAATCAAATCTTTTTTGGAAACTATCAAAATTATATTAATTTTTTTATGAACTATAAGTATGATAAAAAAAGTGGTACAACACACTATGCATAAATATTGTATAAAATGCATATTTGATTTATGCATTTTTATATAAATCTGAAAATAATATAGTTTTATATGTTCTTTCGATTTCTCGTAAAATCTGAAAATAAAATATAAGTTTTTCCCCTTAAAATAAAGTAAATCTTTCGTAAGCTCTTATATATATAAAATAAAGTTGCTCGTTCTGAAAAAAATAAGTAGATTTTAATATAAACTCTGAAAATAAAGTAGATTTTAATGTGAGCTCTAAAATTGACGAGAAAAATATTTATTTAAATAATCAATATTTTCAGTTTTTAAAACTGTCGGTTAAATATGATAATTAAATAAAAATTGTAAGTCTTGCATTATGACAGAAAGAGTTTTTGCCTACGTTTGCCCTACATTTCCGAACTGCCTCATATACTTCCTGGTTTAGTCTGTTCGGAATCAATATATATCTGCAGCATCGATTCACGTGTCCCAATCGATTTATTGGAGAAAATTCGATACTTTACAAGCTAACGCCACCTGGATCAGTTACTATGGCAACGAGTTGTTTAGACAGGCTTAATTGCTTGTTACTATGGCATCTAATAACTCAAAGAAGCTTAATGGAAATATTATATAACGCAATATACACTTAGTGCCACATACCATTATCCACTTAAAACCCTTTCAGAGTTTGAAATCCCTTTTAAACCTCTACTTCTAAAGTCCTTGACAACCTATCACAACCGATAGTAACTTCACTTTTGACCAAATTGAATTATATTAACGAGTACAGATATATAATATTATATGGAATTGTATTAACGAGCGTGATATATTTTTCTACTTGTTCACAGAATTTTTCTACTACTTACGTTTATCAAAATCGAAATCACAAATTGAAGAAATAGATCAATTTTCCAAATCAATTTCTCCATGATTTCATTTTGTTAGCAGAAATTCCCGTTTGACAAATACGGCTATAAGAAAGGATCTCGATCTGGCTTTACACAGTAGCTCAGCGGTTAGAGCTTCGAGATAACAGCCCAATGATCGTTGTTTCGAATCCAGCTTGAGTGTATAGGTTAATATTTTCTAACCAAAGTGATCTCCTTAAGTAATTTTAAGGAGGTTGTAGAATCCTGACGACCGTGTCAACTCCACGCTTTTTTTATGATTCCTATTAGGAATTATTTTAGCTCCTATTTTAGCTCAGGGAAAGGAAGAATAGTGGCTGTGCCCAATGGCTCGGCGTCAAAGCACCGGAACTGTAATCCAGAGATCATTGACTCGAGTCCTGCCGCAGTACGAGGCAAATTTTCTTTTCTCTGGCTACTATGAGCTAACAGCGAGTTAGAGTCTGAATCATAAAAAAAAAGTAGAATAAGGCATAATCATAATTATACCTTTCTTATTTTATTCTTACAAGTCGAAAATGGTTCTTATTTAAATAAAAAATCAGATAGTGTGAGAAATTAATTTTCATAGTTAAATCAATTAATAATAGTCACCTTCCTTAATTACAAAGTCCCACCCTTTGTTAAATGCGAGTATTTCATGAACACGCATTGGGTTTCTGTTGTAGCATTTACACATGATCACCTAATGAGCTTCTCATGGAATAACTAATTCCATGTGACTTGGTCACCTATTAAAATTCAGCTGGGATTCCACTATGTAAAGCATGTGAATACCCATGGAAATATGAACATGAAATTCAATGTATGCAAGCAATTTAAATGTATATAATATGCCATCATTTATAAATGCAAGCAGATATTTGGTCCTCCATGTTGTAAATCGTCGTTCATAAATTTGATGAGAGTAATGCCTTCTGGCTAAAAGTATTCAACTCTAATTGTTATTTTGTATAGCAAGAATTTTATCAGCAAAGGGGATAGAGGTGTTCGTTTATTGAGCTGTAACATTGGAAAAGATATCTCTTACTATGTCCTAGTTCGAGATTTCGAGAATACAGATGTACCGGATGAGACTGGGCTTAGTGGTATTTGGCTGCCTGTATGCAAGTTGTATACAAAAGACACGTACCTGCGTGTTAAGAAGATGCCAACTAAAGAATATGTAGATGACCACACTTCTAAAAGAATATTTTTTGTAGAAACACATGCATTTAAATGTCGTCTAACAGTCAGCTGTACAATTGACGCTTGTTCTAAATTCTTTTCAAACAATCTTCATTATACTGATTTGTTTCTATCACAAATATCTTCAAAGTTAAAATTAATAGACGAGGATCATAGCTTTGAAAGGATTTGAAAAATACAAGCTATTAAATGGGCAGTATCGTTACACCAAAAGATATTTGCACCAACAGGTGGTTGCGCCAACAAGTGGCTCTATGCCTGTAAATGGCACTGCTGTTGTATTAACCCTGTTAAATGAATTATTTATGTTCTTTCTCTTTCATCCTGTAATACTATTTGTTCCAAATATTTAGGATGTTCTCGACGAATGAGAGAAAGAAAGAGATAGAGAAGGGTAGAGGTAAACAAAGAAAGAGCGGAAGAGAAATATGTACATGTGAAAACGACTGATAGATCATTTTCCACCATGCTGTTAACTTTAATTTGGATTATGGTTTCACTTTCAAGAAAAACTCCTTCGTGCATTTTTAGTTTTTCATTATTGAATGCAATAAAAGTTGCAAAAAATGCAAAAAAGTTGTAAAAAGTTGTAAAAATGCAATAAAGGAAGTTGGAATTAATTGGATATATATATACCTATCCACCGACGTGTTGGTGAAACTTATCTCCTAATCATTTCCTTAAATATCTATCCTCAACTCTTCCATAATGCTTTCCCAACATACTTTTTTTATCCTATTTTTTCATAGCTTATGCTTTTTTTTTGTCTCTTCCAGTCTTTTATTGTCTAATTAAATAATAAGTTTAGATGATTGTCATTGATTAGGTTTTTCCAATACCCAACTATTATAATTTGGAATGTTGCTTACAGCTTGAATGTTATTTGCAACCATCTTTTTTTGTCTCTTGATCCAGGTATAGTAGAACCTGCTTAAAGTGGCCACCTTTGGGACCGGGCTGCAATGGTCGCCATAGAGAGGTGATCACTATATATTACGGATTTTGGTACAGACATGACTGAGTCCCTACCAGTTCTTATTTATTATTATTTTTGTTATCTATTCTTATATTTTCTCCCAGTTGAATATAGCAAAGGTATCCACAGAATTAACGGTTTTTTAACACCGCTCCTGTTATTTGTCGTTATTTGTCTTCATTCTTCGTTTCAACCGTTGCCTTTGTTTTATTTCACGCTGACCTATCTTTCAGTTACTTATTTTCTAAGTAAAAATATTTGCTTGTTTCATAAATCAGAAATATTGAAAATCTTCTAAAGTCTGAAGAGAAGCTCAAAATCTTTCGTATGAAATTAACTGATAAAGCTAATGTCACCATCTCGCATATTCAAAATCTTGCACAGCGGGCTCCAGCTTAGCTGACTAGGTTGTGACTGGGCCGTTCAAATCGAAAATCGAGCTGTTTATGGAAAAAAACGGTGGTAAAACTGAAGTATACTGTAATAAAAACTTCCCAGTTAATTGATTCTAAATCGATATAATTATTGTTTAAATGCGAAAAGACACTCAATAACAAAATCGCATTAACCCTATGACTAAAATCGAGCCGTGAGGCAAGTTGTTTGCCTCTAAAAATAAGAAATTAAGACTAGTATCAGTAGATAAGAGGACGGCAAGTTGGAAGCCAGTTAGGAGTAAGTATGCTAGTGAATAAAAATGGAGTATAATTCAAACATACTTTGTTTTATTTTGCATGAAGCTCTAATTCTTCATTAGTAAAAGTGAATTTTGCGTCGGTAACCATTAAAAACTTGATAGACGTAGTCTTATAAATAAAGCAATGTGTTTTTTAAGAAATGAAAGATGTTTAACATGCAAAGCTTTGGAAAAGAATAAAATATAGCAATTCCAATTATAATAAACAAAATAAAACATGCCGATAATAAGTAGACGCCATTAATTGCGGAAGGTGATATTCTTTCATTTCTGATTCATGGTTTTTCTTTCTAATTTTCTCGCTTAAAATCGATTTTATACAGAGATCCTTTTTTTTTAACTTTTATCCAGTCGACTTTCAAACGTGCTTATGCTTTATCAAATTACTGAAAATTGTACTTGTTTAGTCCCTAAACCACTATAGTGCAGTAGCATAATCAACCCTAATGACATCCAATCCACAAACTTCCTGTTTATATCCTAATATATAGATTTCCTCTCTCCTACTCCATGCTTTAGTTCTCTTACAATATCCACATTAATTTGAAAAGATTTAAATGGAATAAATGGGAAAATTAAAAAGTTTAAATTGTAATTTCTCTGCCCTTAGTTCTATTCGCTCGCCAATGACTCGGTAATTTCAAATTTCAATGGCGCCCTCTAAGCCCATCGAACAGGATTCAAGACTCAGTAGATCTTATCTTGTAAAAACTATGTCCTGATAAAAGGTGACATCAAGCCACATATCTCTTCCGTCTGAAGACGACCCATTACACGATCTTAGGGTCCAAAGCTTTTTTTTTTTTTACTTTATATTCCTTTTGCTGGAGTTTTTGATCAAATCAAATGAATATTAACAGTTTTTTAATGCTCATTTACGAGGATTTTCACTCTTAAGAACTGCTTCGCGTAATGATGCTTACCATTAGGGAATGAAGCATTTTCTTCCCTCAGGGAGAGGGATAAATTTAAAAATTTTCCCCTTCGCTTTCCCTACGATAATGTTCAGTGTATAATAATGACTATAAAAATATCCACGAACTTTTAATGCACTGCAACTAATATTTTTACAAGTATTAGTGAAAATGTTTAATGGGGACTTACTTTCATCGTATACTTAAAGTTTAAAAAAATGGCAGCGTTTCCCTCTATAATAATTGGTACAAGTGATCTGTAAGTTGATATAATTTTTTTTAAGGATTTTTCAACATGTAAAATGGCCTTCATTGCACGAGAAAGCGAAATGTCTTAATATCGACTTTTTTAAAGGTCTTAGAGGATTTTTGCACAGCGCATGCGCGTATTCCATGCACTCGTAATGAAGTCCTTCAACAAAGAAACTGAAATAGCCTGAGTAGAGGAAAGAACCACAGCGAGTGTGTCCCATAATTTGTTAGGGCGTCGGTCTGGTCGAGTTCGTCCAAAATAAGGAAGAACAGGAGAGGAGAGAGAGAGAGAAGAAGAGGGAGAGGGGGATACCGAAGTATAGAAGATATTTTATTCTAGGATCGATTTTTGTGTCGTGAGCTGCAGTGGCCCAAGGGTTGTTCGTAAGCCATTGATTTTCTTCCAGCTATCCCAGTTTCACCAATTTCCTTTACCTTCCACTTTTCCTTGACGTAAGTACCGTCTTGCATTTAGGCTGGGTTTACACATACATGTATTAGGAAGTAGGTCACTCCATGACCTTACAATGGACCTTTTGGGCAACGTTAACGGAGATCGTTATATCAGATTTAATTGCTTCCAATTTGTTGGAAGTCTGAGTAATGTAGTATGCACAAAAAGATCGTTTCTGTATATCGAAGTTCGTTTATGGAGACATCGATTTTAATATTCTGAAGGTTCTACTATAATTGAAATATATTAATATACAGTAGGGCCCATTTATAACGAGCCCTTATTTAGCGAGTCTCCATACTTAATGTGAAAAATATGCATTTTGTATGGCATAATAGTCAAGTGTCATTCGTTGATTAGCGAACAAGGCTTTTGCAGATCTCAGATATAACGAAAAATGGCATAATTTTTTGAACAAAACATAAAAAGTTCTAAAAATCGAAAATTCGAAAAAAATTAGAAAATTAAAAAAAAATCGCTGATGGAGGATATATTTTTTTACTGGGAAGGACATTATAACAAGAACTTTTTATAATTTGTAACTGAAAAATTTCTGAGAACCCTCATCCCTTGTCAGAATAATCGTAAGAAATTGACAATAAACGCGCATGCGCTGTTTTAAGACAATGAATTTCACTGATGAGTACTTCTAACACTGATGATTAATGTGCTAAATATTTTATGACCAAAATTTTTAACGAACAGATATACTGCACGATGAAGCATACAACTATGGACGGGGGTTTCAGCACCTCCAGATAACACTTATTTTTATAATAATTACTAATAAAAGTTACTTAATATCGTGGTTTTTGTTTTAAATTATTATATTGAAATTCAATTGGTAATCTAATAAGTTCATTAAATTTTGAGAAAATTTGAAGCTGAATATTATCGTATACATGTTGCATGATCATATATATTATACCTATTAAGACTTTAGCTTCGAAAATTAGAATTTTAAATTCCAAAACAGGTATGGCGAACATAGTCTTTGTTGCTAATCTCCTCGTTATATGCATGTTCTAATGTATAAAATTTTATTTATGATCATACAACTATCATACATATTTTAAAATGTATTATGTTGTACTGTTCTTCATGGCAACCCCTCTTGAAATCGTCTTGCCTGATTTTATTGAAGTTGTTTGCTTCTTTAGAAAATTATTATTTCTTTTCTATAAAGTAATTTCTTTTATTTTGAGAACATTTAAATCGAGGATCACGAATTTAAAAAAACAGAAGGAAGAGCGCAAATACACATTTTCTGTAGTATACGTAAAGTATAATTCCGGTAGCAAATTATATGTACAGTTGTGTAAGAATCGTTTCAATAATTTATACTAAATACAGTTCCAAATACAGTTTCAATGATGCATATCAAATATAGTTCCTGGAATAGTGTTAGATGCATACCAAGAATATCTCTGAATAAGGATAATGTATAACTTTAAGTGTACATACAAAGTATACTTCAGCAGATTCGAGTATAGCCTTAACTATACATGTAGAATACAATTTCAATCATTGTTTCAATGCCGTATGTTAAATTCCAAATACAAGTTTGATAGAACGTATCAAGCACAGCTTCAATAGTGTACAGCAAACATGACTTGAATAATACATGATGAGATATAATTTCAACAGCAAATTCCAAATACAGTTTCAGTAGTGTATGACAAGCTCAGTAGTACATATGAGAAGGATATAATAGCCTAACCATTATATTTAAATAAATAGCCTGCACTGTTGAAGTTTGTATGACTATTCATTTGTTACGAAAATGCTCTGTCTGCAATAAAAGATATTTGGAAATTGTCTGCAAATTTTTCTGAATCATTGAAAATGAAACTTGTTTATATAAACCAACAGGAATTATTCAAAGGTTTTCTTAAACTAACTCCATCGACTGAAAATGAAATGACCCAATTGCTATATTAATACTACTTTTAAAAAAAAATGAAAAGTAAGTTTTGCTTGTGTGTAAAATATTCGTAATTTGTAGAAAATATCAAGGGTCATATATACAAATAGATGAAACACCCGTAATTACATCGCGATGTTATAATAAACTATACAGCTTCAGAAACTTCTAGCCGCGTGACTTCATTATCGTCTGCGTCCGAACATAAATTAAGTAAAAGGGAACTGGCAACATTCCCAAAATTCGTTTCTGTGATTTCTTCCTATTTTTAACTATACTTCGATAAAAGAAATGCATTTATTAGACTACTCTTACGATTCTTCTGACTTTTTCTACTTCTTATTTTCTTATTTTTCCTTCATTTATTTGTTTATTAAACGAAGTGAAGAGTTAAAACAAAGGAAATACATCATCCTATAAAGGTAATTTCGCGGGTTCTTTTGTTTCTTTTGTCGTAATACTTTTTGTTTGATTGCTTGTTATGAATTCGTTTTATGTCTCAAGATCACTCGAAGGTTATCAGAGAATGACCTCTAAATGTCCTTGCAAACATCCATGTTTAATTCAAGATTCAAGTTTGAATTCTTTCACTTGAAATCGTAGACTTAACCATTGTATTGTTTTGTTCGGATGATTATTCAAATATTTTGTTAAACTTATTGCTTACCAAAAATCAACAATTACGTAAATTTAATATTGAGCGCCTACACTCAACATCGATCAACTAAACATGACATTAATATTGCATTTAATATTTTATTTCATAGAGGAATCTTCCTTCCTTTTTTCTTTTTTTCTGGCCGTATGTTACTTCTTGATTGAAATTATTCAGTATTGGTCTCAATTAATATGGATTTTTTTTACGAATTTTTAAACATATTCGAAATTTGAAGCATTTGCAAATTAATATATATGTCAAACTTATGCGCAGACAGGGAAAAATGGCATACAGTTGAAACCATCTCAAAGTTATTAAAAAAAAAGGCTCTGCAGTGGCGCAGTGGTACCGCATTCTTCATCTTGCCATGCCGTTAATAGCTTCCAGACTCAACGGTGCCAAAGCAGGAAGGAAGGAAAAACTCTTGCCACCTGACTTCTTAGCGTATTCAGGGACGTATTCCCTAGGCCTTAAGTGGTTCCAAATCCTCCGACAAATGTAGGTTCCCTACTTTACGCAGTGATAACGAATTCCTATGTCGTACTTTAAACCTGAGTGCCATTCCAAATGGTATCGTAGAATACGTGTCATTTTTCTCCCAACTGTAGTTCGGAGTTCGGTTCACTTGTCAGCAGAAGTTCAGATTCCTGTGAAGACTATTCACCCCGGCGCAAGGTGACCTTTTCTCTAAAGTCACGAAATAACGGCAGGATTATTTAAAACGGACTACGAAAAACTCTTTCATTTTACAATAATTAAACAAAGGTACCAATATAATTAATTGAAACACAAGCACAAAAATTTTAAGTTTATACAATCGATATTAAACTTATAAAAATTATATTAAACCTACAATATTATATTAAACTTATAAAATTACATGAAACTTACAAAAATTGTATTAAATACAAACAATCAATATTAATTTCGAAGAGTCAGTATTATACTTCAGTTATCGATGATACATTTTGATAATTAATGATGTGGGCTGATATCATCAATATTTATTTTGAATAACGGACATATTAAATTTGGATAATCAACACTAAATTTGAATAATCAAAATTACACTTAGATGATCAATGTTAGACTTGGGTAATAGACTTTAAACATAGGCAATTAAAGTTAAACAGATAACCAAAGTTAAACTGGTGTAATTAATAAAGTTAACTTAATTGAACTGCTCTACACAAACAAGATAAATACTATTGGAATAGATTTGTTTAAAAAAATTTAGAATATCAAATTTAAACTTCTTATTATTATTATTATTGCCATCATTTTTGCAAAGATGATGCGATTCAGAGCTTATTCTCCCAAATAACAAAGATGGTTAATTCATTGACGACATTCGTCACTTACCAAACAATGATGACTGATTTAGAAAATATTTTTATTGAAATCGCGTTTCAAAAGCATTTTTTGTAAATGTTTCAATGGCGGTGCGCTATCTTCACACTGAAGGTATGATATAGCTATTGAAACCAGCGCCGTAGATAGGTTTCCAGTGTCCGAAACAAGTTAAGTATTGCACCCGCGTAAACCCGTTTGCACTCCCTTCCCCCAGCCCGATATTGGAATTTTGCACTCTTAATGACTTCGTGCCCCGGGCTTTAGCCCCGTTGGCTCCTCACACGCTATCACTTCCACGTAATCACTGATTGAAACAGCTGTTAACAACATTCTCGCAATATAATTACAACAAATAATTTTTGTATGAATTAATCGTTTTTAGTAGTTAAGAAAATCTTTGATGCGGAACTTTAATCAGGAGTAAATTTTCCATAAAAGAAATAAAAATTTCATGAAAGTTTTAAAGTTGTTGGGAAGAAAATATTAAGGAAAGGATTTTTGCAATAAGAACTATTTTTCATTCAGTATTGAGTCGAGAAGCAAAGTTGATGTAAATCGATTGAAAGCATAAAATATTATAAATATAATATGAAAACAAAACTTGAAAAGGGGAATTTTCTGTCCCTTTCATATATTACTTTCTCTCTCTCTCTCCGTCTCTCCTTAACTAATGAAAAAAAATAGATAAAAAAAGGAGGAAAAGAAAGAAAAAGAAGAAAGATTTTTATAAAATTCTCTACGTCTCATGTGCGAACACTATCTCCAAATGTTCGTTATGTGTATCATAAAAAATACATTCATTTACATCACTTTCTTTCCAACAGATAGCAATATAATGTCTTAGTTCAAACTCGATCAAATCGCCATCAAAAAATAAAAATTAACTTTAACTCAGAATCAAGCTTTTTCCATTAATCAATATTTTCCGTGTAACTTCTTCCATGTTCTAATATTCTAAATTAGTTTTATTCGTCGATATTATAAATTGTATTCGCTACTTCCTGTAAATAAACTTTGCCTATTAGTATTAACACAAATTGTATACGTGTATTTTTACCTCCGGGGTAGTAAAAATTTTTGTATTAATTTGGTGCGTATTAATTTTACATATGAAATTGTGAAACATTTTTTTGTTATGTTTCCTTTATGTACTTAGAGTATTCTTCTTTTTAGTTTGATTTTTAAAGATCTTCTTTAATGGTATTAATTTTTATTAACATTTATTTGCAAAATAATTGATATAATTTCATAAATTTTATGTGAAAAAATGTACAGAAGCATCTAAGCTCAAGAGTTTATTATCGTCTACGTCCAAGCACGAATTATGTAAAAGCAATTGGCAACGTTCTCAGCATTTGTTTAATGCTCCTTGCTTTATATTTTATAACATACTTGATATAATTTTTATAAATACAGAGGGTGTTTACACATACTTATAACGATTCTGACAGCGTAAATACAAATACATACAATAAAAAGGTTATTTTCTAATTCATTCTATCTGATATCTCTGCATGTGAACTAAAATATTACATCTAGATTTCTACGATAATAGGACTTTTCGTAAAGTCACAAACGGGATTTTCTCCAATTCCTCCTCCACATCTTTCCACAGTCCATCCAAGGTAGTGGGTCGGCGTTTTGAAAGAGATTGTTTTAAAAGTCCAAATGCACAATAAGCCATCGGTGCTACATCTGGAGACTGGGTAGGAATATGGCTAATTGGTGTTGACTTGATTCCAATTTCTTGTCTCATTTTTTCTAGAAATATGGTTGTACTTTTGGAGGTGTGGCTGCTCGCTTTGTCCTGATGGAGTTCCACATTTTGAAAGCCAGTAGGATACAGTTTTGCAATACCTTCTTTAAAAATTGGCGACTCTACGTATTTTGATAATATATAGAGTTGAGTTTTGGATTTTTTCAACTTTTCTTATTTTTTATTTTCCGTTACAAGAAATGCCAGCGATAACCATAAATCATTTATAGAAATTTTTTTTGCTCTCTTTGAAACAAACTTTTGAGTCTCTTGGACCTCTTTTTTTTTAATAAATCGACCTTTGTTTATTACAATCATTTAAATAAATCCACGCTTAATCAATTGTAACAATTTTTTTTCCAACTATTTCCTGCTAAATGACTTTCATGTTACAACCTGCATCTAGTCTTCCGCTCAGCAACATGCCGAGGTAGCAGACGATGAACTGCACTTTTTTTGCTTTGATTAAATTCAAATCTTTATTAATTATTTTATAGTTAATGCTGATGTATGAAAAGCTCTTGACATAGTTCTTTGAGGTTTTGGATTTTCTAGTAAAACCGTAGACTGCACTTTAGAAATGTTAGAAGAAATATGAACCATTTTGGGATATTTCTTTTGGGTTTATCCCCCCCTTGACATTAAAGCTTGACTATTTTTTCATTTTACATTAATAATATCGCTTATTTTATATTTTGAAACATGAAAACCATGCTTCTTGCATCGCTTTTTAATTATTGAATATGAATATTTCTCTTCGGAAAGGGTAAATATATAACC
This sequence comes from Dysdera silvatica, assembly GCA_006491805.2. NCBI lineage: Eukaryota > Metazoa > Arthropoda > Arachnida > Araneae > Dysderidae > Dysdera > Dysdera silvatica. Next base: position 96,562,518 of record QLNU02003225.1, on the reverse strand, counting down.
TTCAAGCCAAAGCTTTCTGTCGTATGCCATTTCACAGCGCAAACTAAATTTTTAGTCGCAAACGATTTTCCGCTTTTCAGGTAATAGCGTGTTGTCATATTTTTTCCGTGGCGCTATTAGTCTTTTCTTAATTTAAAATCAATGCCTTTATAAATATGTGCAAACACCCTCTGTATACTGCTAAATGTTTGTTATAAATATTATATATATATCATCGTCATCATCATCATCATTATATTCAACCATTATCTATCCACTGCTGGATGAAGGTCTCTCCAAATGCTTTCCACACAAGTCTATCCTGAACAATTCGCTTCCATGTCACCCCAACCTGTTTTTTTATTTCATCCACCCATCGAGTTTGTTTACCCATTCAGTTTATTTATATATATCATCATCATCATATTCAACCATTATCTATCCACTGCTGGATGAAGGTCTCTCCAAATGCTTTCCACACAAGTCTATCCTGAGCAATTCGCTTCCACGTCACCCCAACCTGTTTTCTTATTTCATCCACCCATCTAGTTTGAGGACGTTTTCTAGGTCTTCGGTGGTCTCTTGGAATCCAGTTCAGAATTTCTGTTGTCCATCGTTGATCAGTTCTTCTTGCAATATGCCCAGCCCATCGCCATTTCAGCCCTTTTACTTTAACAATGATGTCCTCTACTCTAGTTTGCTCTCTCACCCAAGTGTTTCTTTTTCGATCTCTCCTAGTTATTCCAAGCATGCACCTCTCCATGCTCCTTTGCGTTGTCTGTAACTTTCGTATTGCTCCAACTGTTAGACTCCATGTCTCTGATCCATAAGAGAGGACTGGCAATACACACTGGTTGAAGACCTTTCTTTTTAGACACAAAGGCAATTTCCCCTTCAGGATAAAACTGTTTCTTCCAAATGCACTCCAGCCAAGTTTAATACGTCTGTTGAGTTCTTTCATAATGTTGCCATCCATTGAAATCAGCTGGCCAAGGTAAATATATGAATCAGCAATTTCTAGCTCAATGTTGTCAACTTGTATTTTTGTTTCCTCTACAAAATTATTGAACATGATCTTAGTTTTTTGTAGGTTCATCTTGAGTCCAACTTTTTGAGTTCTTCTTCTTCTTCTTCAGTTATATATATATATATATATATAATTGCTATAAATATTTAATATAAAAATTGTCTTGCAGAAACCTGTGCCGTTTTTAAAAAAAAACGGCACAGGTTAGAAAAAATGTTAAATGAATAAGAGGATCAATGGGAAAGAAGTACCTTAAAAACTCAGGTGCTTGTACTAATTTTAGCCTTGGAGGACTTCGCCGAACGGATAAATTATAATAGTAAACTTACATATGATATCCCGTTAAATTACTATTTTGAAGCAGACGACTTCATCCCGTTGGCATCCGAAAACGAATTCCACGATTTACAAATAAAATTAAATATTTTACGAAATGCAGTTTTATTAAAAAATAAAACGATATACAGGTATACAGAAGTATAACCATATGCAAATTATTCCACAAAATATGCACCAATCGTGCATTTTCTGAAGATACCATATATTCATTTAGAAAGGAATTTTGAGAAAGGAAACTGGCAACACGAACATATTTTTTGTGCTGCCAGATGTTAATTCCTAAATTCACCGAAAACGAAAGAAAAAAGAAAGAACAAATAGCTTCAAAACTTTATGTTAAGGTTAGTAATCGTCTGAAACATTTTACGAGCGGTCTTTTCAAAACGTACCCCATTTTAAAAAAAATGTTCGCCATTTTTTCCTTCATTTTTTAGGCATGTAAGCGTAACTGGATCCAATTTCTCAGCTGTCTTCCAAGTCCATAAAACCACCGTGAATTGAATGCAAGTCCATTTCTGTTTCAGAACTATCTATGCGAAATTTTCGCTTCCTTTCTCGAGATCTTTCTGCCCAAAGGTTAAACATGCAAAAACGGTTTTATCGCTTTAGCTGAATTTTTAAAAAACCGACCTAAGCACTTTTTCCACATTTTTGTTCTTCAATTCATCGTCTGCAATGCACCAATCTGTATTTGTCGCAGCCTTATATTCCTGGTCGTTTACCTTTTGGTGAATACAAAATTCTTTTTTGAAATAGTAGTGAGGCCTTCTAAAATAAAGGGTACCCAGATATACTTTCAGCTAAAAATTTTATGATTGTTTATTTGAAATTTTTTTTTATTTCAAATATTAGTTTATAAAAATATTTTGTCCTTGAAATCTTGAACAATTACCACCATTGTGTATATCGCTGTTTATATAGATACGGTAATATCAAATTGTATTTTAATAGCATTTAATTAGGCTTTTGAATTTCAATGGTATCTGAAAAATATCCTAATACGTTAAGAGTTCATAAAATCAATACTGATTTGAATTCGATATTTTTTAAAAACGTTGAAAAAATGTATACAATTTTCCACAATTCCAATTAAAATTTTAATAAAAAGTTGAATCAAAAAGTTTTGTATTTATTGATACAACTATTAAAACATGAAACCAACGGAACCACTTTTGTGGAAGCTCGCACTTTGACACAAGACATACCACAAATGATAGTCCCTGAGCTTCTTCTTATTAAGAATATGAAATCAGTTTTTTGTGAATAGCACATAAATCTTTTTATTAATATTTAAAGTCCAAAAATCACACTTTTTAAGTGAAGTTTGATATTTTTTATTCGCACTGTATATGAAGATAATAACTTTTGAACTCAATTCGAATAAAGAGGGTAATTGTATTTAAGGGATAAAATTATAAAATTACACGAAAGGTAATTTTGGGTATTTTAAAAAATTATACAAAAACTGAGTTTTTTAATACCAATATTTGGCGCGTTTGGCTATGGTTTAGAAGAATTGGCGATATCGGCATGAAGCATTTATTATTCAATTACGCTCATATTTCAAACTTCACCCACAATATTTTTAGGAAATATAATGGCATAATAAAAAGGAAAAAATCTTCTAAATTTTATGGCCGTAACATCAAAATATTTTACGTAATTTTTTAATAAAGAAAACTAATATAATGCACTGGCATTTCAAAAATTTTGTACGTAAATAATTTGCTTTAAAATGTAGACAAGCGTTATATCATATTGAACGTCTACTATTTTTTGCGGAGTCAACCTGGCTCTAGTAAAAATTTGACGCGGAAAATTTGAATATTGTAAATCAATCAAAGACTTTCAATATGAGAAAATTATAAAAATGTCTCAAAATATCGGATTCCGGAACTATTTTTATAAATTGTGATGATGATACTTTTCATAAAAACGTTCAAAACGTAATTGTTCTTCACAATGGCTGCACTTTAAAAAGGATGTAAATTACATTCATTCTCATTACAAGTCATGTTAATTAAGCGAAAAGATATTTCGTCAATATTTTTGAATTAAATGGTTTCATTAGGAGTGTGTTTACAGTTACGCCAAGAATATTGAAACATAGACAATATTATTCCGCATTTAATTGGTTATACACCAAAAACTGAATTTTTATAATTTCGTTTTGGTGTGTTACATCAATTTTGATTTCATCCAGAGCAATTGTTTGCTTGTAATTTTTTTGACGAAATGTTTATACTTCATGTCAATATCGCCAATTCTTATAAACCATAGCCAAATATCAGTGTTAAAAAGCTTATTTTTTATGTAATTTTTTAAAATACTATGAATGATCTTTCGTGTAATTTTAGATATTAAATGCAATCACTCTCTTTATTTGAAGTGAGTTCAAATGTTATTTCTTTCATATACAATGCGAATAAAAAATATCAAATTTTATCTAAAAAGTGCGATATTTGGACTTTGAATATTAATAAAAAAATTTTATATGCTATTCACAAAAAAATGATTTTATATTCTTAATAAGGAGCTTGGGTACTATCGTTTGTGATAAGTCTTGTTTCAAAGTGCAAGCTTCCACAAAAGTGGTTTCTTTGTAAGATATATAAATTTTAGATAATACGAAAATTTTCCGAACTGGAATATAAAAAATTATAACTGAAAAGTTTTTAAATTTTGAATAAAATCATATATTAAAAACTTATTTATGAATATATTTTATTGTAAATCCCTTATTTCCTTTTAATTGGTCCATAAAAAAATGTAAAAATCATATGTAATGAATTTTGTATAAATAATGATTCATGTTATAACTCAAATATTTAATTCTTTATGGTTGTATAAAAAACTTTTTCTGTCCGCTAATGTCGAATTGTTAAATATATTCGCAATTTTCAAATTCTTAGTTAAGTTTTTAAATTGTAATTTAAAAATACTTTTGCAAATATTAACAGTGTGTCTATGAAGAGTATATTAAATGGTATATTAGACAAGTAATCATTTACAGATCGAAAAGAAAAAATGTTTTCTAGAAATAACAGAATTGTAAAGGAAAGAAAGTTCTATGGAAAATGATGGACGTTTTCGGTTGTTAACGTCGGAGGAATCATGTTCACTTTCACCAAAATGAACATGTCAAAGTTATAAACTTTATTTTGATGAGTCTGTTTCTTTTCCGAAGAGAATCCATATCGTTTGAACAAATAAGATTGCAGAAGAATCGATAAATAATCTTTTACGGAAATCGATAATCACCGTTGATTTTATTAAATTTATTAATGCATTGCTTTCTTAAAACATTAATATGCTAGACTTGATCGGAGAATTTGGAGTTGGAGTGATACACTACGCAAAAATAATATAACTAAATAACTAACCCAGTTAGAAATTTATTGGAGTATTTACACATATGTTTCGGTAGCATAAGCCGACTTCTTCAGAACAAAATGCAATATTTAGTCTGATGCCATCTCTAAAAACAAAATATTTTGTCAGAATATGTGTGTGTGTGCGTGTGTGTTCAGTGAAATCTCCCTATAACGATATTCAGAAAATTGAGAAAAGTTACCGCAAGAGACAAAGCTGAAAAACGTGATACTCTCTATACACATCTGGACCAGGAGTGGGGGAGTAAAGAATATCATTGTAGACAATATCGTTATCGAAGGATGTAATATACCGTATGAAGGAATATTATATCATGTAGCGCCATCTATTGACGCGAAAAGGAAACAATTTTTGTAAGGAGGTAATAAAGCAATATTGAACATTTGTCATCAATTATCGCACTGGCCTTAAAAAACATTTAAAGTATTTTAAAGAAGATTAAAGTACGGGCAACCTAACTATTTAGACGAATTGAACTTTAAAGAATAAACAGGTGTGGTGAAATTTTTGCGTTAAAACAATTTGTGAAATTCTTATGCTTGAACGGAATCCTTTTGGTGCTTGAAAATACGAAATCAACAGATGGCGCTACAAGTCCATGGGATTTGATTATTTATAAAAAATATCCACTTGTTTATAAAGGATGGTGTATATATTAGAAAATGTGTTTATAAATTTAACATACTACACAATACATAGTATGTATAAAAAAAAATCGTTTCTGAAAATCGAAGTTTTTTATGGAACCGTAGACTTTCATACATGAAAGTTCTACTATAATTTATATTTTTAATGTATATTAAATGTATTAATATACAGTGGGATCCGCTTATAACTAGCCACTATTTAGCGAGTTTACTTACAAATTATTTATTTTCACAACGTATTCAGGCTAAACCTCATATTTTGTCCTGAAGAAGATAGCGAATGCTATCAAAACTGTGCTGAAAAGTATTTAATATACTACCTTTAACAGAGTTCATTGCGATAAATATTATTTATTTATGGAAAAACCATATTTGACTGATATCAATAACTGAAAAACAGCTGAGAAATTACCAATTATCTTCGAAGATCGAGTTTGATCACTGCATATGGTTCTAAGTTCGATCTCGCAAATGGAGCATTTTTTTTTTTAGCCCCGTATTTCACCCTAGCAACTGATGTTATACTTCATAAAAAGAAAGCTGAAACTGTAATAACTGAAAAACAGCTAAAAAAATATCGATTACCCTTAAAAGTCAGGTTTTGTCGTAATACATGTTTTCGAGTTCGTTGCTGTAAGCGGCGGGGTTTTTTTATCATGAAAAATTTTCTTTCTGACAAATGACACCATATTCCATAAAATGACAGTAGAACGTGTACTAAATGAAAAACGGCAGAAAAATTTTTGGTAATCGTTAAAAGAGGGAACTTCTTCACTAAATAGGGTCTTTAGTTCGATTCTGTGAATGCGAACTCGCTTTCTTTCTTTTTTTTTTTCAACTGAGGAATGATTGATGATCCTTGAAATTTGAGTTTCGGGAATTCAAAATTCAAAAAATTCAAATTCAAATTTATTTTCCAGACATCTAATATATACAGAATATGGAAAAGTATAATAAATTCATTAGCAATAACCGAAGACAATATATAAGATACATAAATTAGAGATATTAGCAAGAGTAAACCTTAAAATAATAATATATAGCATAACCTTAAAATAATAATATATAGCATAACCTTAAAATAATAATAATATAACATAAATATAAATGTCGGGAATGGGGGAGGGGAAAAAGGGTAATTAAAGACCCGACAAGTTCCCACTACCATCGGAAACGGCAACTCAGCGATAATATTAACAAGTTATGTATACAGGATGTCTCAGCACCAGGTGTCATAGTACTCATCAAGGTGAACGATAATTGTCATAGAACCTATGGTTGCAAACCACCCACAGCGCCAGTTCTAAAATCGTCCAGCATGCACAAATATTTACAACCAGTGCATGAGAAGCGCAATATGCGTTGTCCTAATCATCTATGCACTTGATCAGCTGACCTGAGTAGTATCTGGCGCTCTTCACGCACTGGTTGTAAATATTTGTGAATGCTGGACGGTTTTAGAACTGGCGCTGTGGGTGGTTTGAGACCTTAGGTTCTATGACAAATATCATTCACCTTGATGAGTACTATGACCCCTTAAGGTTTGTAACCCTGGTGCTGAGACACCCTGTATAAATAAATAAAAACAGGCTTAACGGTAAGATTAAAAGGACAATAGGTAAATAAACAGTTTTGCCTGAGTTATTGGCCTTAGTTAGGTTCGGGAATGCGAACGTCTTCCTTTTGTTTTCAGTTGAGCCAATTAGTTCTGTCCTCACAAATGAAGCCAACCTACTGACATCGATGACAGGATTACGTGTATCTAAAACAGATCAGAGAATCGCCTCCTTCCCCATCCCAACAAACACAAATAAGTTCTACCTTCGTACTCAACCATGTTTTAAGAGGTAAAAGATAATACGAATCGTCAAACTCGTAATTTTTTTTTAAATAATTCGCATATAAATATAGCAAAAAAAAATCCTCTTTACGGACACCCCTCGGATGATATTGCTCCATTTTTACAGTCAGATACAAATTTCTCGTCACAATTCTTTCGCAATAATATTCCTGCTTTACGAACAAATTTTTATGCCGGAAAGGTGCCCATTATCGAGAGGTTTTGACTATAATTTAAAAAAAAAAGGAAAAACGAACAATTTTCACGCCGAGCCCCTAGGAATTTGCCACCTTCATTCTTCTCTCTCTCTCTCTCCTCGGTCTTGTCACCACTGTTAAATTTTATTTTTTTAATTAATATATTCTTTATTAGGGATGTCGAATTATTAAAATTTAAGAATTTTTAAGAATTTAAAAAGAGAAATAGTTATATGTGCACATTAAATTGCTGTTATTGGGTAAAGCCATGGTATTTAAAATGTTACGGAAGAACGACATCATGGTTAATGTTTTCTACAATTTCAAAATATTAAACTGCAATGTTTTTCGTAAGTCATTTTAAGAAAAGGGCCTAATACTACTTTTAACTGAAATGGTATGAAAATTTTCCTGCAGTATAAAAAAAAAATGTATATTGAAAAATGTGTGTCGTTACGGAAAAAGACATGAAATACTGCCCAGCCGTAACGGAGTTTTCAATGTTTTTTTCAATTTCGGTACTGTTAATTAAATAATACAATTCATTATTTTGTAAAAGCATGCAATATTATAATAATATAGTTTATTAGTTTTAACGTTATATATAAAATATCATGTTTTTTTTTTAAATTTTAAAATTTGTCACTCATGTCCCAAAATACCATGGCTTTTTCCTATTCTTTAACACAGATCCGTTTTATTATATATAAATTGTAATTAATATTTATTAACAATGTTTTCTAAATTTTGAACTCAAGATGATTTTAATTTACAAAAATATTGTATAACGTGTTTTTATTATTATTATTATTAAGTGGCGATTAATAAGAGTACTGTGTTCTTTTGAATTTCCGCACTATCCGAACACCTACCATTTAACACCTAAAGCATAATGTAGTGGACTCTAGATTTCGAAAGTGCCCCGAAAAAGTTCATAAATTAAATAGTTCGTAAATGGAAATTAACATTAATTCTAGAGATTATTTTTCAGGATCAAATCAATAGTTCATAAAAAAATTATCTCGTAAATTGGAGGCTCGTAATTAAAAGTAGTTTAAAAGTAGTTATTGTGTACTTTTTCCTCTGGCTTCCCGTGGGGTTTTGCCTTTACAAAGAAATCATAAATAAATAAATAAATAAATAAATAAATAAATAAAAGTAAGACGACGGGTTCATACATTGTAATTCATTTCGGACATGTTTCATGCTTGCTTTTTCAATATGGTATTTAATAGGGCAATAAAATTGCATAAACCAATCAACAGTGCCTTATAAACAGGGCAAAACAAATCAATGTGTATCATACAAAACTAATTGCATTTGATTGAAATATATATAAAATAACTATACATACATAAAAAAACTATGTAATGTATAGCAAAAAGAAAAACCTACATATATAAATTAAATGTTTTAACGAGCAGATATAAAATTAAGGGTACGATTTTGTTATTTTGTTTAAATATATTTAAAAATGTACATATAGGTTGAATTCAACTTTTCTTCAATTTGTTATTTCTTGCGCTTTGCCATTTCTCGGCATTATTCAGTGATGTCAGGAATTCGTCTGTATGGGCATTGTTAACCCGCGAAGACGCGCGCGGGGTGTTTCACACCCCACAAGCTAAAATTTGTGAAAAAAAAACCTGTACACCCTTGCTTCTGAAACTGGCCAAACTCTTTCCTGTTGCCTTCAAAGTCACATTCTTTTGGGGTAGGATACAAAGAGAAAATTTCCACTTATTGTTTACTGTAAAATTGGACGTTTTTAATGAAATAATGCTATATAATAAATTGAGGTGCAAAGCGCTCCGCACGCGTCCTGGCATTCCTCTAATCGGGGCGCGTTCTCGCGAGTTAAAACTACTTATACTACGATGGGCAATACTGTCTAAGCGCGTTATATGCTGTGTACAATACTTCATAAAAGTATTGCCTCTGCAGTTCGAAAATTAAATAGTTAAAAAAATAAACAATACTATTTAAACATTCTCTTCTGTCTTTGCTTAGTCCTTTCTTTTTCTTCTTAATTTTTCCTCTATCCTTTTTTGAGGTAAAGCTTTTATAAAAGATATCCAGTCACTTCGGTTTTTGCAAGACTCTTGACCTCTTCTTGTGTTGGCTCTCTTTCTTTTGAGTTCGTCGCCCATAGTTCTCTTCCATCGGTTTCTTGATGTACCCCTCTATGTCTTTCCTTGAGTGGTTACAATCCAGTGCTATCAAACTCTTAAACTAGGTTTGTATTTAATTCAATTGAGAAATTAATTTAGTTTGGGTTCATTTGGAAAAATATATAATAGGCAGCTAAAAATTAGAATTTTTTCCGTTAATTAGACTTAAAACTTTTTTTTGCATAGACTCGTAAGACATTGGTTTGAACCCTATAATATTTATACTATTAAAATAGGAACAGCAGTTCTTTAAAATCGTTTAATACTAGAAACTACCGAATATATAATCATACATTTAATTCAATAACTTCTGGCTTAACAACTTGAAGCCAACAGCTTAACTTTTTTCACGCGATTAAACAAACGAAAGCAAAAGAAAAATCTTTCTCACATAAAAGTCCAAAAACACATCTTAAAAGAATATGGTCCTTCTTTAAAAATGCTCAGTTTATACAAAGCAACAAGAAAACGTCTCTAATGATAGTAACGAATTGGACGTTGAGCTATTTACTTACAGTGGCATTTACTACTGTACATACTAGCCAATAGTGTACATAGGGGGGTGTTGGTGGAGGTCATAATCCCCCATTGCGATCCAATTTTGCTTATATACATATGAATATATGCAATTGTAGCTCTGTAATTTTCCATATATGCCTCTAACACCTCCTTTTATGAGCTTTCTGCTTGCGTTAACGGTACCTGCTTGTCACAAAAGCATCAGTGGTACCCTTACTTTCAGAATTATAATTTTGATTGATTGTCATGTTGTTATAGCAAAAAATTATATCAACACAATTTCATAAAGCTCTACCAGGCTTTTTAGAGTGTTTTTATAATATATTTGCACTCATTAAATCTTCCTACTTTTAAATACAAATTTCTCAAATTAAAACCAAATGGGGGAATCACAAATAATGTTTGTAGAAATTGTCACTAACTGACTAAAAATTATATAATTATAATCTAGCAATAAATACCTAATGGATCGCTATCAACAAAACTAACAATAATTAAGTAATAACGAACTAAACCTAATTAACTAATAACAAATTGGCAATGGTTAACTAATAATGAATTAATAGGGAGACACGAATTTATCAAGGATGCTACTTTATCGAACATACACAGACTTCCCTCAAACAAAATATAATTAAATACGTGCACAAAAATAAACATGAAAAATGATTTTTAAAGAAATTCCGCTCCTTTAGTGTTTCTTCGTAGGTAATCCCACAGCAGCAAAATTATTGCACAAATTTTAAATTAATCGACGGAAAATTAGCTGTTTTCGCAGGATAAATATGCAAAATCTGCTTCTAATGGCGATTTGATCCCCAGTTAATTGAAGTTTATATACTGAAGTCAGTGAACTGGAAAAGAAGCAGAAGTCAATGAACTGTTAAAATTAACTCACTTAGAACCGGAAGATTTAATTAGCATGGTCCATAATATTTCTAATTATCGACTACTAAAAGTAATTGTCGATTAATGAAAAGGATTATGGATTTATGACATCAATTAACTAATTAATTTCACCATGACAATAAATCATATTTACCACGGAAAATAAAACACGAGAACTAAGTAAGAAGCGACAGATGCATTTTTTCTTTATATTTCTTTTTCTGCCTCTCTTTCCCTGGTTTTTTATTTTTTATAATAGCTATATGTTAAAAAAAATTCTTCGTATGATATACTAGCAACTAATTTATATATTAGTTATTATAATATTATTCTAATAATGTTCTTCATATTTCATTTATGACATATAAATGTTATAAAATAATTCATCAAAATCATTAAAATTCCGTAAATATATTGATAAAGATTTTGTATGTTTCAGCATAATATAAATAAAGAAAATATATAATAGTTATAATAAGTCTGTTACAAATATATAGAGCTCGACATGTTCCGGCGAACTGCACTCACCCACCTAAAAAAAAAAAAATTGCGAAATTTATTAGAAAAGATTTCTTGTTCGTCAACTGACAAATGTATTTAAAAAAGAACTTTACACAAATGCAGTTTATTATGATTGAAAATGGCGTCAACATTTGTTTCGATAGGGAAAAAAAATGAGGACTTATCTTCTTCAGTTTTACACAAATGTTGTTCCAAGTGGCAACCAGCTGGCAGGATTTGTTGAGCCTTGCAAATATGAACCAGAAACTGCACTAGAAAATATAGCATGCATGAACGCTACAGGGATTAGCGGTTATAACAAACAGGCTAACCCTGCATAACCGGCTCTACCTTAGCGTAACGGTAATGCGTTCCTTTGTGGCACCGTTAACTCTGGTCTGATTCCAACAGCACTGTAGAATACTCACCGCTTTTCTATCTACCGTGGTTCCCTAAACAAAAGAGGCCTGGATTCCTCGGCAAATTGCAAGACCTGTCACGATATATCATACATTAGCTATCCTGGCGCCATGAATTGTAGACCACATAGCCGCAATTGATAAAATTGGCGAGATCACGCGTACAAATGACGCAACGATATCCTTCACCGGCAATATATACACAAAAAATGTGATGAACGATGATCCATCCACCTTACATAATTTTACTTGTATTAATTTCGATTTAAAAGGAGGACACCAAGATTCAATGTACCAAAATCCAATATACCAAGAATGAGCACCAAGATCTTGGAGACATAAAATCAAAGACTTGTGGCACATGGAGCGAATTTCTGGCGCACCTGATTCTATCTGCCGCGGCTTTAATACCAAACACAGAAGCTCAGAAGCACTTAGCATAAACGCAAACGCTTGCGTGCAATTACCGGAAGCAATAGTTCTAAATACATACCAAACTGTCGGAAAGTTCCTGGAGCTAATATGCAGATATACCACAAGCATAAAAAGAGCAGACTTGTGTCCCTGACCCGATCCGTCTCAAACTTATGTCGTTAAGAGCGAAAGCGTACCAACAAAACAGTAATAATGGAAAGGGTAAGCATGACATACAAAATGGCACTGCAGAGTTTAGCGGAGATAAATCTAGTTGATAAAATTGACCAACCCACACACATATCGTAGATATATAGAAGTATCCATTACTAACACCATATAAATATTATGCACATATAAACAATAACTAAATATCCATATCTTGGACATGAAATCAAGCATATATGTCTTCTTTCACTCCGCCATTTTCCCATATTTATATGGGGTCAGCGTTATCTCTTTTTAATCTTCCCTTCCATAATCTTCTATCCAATGTCTCTTCTCTACTCCATCCATACTCTTCCAGATCTTCCGTCACTCTATCCTTCCATCTCAGCCGTGGTCTTCCCCTCTTCCTCTTACCCATTACCACCAACTTATCCAATACCTTTCCCACATATTCCTCATAAAATCAAGCATATATGACCACGGAAAAAGTTGGAAATCACGCTATTGGTTCTAGCAATAAGTTTATGCAAGCACATATTACTTTGAAATGTTCAATATATTAAATATTCATAACAACGTTCTTTTTATGTTGGGTAGAAAATACCCTTTGAAGCGTTTAGAGCTAACATCGTGGCCCTTCCATCAAGTGAACATGGAGTAAGGATTTTTCATACTTCACGTAGATTTTAATATGCACATCAGCGAAATACAAAAAGTGACAAATCTAGACACATGTCAAGATCGTTATGAAGTTGCTAGACATTATATTCAAATAAAACATTGGGCATAAAACAAAGACTTTATAACACCTTATCTACTACCTTTTTACAACTTTGCAACGAAACATGCTCGACAGTGATGCAGGACGGTGATTTTTATCAAGATATTGTATTTTATATTCAGAACTGTTCTGCATCTTCTAAATTTTATAATTGTTATTGAACTGTTTCTAAAAACTTCATATTAACTGTCTCTAGCTTAGAATATGTATGTAAAAGCTAGGGATTATACGGTTTTACCGTGGAGCCCAGAGGATCATTATAATCTGGGGAAAAAATACTGACTCTGCCCAGTCTCAAGACCGTATAGCGTAGTAACTGCAGAAATACCCAACAATATGATTACTAATGCCGGTGTTAAAAGCTTATAGTTATTTCTCTGATCACTTGCAAAATATATAATAAATAAATATATATATATATATATATATATATATATATATATATATATATATATATATATATATATATATATATATATAAACCAGTTATCATAACTTAGTAGTTGGCTCATATTTTAGTTGTCATTACTTTATAGTATATACTTATAACGTTCATAAAACCACTAATAAAATATCATTATTTAATAGGGAATAACTCAGTTATTCTTCTGTTAGTTATCTGACATTTTCGTTAATACTACATTATTATAATCAGCAGGCTAATGGGGGCATA
>QLNU02003225.1:96534379-96548462 GCA_006491805.2 Dysdera silvatica | reverse complement strand
TGAAAAGTATTTTTCGCATTCGAAAACTATGAAATAAAATTTAGCTGCAAAGCGCTATAAAAACAAGCTTTATGGGCTAGGAAGACGAAGAAACTTCAAAACTTTAGTATTTTACGATTCTCTGAAATGAGATAAAAATAGTTTTCCCAAAAGGCAGAAATAGTCCATATTTTACGAAGCGATCATGTATATTTTAGTAGCTAGATTAGCATTTAGGCTACATTGGCAATAGCAAAATTGTGGCTTTGTTTTTTTGTTGTCAACTAATGACATGGAAGAAAATATAAAATATTTATATCTTATTATTTTTTATTTAGTAAAATATTTAACTTTGACATTTCTCCAATTAGTAATATCTCTCCAGGGAATTAATAAACGAATATTTCATTACTTAATTTAATACAAAGTTTTTTACACTACTACTACAGTTTTTCGAAATATGTTTCCGTGCTCAAGCCTACTAATAAATAAATAATTGTTTTAAGCTATTATTTTCGTTTTTCTGTACAATTCTTACATAGTCTTGCATACTTACATATCGATTTTTTATATCAATATGATATCATTCTAATTTACTATATATCGATAATCAGCTTCAAGGAAATAAACGACGTTGAGATATCCATTTAACCAGAGATTTATTTTTTGATAGAAACATGATTTTTGTCGAATTTTCTGAATTTGTGAAAAGATTTTTGTTTTCGGATTTTCGCAATTTGTTTTCTGGCCTATTTCTCTCCATATACAATACAATAATAATAATAATAATAATAATATACAATAATAATACTTTATTTATTCTTCTTGGAACAGTCGTTGTGACAATACATGACCACATAAAGAAAGGTCCTAAGTAAATATCTGTGATGAATCTAACAGACTTGAGGACCTCAGCTACTATTGCGTTTTACTATTCGTAACTTACCTTACTCGTATCCGTTTCTTTTTACAATGAACTGAGTAGTGATGGTAGGAGAACTTTATTTTCCTGAATTATCTCTTCAAACCCAATCATCTTACTATTATTTTGCATTAATAAATTAAGGCTTATATAGAGAAGGAAATGGTTTTGTACTGACGTCAGAGTTTTACGACATTTTTATTTTTGTAAATATGTACAGTACCAAGCGTCTCTAATAGCCATCTGAGAGGTACCCTTCGTTGTCAATTACCACAATTGCACCGAAGTATAGCCAAATATTATAACCACGATTATGGGCGTCCATAGGAGTACTCCAAAGTGGAGGATGAGAAAAAGTATTACCTCCTTCTCAAAGCTGTAAAACATTTTGGTGACTATACAAGATACTAAAATGCTACAAAAATAATTGATACTGCTTGATAATTAGCAATAAGCTAAAAAGTACCTTATTTAAAATGTGACTCTACATTTCTTTTGAAGTAAATATATAAGAGAATCGGATAAATCGAATTTTTGAACGATTAGGGGGGGGGGCTCTCCCCTTGACCACTTATATGGGCGCCCATACCCCAATACACATGACGCATAAACACACTTATGCACGGAATCTCATTAAGATCAGAAAAATTTAATAAGCCTTATATTTAGAGTTTTGTGACGTTCTTTGCTTTTATGTGTAAAATTCTATAGGATAAATCTATATTACTTGTTTTATATAGAGAGGGTGTTCAGTAACTATCGCATAAGTTCCCTGCCACGCGAATCTTTTGATAATTTTAAGACAAAATTGAAGAGGGACGATTTTTGCTTGAGGGTTTTGTTTATGAATTATATCCATTTCAAAATTTGTATCTAAAAGCCAATCATGCTCCAAGATAGCCTGCTTTTACGTTGTTTCATTCAACGACGAAGGACACGCCCCTTGGTTTCCCCGCCTCCAAAATAAAAAGAATTTAAATCGCGATGAGAAAGAATTTCTTGATCTCATGCAATTTAATTTAACGCTCAAATTCCAGTCCGCTCAGCATTAGAATTAAGAGCCTTTTTTGATGGAAGAATTCAGCTTGAAAGAAGAGTTGGTGTGTACAAAATGCAGTTACGTAGCTAAATTTAAATAGCACGTGACCAAGAAATTCTTTCTTACATCGAATTAAATTATTTTTATTCTAGAGGTGGCAAAACCAAGGGGTGTGTCTTTCGTCATTGGATGAAACGATGTAAAAACAAGCTATCTTGTAGCAGGATTGGCTTTTATATACAAATTTTGAAATGGCTATAATTCATAAACGAAGTCCTCAATCAAAAATCGTCCCTCTTCAATTTTGTCTTAAAATTATCCAAAGATTCGCGTGGCAGGGAGTTTATGCGATAGTTACCGAACACCCTGCATAATTATTATCGTTATGTATCAAAATTTATCATTTATATAGTTTATATAATTTGTATATTAAAAATATTTCTATTATCTATACAGTTTATCTATTAAAAATATATTATCCTCTAAAATGCAGTTAGGTTTACAATTCATTTAATGTGTTTGTTAGCAGTGTTTGCATTTAGATTACAATATCTCTTTTATATCCTAACTTTATGTTTGGAGCCTTATATTAAATATAATTTCAAGTTATTTAACTGTTTGTTTTCAAAGCCAACAACAAATATTTCGGAGCAGACGATTAGGCCAGCTTTTGCATCCATAAACCTGGCAACAAATTTAACTAATTACACAACTCCACAGTCGCCGCAAGTGAGGAAACAAAATACTGACTACTTCATCCGTCGAATAGCAACTCCACTTTCCGCTTCATTTCTGCTCCTCACAGCTCCGACTCCGCCGGTGCTGCAATGGAGGATGCCGCCTCAAATCGATATCTGCATGGAGAACAGAAAGAGGTAGAGCGAACCAGAGATAAAATGTCAAAAGGGCAAAACTGTGCCACTCCTAGGCGCCTCTATGTCCGTCCCTCTAACTACACGTCTTTTCCAGGCCGTTATCCTACGTAAGGTGACCCTGTGGACTCTTCCACTATTCTTTTCTTTCATCGCCTTTTTCCTGGATATTTTGGGCAATACTAATCATCAAATCGTCTGTCTGATCGTTTAAATTCTGGTTATGAATTTACTATTTTAGTAATTTATTATAAATCCCGTAATGAAGAAAGCAAGCAGTTAAATTTACTTTTAAGAAATTAATTTATTAGATATTTAAGCCTGATAAATCTTTACTCGTATAGCGCATGCATTATAATTTAAATCGCCACCGGCTATTCTTTTTGACTGCTATTAGAATTGCTGTTAGTAATTTCTTCGGTATTTACTAGAAGAAGAGCGATTACAAAATAAATAATGCTTACAAAATCACAATCAATAATTCTAGTCGAAAGGACAGACATGAATATCTCTGGCAAAATTTCTTGGCATGTCTTGGTGGTAGTGTTGGAAGTGATAGTGGTAGTTTTCTTAACATAAATTTTCAAAGCGTTGGATGATGCATTATAGATGCTCGCGTGAAATTTATAGACTTTGTCTACAGACAACGCCCCACAATATTCGAAGGATACTAGCTTGCTGAAAGTTCTGATTTGTCATTGATGCATTAGGATACATCGACGACAACGCACTCTCTATAATTACTAAATGCGAAGTTATATTTCATAGAATTCAAAACGCATCTCAAAACAGGTAACTTAGAAACGAAGCATAAATAACCAGATACGATGTGAACTAAACGTATGAGGCGCCTAAAATATTAGAAATGCACCTCCGTCTAATACAATGGTTCTAAAGGTGCATACCTCGAAAACACGGGTTTCCATAATCAATTTATAAAACATCGCCGAAATTTTTAAGAAAATC
This sequence comes from Dysdera silvatica, assembly GCA_006491805.2. Classification (NCBI taxonomy): domain Eukaryota; kingdom Metazoa; phylum Arthropoda; class Arachnida; order Araneae; family Dysderidae; genus Dysdera; species Dysdera silvatica. The sequence goes on along the minus strand of QLNU02003225.1, from coordinate 96,544,684 downwards.
TGTACATTATGTAATCCCCCCCCCACCACCACCTGGAAACCCCTTTTGGTTAACTAATCGTAACCAATACACCGTAACCATAATATTACCAGTCTTTTTTACTAATTTATTGTTTAGGTCTAAGCAGCGATAAATAATAGCCATTCAGGTTTTTCTTATTTGTAGAAGGGTTTCGTGGCTTAGCACATTGTGAGAGAAGGGTTCCGTGGCTGAGCACATTGTGAGAAAAGTGTTACGTGGCTTAGCACATTGTGAGAAAGGTGTTACGTGGCTTAGCACGTTGTGAGAAAGGGTTTCCTTAAGCTAAAATGTTTGAGAACCATTGGTTTAATACATTTATTAACAAGTGTAACTAGTTAATAAACAACTTGTGGGGTTCCGTAACGGTTGTCGTAAAGGGGGTATAATCTTATTACAATATTATAAACTAGGGTTCCGTACTCGGAACTATTTTATAACGTAAGACGTATCAAAAAACGGGGTAAATATTTAAGTATATGAGGTGTCATAAGATCAGTGTCATAAGCTGTCATAAGATCCTGGTGCATAAGCTGATCCATCGTAAAACGGAGGAGTCTTCTATAGTGATATACGCATATACTTTTATCACTGCATTTGTAATAAGAATATAATGTATGCAGAGCCGGATTTCTCAATTGGCTGGGTATGGTATTTTTGTAAAAATATTCTCTTACTCTATGTGTGTGTATATTTCGCACTGATTATTCTTACTTCAGCCGCTTCTTTTGTACATATTTTGAATATATATTACGCATAGTTTTATTAAGGACACTGTAACATACATGCTGCATAAAAAAAGCTTAAAACGCGTAATATTTTATGATGCATGTTGAACAAACACTTTCTTTAAAAAACAATATCACCTCATTTAATGCTTTTTCGACTTTTAATCTGAAGCAACTACTCCTCTCAGTACGATCCTGACATCCCAATTTTTTTAGTCTTCATTGAAAAAATTTTATTTTAAATATTCTTCCCCTAGTTGTGAGGGTGGGAGATTTGGGTGGGGCCCCTCACAACAATATCGTAGCAATTCAAAGCCCATGGGGGGCCTCAAAGAAGATTATATTATGCGGATTTGGAGAAAATTATGTGTTTTGATATCCTGGGGGGCTTGAATCTCCTAAGCTCTCTAGTTCCTACTCTCTCTAGTTCCTACGCTATTGCCTCACAAGTAGAATAGCATCAGGCCCCTCGTCATCTACATCCAGCATGTGTATGGTGTAACAGTGTGCCACGTAATTTTCATGAAATGAAGCGAAGGTGTGTAAAAACGTTCATTGTTCGAATCAGTGAAAGGTTCGAATCCGTTCACTGATCGAATAAGTAAACGATTCAAAATCATCCACTAATGGAATCTCTGAAAGATTCAAATTCGTTTACCGACCGAATTAATGAACGGTTCGAATCCGTTCATTGATTGAATAAGCAAACGATTCAATGACGTCCGCCAACAGAATATGTACGAGATTCTAATTCGCGTTCACTGACCGAATTAGTGAGTGGTTCGAATTTATTCATTGATTGCTCGATTATTGCTAAAAACCTAAAAGATACTTTACCCCTTTTAGGAGAACTGACTAAAAAAGAATGAACTGATTCCAGATGAGCAGGAAGACCAAAACGATGATCCAAAAGATGAGCGTTTTGTTTTATAACGAAACAACAGCTAAAATTGTGCTGCGTGTCCTGCAGCTTTCTGAAAAATCTGGTTCTCCGTTATAAAGTAAATCAAACCTCAGAGTACAGATTGGTGGAAAAACATTATATCCAATTCTAGCGGAATTCAAACCCGATTTTTCGCACAATACGCAAATGCGTTAACTCTAGGCACGCGTGAACTTTAGGCAATAAGGATACAGACTGAACGAAAGTGAAAGAGCTCAGCTCATGAGAGAAATGCATACATTATTTATTAATCACATGTTTATCATAGTTGGAGTTCATGCTATTAACATATTTGAATTCTGCTCACATTCAAAATTGATTAATTAAGAAAATAATTTCAAATAACCCCAACGCCGTACGCGTAATTACTTGTACGTAATTACGAACAGGTTTGCTTTACACATACTATAGTAGTAATAGATCAAATAAAAGTAAGAAATCGTCTAGAACGGATCTCTTACCAAAAGCGGACCTCACGCTATCAATAATAATAATCTCATTAATTGTAATGTCATTATCTCCAAAAGATTTGCGTCATTACTTCTTCATTATTTTTTAACCTTACTTTTGAAATGACCATTTCAAGTAATTTAGAAGGTTGAAAAGTAATGAAGTAGGACTTTTAGTGGTAATGACGTTATAGGTAATGACATCGTCATTAATCCTATAAGGTCCGCTAAAAAAGCAGTTAAAATATTTAAAAAAAAATTCATCGTCATAATATTTTATTTTTCTTGACTTTTTATTCGAATTTATAGTTATTGTATATTGTTATTCAATGTTTATAACTTTGTACGTATTTTGCTTGAGCCTGTAATTTTAATTTTGTTTTGAATCTGAGTACCCTATTTAGATATTTGGGGAAGGAAAAAATAAACATCACCTCATCATGTTTCGTAATTTTGTATTGCATGCTCACACTTTTCACAAAGCAGCCAGAAGTGGAGAGATGGAAATAAATTTAACTACCTATTTAAAATACATGCAAGATTTAATATTTCACGTAAATATATTTTTGTACAGTACATGTAAAAATAGCAAGAAACAGATCACGCAAGACTGTTGAGCTAAACTCGCTTTAGGAAACAGCAGTTAGAAACTTGGTTTCATGCCACTTGGGGAAATCAGCGCTGCCACATCTACAGCACCCTTGCTTCTCCCAAAAGTCATTTCAAGAGCCATTCAGATCCTAATATGAGGCAACGGTGAACAGTGATTGGCCGTTGCCCATCTTTTGGAGATTTTTTCCGAGTTAAGGTTTCACCACTTCCCCGAAATTTGTTTTAACCTACGATCTTGATGGGGAGCAGAATTGGCCCAAAAAATGGCCATTTCCAGAATTCTAAATTTAATAGGATTTTGCGCCGCATAAATTTGTAATTGCGCAACGAATTTTTTTCGACTTTGAGACGCAAACGTTTTTGGTTAAACCTCCTTCTGAATAATTTCCAGAAAAACGATCCAGAAACTTTGAAATGCGCCACTAAGCGCAGGGCTTTTCCAACGTTTTTTTAGGAATTTTCAGATTTTTAGTTAGAAATTAAATGAAAAACAAATTTTTGGAGACACTGCATTAAGTAATGAGCGAGATGTTTCACCCATTCGAATTAATATTTAAAAATACGTTCGTTTCCATAACTTTTTAAATAAAAATCTCTTCTTGCAAAGAACTAATTTCTCTCCTTTATTTCTTGAGCTACTACAATACTCTTTAAGATTTTGTGAAGTCCTATTCTATAGTAGTCCTATTCTATAGTTTAAGTACTATATAAAGTATTTAAGAGTACTTTCTATGGTACTCTTAAGATTTTATAAAGTCCTATTTTATAATATTCCTTATAAATTTGTAAAGTGATTTTCCTTATATTCTATAAAGTAATTTCTCCCTATATTATTCCTTAATATTTTATAAAGGCTAATGCCATTGTCGTTGGGACTAGGGATGATTTTGTTCTCCTTAAAAAATTTATCTCCTTAGAATGCAAAAACTTCAAATAAATGCTATTCGACGAACATTGAAATGGATGAAGACTATAGCACCCCCCACCCCACCTGGAAGCTAGCTGCTTCGGTAGCCAATATTCGTAATAATTATTTGTTCTCCTAATTATAATATATAATAGACCTTAATTTTAAATAAATGTTTAAGTGTTTCCATTAAAAAAATTGCAGAACTTTGAAAAATATTCCATTTGTAAGTGACTTTATATTTTAAATAATGTGGAAAACCGTCTACATTTCTCTTTTTTTCTTATTGATTTGATTATTAAAGCCTATATATCTTGGTTATTAAATTTGATAATACATTGATTAAATCTATTAATACATTGCAACCTGGTAGTCAATCGGTTTAATGTCGCAACACAACGTTTAAATCTTGTGATACGGTGATTAAATCTTAATGCAATTGTCAAATGTTATCATTATTGTCATTGTTACCTTAGTTAAATCTATTAACTCAATGAATCAACCACTTACATTAAGTTAGTAACTGACTCAACCACTTCTCATTATTCACTGGTTTAATCAGCCACACCTAGTAACTCATAAATTAAACAGTCACTTCTACTAACTCATACATTAAATCAATAAATCTCGGTAACTCACATATTAAATCAACAAATCTTGATAAATCACATTAAATCAGCGAATTTCGGTAACTCGCACATCAAATCAACAAGTCTAGATAATTCACACGTTAAATCAACAAATCTCGTTAACTCACATTAAATCAACGAATCTCGGTAACTCACACATTAAATCAACAAATCTCAATAACTAGCACATTAAATCAAACAATCTCGTTAACTCGCAGATTAAATCAATCACTTTCAGTAACTCCGTGGTTAATCAGCCTCAGCAACTTAATTGTCAAACTGACAAGTTTACACAGTAGCAAAACGCAGTATTTCTCATTTCTCTTTCTCATTAACTCTCGTTGAATAAATTGAATAACTTTTTGATTAAATTGATTGGATCTCTGCTTAGTTAAGTCGGCCAGTAATTTATTCACGAAATTTCGTTTTCAAACCCAGAGACTAAGCAATTTAGTCTGCTAAATCTGCTCTCAAAATCAGTAACTCTGTAATGGAATTGGATCAACAAACAAAGATCGGTACGACTTCCGCTCTCTGGATTCATACTCAAATCCATAGTAACATTGGCGTACGCAGGGGGGTGTTGATGGGGGTTGTAACCCCCATTGCAATGAAATTTTGTATATTTAACATAGGAATATATGAGTTGTAGCTCTGTAACCCCCATTGAGCCTATAACCCCCTTACAAACTTTCTGCGTACGCCTATGCATAGTAAACTCGAACATGTATAAAGATACCTTAATTCGTAAATCGCGTTAAGCGATCGATCCCATCTTGGCTGCTACATGGTCTGTCGTGAGACATGAAAAGCGTACAGATGACTTATTCGACAGTCATGAATTTTAACTCAACTCACTTTAACTCAATCGATTAACTCAACTCACTTTAACTCAATTGATTAATTCAACTGACTTTGACTCGGTTGAACTTTAAGTCAATCATATGTAAAGTGCTCCTTTACTTTTACCTCTAGAATTTGTCTGATTTTTTCTACATAGAAATATAAAGTATTTTTCTGAATTGGAGTTCGCACAATCTTTGAGAATTGTCCATGATTTACCACATTTTACCAAAACGTGACCTTTGCTATCCTTGCGCCTTAAAAATTCAATTAATTAATGGGCTTCTGTGTTAACACTTAACAGACGGTTTGTTTTTTCTTTCTTTCTCGGTTTCCGGGCATTTTTTAAGAGAATTAAATAAACATGTTTGTGTGGTTTTAAAGTGTTGCAGTTTTGTTAAATCAACACTATTTTTGATAAAATTTTACAAAGTTCTTTATTTACATGTCTAACAACTCTACGTGACCCATCCTAGGAAGTCAGAATGGAAAAACGTAAATTTACGTGACCCGTCCGTTCAGTGTTAAAGGAAATATTCCTCTAATTCAAGGAGGAGGTTGTGATTAGTTTATCTTAACGAACTAATCTCCTGTCATGTCGATCTCTCTCTCTCTCTCTCTTTCTCTCTTTCTTTCTTTCTCCCTCTTTCGCTCTCTCTCTCTCTCTCTCTCTCTATTTGATTAGGAAGATATCGCCCTCGGACAAAAATTTCTTTTTCCTCTTATTCTAGCGCTACAGTCCTCGAGCCTTCTTAACGGTCGTCGCCTATTTGCGGAAAGAAACAATTATAGGAATAATACCATACATGCCAAGTCTTGGTAACTCAGAATTTAAAACATTGGAATAATGACCCTAAAACCGCTAGTTCGATTCTAACCTGCGACATGGTAACATTTTTATTTCCTTTTCCGAATTTTGCGGATCAAAGAGGAGTTTTAAGCGCAACGAAAAATTACGAATGTGATTAAAACTAACTTAAATCCTTCCACCATCTTAAATATTTTTTCTTGTAGAAAAAATTAACTATTTTTTTTCATAATCTATAAATCTTATTAAAATAATCCTTACGTACATACGAGTTTCAAGGGGTGGTAAAATATAACGGCTTACTTCATCATGAGCATCAGATAGATGATGACGATGATGACGATGATGGTGGTGGTGGTGATGATGAATAATCCCCATATACGCCCCCATGTATACGATTAAATAATATTTGCAATATTATAATAGAAGTCCAAGCTATTTAATTTTTTGAAGAATAAAAAATTACTTTCATGTAGCATTTTTTAAATTCAAAAATTTCCTATAAAACAAGACACAGCTTTTTTGAATTTCCATTAAGGGGGAAATGCGATCCCGATAAAATAACCAACCTCAAAATATAAATAGCAGTTTATATACAAAATAGGACAAGTATAACCATAATATATTTTAAATACAAACAGACTTCAAGTTGTTTCGTATAATCACTATCACTCTCGTGTAGAGAATTTCATAGGGGGGGGGGGGCTTATAAAAACAACTCTCATAACTTGTTTTATTTTCCAAATGAGGGAAGCCATTTCATAACCCCGAACTTCCACCATTGTACACTGTAGATACAAATAAAATCTGAAAGGTTTAGACATGAGGTTTAGCAATTATCATGCATACTGCCTTAATCGTTGTACATAAGGTCTCATTATGCTAAGATAAATAGAGAGCTAGCAATAAACGTCCATCAATACTTGGAAAACTGCATTTGTAAATCTGTAGTTATAAACGCACATAAATACTTATATGGTAAACACTCCTGAAGCTTTCCTGATGACTAAACGGTTTTCCTAACAGAACTAACTAAATTATAAAACCGCGTGTGTGTTGTAATTCCAGATGCATTTCATGTAATAGCAATTTATGGACTTCGACTGTCATCGCGGCTACGTTATAATTGCTTTTCCTCATCAAATCGGGGCACTGTTTGATTGTTTTTATCCTTTAATTGTATTTGGAATCAGACAATGTTTAGGGAAAATCCTGCGAACAGCTTTCTAAACAGGATGGCTATTTTTTAATTAAAATACATATCCAGTGGTTAGTTCCCTAAATTTTAAAAATTTTCCCATTGAATTGCACCATATTATGTAACCTGTTCACAGAAAACACGATTATTTTACTCGTATATGAAAATAAATTAGCAATAAGTTCATGAAAATTAGTATTAACGGATTCCAGTTACAAGCCTCTGTCCCCCTGCTCGTTATGAATGTGCAAACCCATGAACTTTAAAAAACTTAGTTTTTGGTGGAGGTTGCTATTGACTGAAGAAATTTAGAAACTTTCAGAGATTTTTTGGAGCTAAACACACTCTTTACCAAATTATCGTTTTTTGTAATGCATATCGTCATTTCCAGAATACATATCGGTTTTACCTTTGATAAGGGGATGGGGCCTAATTTTTTTTTTAATTATTGAAGGTTTAAATTTTAAACAAGTTAAGAATGAGCATATGAAAAGAAAATAAAGCCAACGACTTTTCACTCTGTTATATTCGTCTGTTTATAATAAATAAACCCCATAAATTTAATCTCTGAAGTTAAATGAATAAATTTATTTCGTATTCTTATATTCTTACGTTCCTACATTATACAATATATATCCCACTGTCCGAGTTTTGAGTTAAGCCAAGGAGAGAGCAGGAAAGAAAATTCATGGGGTTTATTTATTATAAACAGACGAATATAACAGAATGACTATAAATAAAATATGGAATAAATAAAATAAAGATAAAACATTAAATGAATAGAATAGATACCAGTATGGAAGGTATAGAATATGGAATAAATGAAAATGAGATAAGTATCATTAAAAATGAAACAGGAATGAAACGTGGGGTAAAAAAATTATGTAAAATGACAAAAGACACGCAATATAAAAAGCGTGAAACGTAGATAAAATATAGAAGGATGATTTCCATCAATATTTTTCAATATGCATTTAATTTTTATAATATAATAAATAAAGTTTTCACCTCATTCATATTTTTAACTGTTTAAGAATTTGCATCTTCGGTTAAATTTATAAGAGCAGAAAAATAAAAAATATTAGCATACTGGCAACTAATTCGTGATCTTGGTGTTGCTAAACTTCGTTTGTTCTCCTTTAAGTCATAGAATATTATTTACCAAAACGTCTTTGAGGGTATAAAATAAAATTCTGTTTTTCTTGAAAAGAAAAACAATTTTAGAGATTTTTACTTGCAAGAAAAACAAAAAGAATTCCCTTTAAAAATTCTGAAGAATAAGCTATTTCTAATCTATATGATTAGTAAATGCCATTTTAAGTAATTAAGAATCAATCTTTCGTATAATTAATAACTACTGTTTTATGTGATTACTAAGTACTTTTTATTGTATATGATCAGTTCTAATAAATTCGGTATTGATATTATTTGCTGTGAAATTTATTCTTTTTTAGTTTATCATCGAGTATAATTCAGAGTATAATTATTGCTTATTAATCTATTTTGATTATAATTATACATAATTTATTGATGCTTTCTAACTTACTGAATTAGTGATTCATAATCGGCTACGTGAGGGATAAATTATTCCTTTATCCTGTAATTATATAATTATTCCTTTTAATTTATAATCGAATATAATTTAGAGTAAAATTAGTGCTTATTAACCTGTTTTGATTATAATTATATATAATTTATTTATGCTTTCTAATTTACTGAATTAGTGACTCATATTCGGCTACGTGAGGGATGATTTTTAGTATGTGTACATGCGATTATATAGTAACTTCTCTATTGTATCTTGAGTTAGTGTTTCCTGGTTTATTCACAAAACTAGTGGAACGTGCATACGGAGATTATAATTTCCTGCAACTAACGTTTACTGTATAATATTGATTGAAAATTAGTGAAATGATCTTAATTTTGCAAGTGAGGTATCTTGGACCGTATATGGATGCCTTTTACAGGGGTCGGGATTCGTTGACGTTTTGATGTATTTTATTAATATTTAGTAATACAGCGAAATCTATCTAACGATATTTTTTGCAGTTCCAGCAGATATGGATTATATCAGATTCAACTTTGTTTATAAGGGTAAACTCCAGAACAATAACTTTTCCTGGTCTCTGGAATATCGTCACAAACAGCTTTCGCTATGAATAAATTCTGTCGAAACTATGCAAAGTTAAATAAAAATTTCGTAGAGCCTACCATCATTTTCCAGCCAAAATCTTCACTTGAACTTGATTTTTTTAGAAGCTTTCCACATAAAAGCTTTAAAATCTAACCTGGTGAATGACCAAAACAGTACGCCGTTTTTAAACCGGGCCTGGCCCACCCTACTACTTACAACGGCCACCCTTCACGCAGCGACATCAACAAACGCCCCGGCAAGATAACATCGCTTCTAAAAAGTGGCAACACGGCTTTGTTTACAACTTCATGAAGAAGACGAACGAAGCCTGGTGGAAATGTGCATCGTATAATTAAATTTTCGTTTTATACACAAATATAACGTCGCTTAAAAAAGCTTTCGCTATATTTGTAATGTAAGTATAACATGTTTTACTGAAGTTAATTAAACCTTAGTACTCTCTCTATCTGTACACTTTGACAGAACTTAAAATGTATAAAACACATATAGACAATGTAGTTAATGTTCAAATTAGTTTATGTGAAAGCTGCTTGAAATAGTGGGAGAATCAAACTAATCCATTTAAATTAATTGAAAAAGGACAACAAATTAACACAGTTTAATTAAGTTTAATCGTTTACAGACTGTTTCAATAGCCCTGGGCTATTTTCGTCAAAACGGTCGACGATATATACACAATATGTAATGACAAATGCGTGTTACAAACGGCGGTTACAGATTACAGGTATAATGAAATGAACGGTAAAAATACAAACACGTGTGTCAAGGGAGACTTCTCTGGTAATGGAACATTAAGTTTAGAGAAACGTCTCTTGTAGTAAAACATGAGTTTAAAAAGAAACAGACTAGTAGAAAAATTATACTATATGGGAGGAAATGCATAATGTGAGACAGAAGAAACATTTTATGAAGAAATATTGTTCGATGTGGGGAGAAAATTCGTCCAAAAGGGAGAAATGAAATTGGACGGTAACTAGTCATTAACGGCATTATCTGCTTTGGCGTTTATATGTAA
>QLNU02003225.1:96510850-96534279 GCA_006491805.2 Dysdera silvatica | reverse complement strand
TGTAATAGATAAGAAGCAATATTCGGATGGGGTGAACCAACTTATCCAGGATGGCCCATATACAATGGTAAAGAAAAACCCTTCCACTGCTCACCTTTCCAATGTCAAGAAAACGGTTCGGGACTGTTTCTTCATAGATGAGAAAATTAAAAAGTTAATTATACCGTCAATTGCTAATGTTGCCCGACTTTATGCCCTGCCAAAGGTCCATAAACCGGGAATGCCATTCCGACCAATTGTTTCAAATATTGGTACAGCCACCCATCCACTGTCCAAATATCTTGTCCGGAAATTTTCACCTCTACTAACTAATAATATTTTTACAGTCAAAAACTCTTCCAATTTCATTGAAAAATTGAAGCTACTCTATCCTAATTCCTTCAAAATGGTCTCATTTGATGTGAAGAGTCTATTTACAAACGTACCCATCCAAAGCTCACTTGATTCACTTACTCGGAGATTGAAGGAGTTCCATTATACAGATCATGAAATTAACGAACTGATTCTCCTTACCAAACTATGTATCAACCAAACTTGTTTCTTGTTTGAAAATAACTTATACAAACAAACCAGTGGTCTTGCAATGGGAAATCCACTTTCGCCAATCCTATGTGATATATTCATGCACTATATAGAAGATAAAATACTGTCGCTCATCCCATTCAAATTCTGGATAAGATATGTGGATGATACTTTCACTCTAATTTCTAGCAATATGAATCCTTCACAGATCATCAACCTCCTAAACACCATTGATCTTAACATCCAATTTACTTTCGAAGAAGAAAAGGACTGTGCACTGCCTTTCCTCGACGTTTTAGTTCATAGAACACCTACTAGCGTCCAAACCAGTGTCTACCGAAAACTTAATTCCGTTAGCCTTCTTCCTCACGCTCTATCGGCTCATCCACAAAGCCAGAAAATGAGCTCGTTTTATTGGTTGGTGTTTCATGTCATCAAATTCTCTTCTACAAGTGACGCATTGACTAAGAAAATCAGCTACATTCGACAAATTGCCTCATACCGTGGCTACAATCCAACAATTATTGATCATATTTTTAAAGAACTCACTAAACCTAAACCGGCCTCTTCTCTCTCCAGTGATTCTTCAGCTCCTACGAACATTGTCTGAATTCCTTATGTTCCGAAAATTTCTACTAGGATCGCTGCTGTCCTGCACAAATTCAACTTTCGCGTTACCTTCACTCCGATCAACAAAATAGGCTTTTCTCATCTTAAGGATAACATCCCGGATTCTGACAGCTGCGGCATATATTCCATTCCGTGCCAGTGTGGCCAAATTTATATCGGTCAAACACGGAGAGCACTGCGCCTCAGACTAAATGAACACGAAGCTTATGTCAGAAAGCAAGAATTCCATAAATCGGCTCTGGCAAAACATTCATGGGAATTCGGACATCAGTTTCTATTCTCCAATGCACGTATTAATAAAAAAGTCAACTCAACACTTGATCTCAGTTTCTTTGAGGCATTTCACATTCTAGCAAACATCAATATTGCAGTTAATGATCAACTCCTTAGTAACTCTATATCATCCACTTGGAAAAACCTTTTGGGTCTCACGGCTGAAGACGTCTCCACAAATACGCTTTACTCCTCCGCCCAATCAAGTTTCCAACCGACGTGATGGCAACACCGACCAACAGCACGGACATAAACAGAAGCCGCCATTCGCTCTGACGACGGTAGCTGGTTAACGCTATCGAAATAGCTATCAGCAGTATTATCGTATTGATAATGTTATCTAACTGCACCACTAAAATTGTGTTGCTTTTATTCCTATTGATTAGTGCAGTGTGTCGCTATTAAACTATTTATATATCCCACTGTCCGAGTTTTGAGTTAAGCCAAGGAGAGAGCAGGAAAGAAAATTCATGGGGTTTATTTATTATAAACAGACGAATATAACAGAATGACTATAAATAAAATATGGAATAAATAAAATAAAGATAAAACATTAAATGAATAGAATAGATACCAGTATGGAAGGTATAGAATATGGAATAAATGAAAATGAGATAAGTATCATTAAAAATGAAACAGGAATGAAACGTGGGGTAAAAAAATTATGTAAAATGACAAAAGACACGCAATATAAAAAGCGTGAAACGTAGATAAAATATAGAAGGATGATTTCCATCAATATTTTTCAATATGCATTTAATTTTTATAATATAATAAATAAAGTTTTCACCTCATTCATATTTTTAACTGTTTAAGAATTTGCATCTTCGGTTAAATTTATAAGAGCAGAAAAATAAAAAATATTAGCATACTGGCAACTAATTCGTGATCTTGGTGTTGCTAAACTTCGTTTGTTCTCCTTTAAGTCATAGAATATTATTTACCAAAACGTCTTTGAGGGTATAAAATAAAATTCTGTTTTTCTTGAAAAGAAAAACAATTTTAGAGATTTTTACTTGCAAGAAAAACAAAAAGAATTCCCTTTAAAAATTCTGAAGAATAAGCTATTTCTAATCTATATGATTAGTAAATGCCATTTTAAGTAATTAAGAATCAATCTTTCGTATAATTAATAACTACTGTTTTATGTGATTACTAAGTACTTTTTATTGTATATGATCAGTTCTAATAAATTCGGTATTGATATTATTTGCTGTGAAATTTATTCTTTTTTAGTTTATCATCGAGTATAATTCAGAGTATAATTATTGCTTATTAATCTATTTTGATTATAATTATACATAATTTATTGATGCTTTCTAACTTACTGAATTAGTGATTCATAATCGGCTACGTGAGGGATAAATTATTCCTTTATCCTGTAATTATATAATTATTCCTTTTAATTTATAATCGAATATAATTTAGAGTAAAATTAGTGCTTATTAACCTGTTTTGATTATAATTATATATAATTTATTTATGCTTTCTAATTTACTGAATTAGTGACTCATATTCGGCTACGTGAGGGATGATTTTTAGTATGTGTACATGCGATTATATAGTAACTTCTCTATTGTATCTTGAGTTAGTGTTTCCTGGTTTATTCACAAAACTAGTGGAACGTGCATACGGAGATTATAATTTCCTGCAACTAACGTTTACTGTATAATATTGATTGAAAATTAGTGAAATGATCTTAATTTTGCAAGTGAGGTATCTTGGACCGTATATGGATGCCTTTTACAGGGGTCGGGATTCGTTGACGTTTTGATGTATTTTATTAATATTTAGTAATACAGCGAAATCTATCTAACGATATTTTTTGCAGTTCCAGCAGATATGGATTATATCAGATTCAACTTTGTTTATAAGGGTAAACTCCAGAACAATAACTTTTCCTGGTCTCTGGAATATCGTCACAAACAGCTTTCGCTATGAATAAATTCTGTCGAAACTATGCAAAGTTAAATAAAAATTTCGTAGAGCCTACCATCATTTTCCAGCCAAAATCTTCACTTGAACTTGATTTTTAGAAGCTTTCCACATAAAAGCTTTGAAATTTAACATTGTGAATGACCAAAATAGTATGCCGTTTTTCAGCCTGGCCTGGTCCACCCTACTACTCTCACTATGGCCACCCTTCACGCATCGACGTCAGCAGACGCCCCGGCAAGATAACATCGCTTCTAAAAAGTGGCAACACGGCTTTGTTTACAACTTCATGAAGAAGACCAGCGAAGCCTGGTGGAAATGGGCATTGTGTAATTAAATTTTCGTTTTATGCCCAAATATAACGTCGCTTAAAAAAGCTTTCGCTATATTTGTAATGTAAGTATAACATGTTTTACTGAAGTTAATTAAACCTTAGTACTCTCTCTATCTGTACACTTTGACAGAACTTAAAATGTATAAAACACATATAGACAATGTAGTTAATGTTCAAATTAGTTTATGTGAAAGCTGCTTGAAATAGTGGGAGAATCAAACTAATCCATTTAAATTAATTGAAAAGGACAACAAATTAACACAGTTTAATAAAGTTTAATCGTTCACAGCTGTTTCAATAGCCCTGGACTATTTTCGTCAGAACGGTCGACGATATACACACGACGTGTAATGACAAATGCGTGTTACAAACGGCGGTTACAGGTTACAGGTATAATGAAATGAACAGTAAAAATAAATACACACACACATGGGTTAAGGAAAACGTCTCTTGTAATGGAACGTAAAGTTTAGAGAAACGTTTCTAGTAGTAAAACATGAGTTTAAAAAGAAACAGACTATTAGAAAATTATGCAATATGGGTGGAAATTCATAATGTGAGCCAAAAGAAGCATTTTATGAAGAAAAATTGTTCGATGTAGGGAGAAAATTCTTCCAAAATGGAGAAATGAAATTGGACGGCAACTGATCATTAACGGCGTTATCTGCTTTGGCGTTTATATGTAAGGCCTCAAAAAAGTTGAGGTCCAGTTTAGGGGAACTTTCTGATAAGTTGTGCTTTATGAAATAAAAATTTATAGCCGGATTTCCACAAGTGTTTTACTAAAGTAGATAGGTGGAGTTCTTGTTTCCTCACATAAGCGTCATATTCTTTTAAACGAATACGAAGGGCTCTGCGTGTTTGGCCAATGTAGACACGATCACATTGGTAAGGAATGGAATAAATTACCCAAAAGTTAAGGTCAGGGATGACGTCTTTTAATTTGGAGAATCCCAGCTTTTGAATAGGAGTGAAGACAACACGAAACCGAAATTTTCAAAAGCTGGAAGCAATCTTGGTAGATATTTTTGGCACAAAGGGTATACAGATAGTTTCCAGCACAGGAGAAGAGGAACTAACGAGAGTAGTAGACAGTTTAGGTCGCATGAGTTTCTTCAGGGCACGATCGATGATGGAAGGTTCGAATCCGCGATCAGCTGCAATTCCACGAATGTAATTGAGTTCAGTTTTGAGTCCTTCATGTGTGGATGAAAACCTCAGAGCCCGAGAAACCAACCAATAAAACAGGCGGATTTTCTGACCACGTGCATGTGCAGAAGAAGCATGAGGCGGGAGGCACACTGCAAATGGTTTCCGGTAAACACTTGTGAGGAAACCCGATTGCGTTCGATGGACACGAACGTCAAGAAAAGAAAGTGTGCTATTGTCTCTTTCTCGAAGATGAACTGAATGTGTGGGCCCACGGCATTCAAAACATCCACAATTTCAGAAAGATCTGTGCTTGTATCCGGGAGAATTGTAAAAGTGTCATCCACATATCTGGTCTACAGTATGAACGGGATGCGTCGAAGGATCTAATCTTCCACTTAGTGCATGTAGATGTTACATAGGATAGGTGATAAGGAATTACCCATGGCTAGACCGTCAGTTATGCAACGCATCCCGTTCATTCGGGTTTCCTCACAAGTGTTTACCGGAAACTATTTGCAGTGTGCCTCCCGCCTCATGCTTCTTCTGCATATGGGCGTGGTCAGAAAATCAGCATGTTTTGTAGGTTGGTTTCTCGGGCTCTGTGGTTTTCATCCACACATGAAGGACTCAAAACTGAACTCAACTACATTCGTGGAATTGCAACTGATCGCGGATTTGAATCTTTCATCATCGATCGTGCCCTGAAGAAACTCACGTGACCTCAACTGTATACTACTCTCGTTGGCTCCTCTTCTCCTGCGCTGAAACCTGTCTGTATACCAAAAATATCTACCAAGATTGCTTCCAGCCTTCGAAAATTTCAGTTTCGTGTTGTTTTCACTCCCAATAATAAACTGGAATTCTCCAAATTCAAAGACGTCATCCCTGACCTTCATTTTTGGGGAATTTATTCCATTCCTTGCAAATGTGATCATGTCTACATTGGCCAAACACGCAGAGCCCTTCGCATTCGTTTAAAAGAATATGACACTTATGTGAGGAAACAAGAACTCCACAGATCTGCTTTGGCTAAACACTCGTGGGAATCTTGCTATAAATTTTTATTTCATAAAGCACAACTTACCCAAAAAGTTTCCTTTCCACTGGACCTCAACTTTTTTTGAGGCCTTACATATAAACGTCAAGGCAAATAACTCTGTTAGTGACCAATTGCTGTCCAATTTCATTTTTCCCTTTTGGAAGAACTTTCTCCCCACATCGAACAATTTTTCTTCATAGAATACTTCTTCTGGCTCACATTATGCATTTCCTCCCATATAGTATAATTTTCTACTAATCTGTTTGTTTTTAAACTCATGTTATACTACTAGAGACGTTTCTCTAAATTTAATGTTCTATTAATAGAGACGTCTCACCTTAACACATGTGCTTGTATTTTTACCGTTCATTTCTTTATACCTGTAGCCGCCATTTGTAACACGTATTTGTTATTACACATTGTGTGTATATCGTTGACCATTCTGACGAAAATAGCCCAGAGTTAATAAAACAGAGTGTAAACGATTAGACTTAATTAAATTGTGTTAATTTTTGTCCTTTTTCAATTAATTTAATAACTCGCAGTGTCGTCGTCAAATTATGTCAAGTTCTAATCCATTTAACTTTAATGAATAAATTACTTGGCATACGTTTTATATTGAAAACTTATAGCAGTATATTAAAATTTATAAAAGTCCTCCTTTCCCCTCAGTATAGACTAGATGAAGACTTAAACCTTTGTAAAGAAAACGACGTATACGAGATCTATCTAAAAAATCTGTTTTGCATGCAGTTTTAACAAGAGAAAACAATTTCTATTAGCGTATACAATTTTGTACAAAACAGAAATTTTAAATAAAATTCGGAAATAATTTATTTTGAAAAAAACATTCCAGTGGGGATGGGCCAGTTATATTTTCAGAGTGGAGGGCTTATTGACCTCGGCTGCGGCTCTGAGATTACCGAAGTTCAATCAGATTTGACATATAAAATTATATCATGGTGTAAAAATCTTATTAAGTTGTTGTACATCCTCATGTTAAGCCAGCGATACCGTTGAAAATAATCTAGCAAACAAATTACTACAATAAAGCAAATAATAGTAATAAGCTTACATAGAAGTGTGTTTCATTACTTTAGTTTTTTCACGTGACTTTCCCTTTTACTATGAAAAATCCACTATGACACAGTAAGCATGAAACTCAACAATTGGCTTACCGGAACTAGTTTATGACTAGCATGTTGGCATCTATGGACTTCTTGGCATGTGGATCACGTTAGTGTATAATCCGTTCACGCGGACCTGACGTCCGATCCCGTTAGCAGACGGGTTAGTCCATTGCAGTTTAGGGAAGGGCGTCTTGCCGAAACTGGTTTTTCGCGCGGGAAAAACCAGTTCCTCCAAGACGGCCTTCCCTAAACTGCAATGGAATAACCCGTCTGCTAACGGTTATCAGGCGTCAGGTCTGCGCGAACGCACAATACCTATCAATCTGAAGAAGGAAACCTAAAGCGCTTCCGAAATAGCTATCGACCATTTTATTAATTTAAACTGCAATTATGTGTCTTATTTTATATAATTGTTTACGCGCAATGAGTCGTACATCTTTATACTCACATATTTAAAAATGCACTACTTGGTCACCGATATTTTCTGCACAAACGTTAGTTAGGCGATCTGGGTCTGAACTTTCCGACACATTCGTGACGATTATTCTCCTCTGATTCTTTCCAATTTAAAATATTTATTTGTGAAAAAAATGTTTAGAAAACTAAAACAACAAATTCCAGGACAAGATCTCGCGGCCCTGTAGGATTGATATCACACCCCGGTACCCCTCCGCGACGGTTGAGAAACACTACTCGAGTGTATTCTAGCCTTAAGAAAGATAATAATACAAATGCTAGATACTAGGTGTATGCAAAAATATGTATATACTTTTTATATATCGGATGTCTGCACAGATATCGACTGTTTCCAAATCTGCTCATATCTTAAAACGTGAATATATTTTGTGACGCTTTTCACTAACAATATACTAGTTTAATAGTGCGTTTAATAATGTAGCGCTAATTTAGTAATATGTTTAATAATATGGTACTAATTTAGTAATATGTTTAATAATATGGTACTAATTTAGTAATATGTTTAATAATATGGTACTAATTTAGTAATATGTTTAATAATATGGTACTAATTTAGTAATATAAAATTAAATTTTTTTCCCCCATAAAGATTATATTTCCTTCGTACTTTTATTTACATAAATATTCATGAATACTCAGTTTTCACTGTCAGTATACTAGCTTAATAATGCGTTTAATAGTGTATCCCCAATTTAGCAATATGTTTAATAATATATTACTAGTTTATTGATGTATAATTAAACTTTTTTCATGTAAAGTTTATAGTTCCTTTGTACCTTTATATTAAAAATAGAATTACCGGGTTGTCCTAAATTTTCTTTATATAGGAGCAGGTCTACCTTCGTTATATCAAATAATCGGAATTCTGCTGTATAACTAAGAACTAAAATTTTAAGCATTTTCTTTTGAAATTTAAAAAAAAAAGTCATAGATTTTGATAGCATTGTGGATGTCTTTCTCTCTTTCAAAATTACGGAGTTTTTTATTTGTAATAGCTCATTTTGAAAGAAACATTAATTTATGTTTGTGTTCCATATCGCAAGGATATTTAAGATTATGAGGTGGGCAAAATGATTCATTTATCGAATAAAATGAACAATTTGGTCCATTTGTAAGGGATGGGAAAAATTGTTACGCCGATAGACAGAATCGTCTCTAGCTGCTATGTGAAGATGTAATGCTTTTTGAGGAATCCGGACGTATTTCTTTTAATAATAATAATAATAATAATAATAATTATTCTCTACGTTATTCATTTCGCATCACGTACACTTGGGAATCAAATTGAAGACCACGTATCTTTAGAAAAAGGAACAGACTACAGTTGCGGCAAAGGTAACCTGGTACACAGGCAAGACGCAGACAGTATGCTTCCGCTAGTGCAATATAGTTCGCCCTTTCTTACGTTAACAGAGTTAATAAAAGCTACATTTCGGACATAAAACATTAAAATTATGCTCAAATACATAAAACATAGGCATATTTGTGTAATTAAAATCTGGTATTTATTAAATTTAGGAAAAAGAATCATTATAGCGAGCGATGACGTCATTTAAGTAACTGACCACTCAGAGGACTTCGTTTGCTTGGCGAGAAATTTGGCGCCTGGAATTTTGGCAACCGCGTTTTTCTGCATTCCAAATTAGGCGATAAATAGCCTAATAATGTTGAGGGCTATCTCATTTTTCGCCAATTTGCGAATGAATACTCGTTGAATGGGCTTAAATAAGTCGCCGCAGCCCTAACAATGTACCAAGTTAGCTTTGCCGCAAGGATAACAAGCGCTGAATGCGTGCTAAAATTTAATTCGTATTATCTGTGTCGTATCCCAGCACGTTGCCACTACGCGGCTATGGGAGTTTAATCTATGCATATGATCGCCTGCGTGTGCAATACAGATGTGCTAACTTATTCACTAAACGAATGAATGAACGATTTTTCCCATCTATCATAAATGAAAAGACTCATTCAGTGATTCGGTCTCTGAACGATTTGACACCCTTTTTAATTCAACTAGAATTTCTACGAAACCTTTATTGGATTGTTCCATTAAGTCAACGTTCATATCTTTGAACTGGTTAGATATTTTTAAATGCGAATAAGAACGTTTCAAAATTCTCAACAAATATGCGAAATTCCTGAAAGACGAATTCTTAACACGTGATTTATGGAATACAAATTCTTAAAGTGGGAATATTTGGACAGGAATTCTCGAAATATTCCGCCTTCCAAATTAATTGAATAATATTTCATGTTTATATGACGTCATGAATTTTATAACGGTTTTGTATCTTCCATTTCCATTATTTTTCTTCTGATTCCTTAAATCATCCTTACTTTAAACCCCCTTTTCAACAATTTTATTGCATTATGGGAACTACTTTTCTAGACTATTTTAAACGGGGCCATTATTAAAAAATCTAACATCAAATCGCGAATTTTCATTAAAATCAAGTAAATTATTTTTCACATTGAATTCCCGTTCAAATGTATCTACTAGTAAGATACTAGAACTTAGAAAAACACCAGACCAAAATTTTTCAAAATAAAGACTATAAAATATAACATAAATGATATGCGTTTGTTAATAAAGTAGGATTCAAATTATATTGACTGGCTTAAAGAGAGAAAAGAAAACAATTCCAGATAACAGGAAACCCGGATAATGATGGATAATAAATGCAACAAAGGAAGAATAAGCAGCTACTTATATCACCAAAGGATCAACTAGCCACCCGAATGGAGGATTAAGATCTATTAATTATTAAATTTGTGAGCTTCCTCAATAGCAGTACCACGTATTCGTTTTATTGGCCTCCCTAGTTATTGCCACTTAAGATAGAAAGAAACGGTATGATTTATTTGTCGGGATTTCAAAAACTGTATACTCGTACTTGCAGTTTCTGAAATTACTAGCAGTCCAAATTATTTTTTCTATTTAATGTTTTGCATTTGCAGTATAATTAAAATTTCGCTTTCCGTATTTGGCAACATGTATAGAATTTCGCTTTATACATTTGGCAACAATATATGTAATTGCGTTTCAAATTCTCAAATTATGATCAGTTTTCTATTCATCATCAATGTATACACGTATCATCGAATCTTACTCAAAAAACCGGACTAAAAACTTCTAATGATGTATTCTTTGGAGTCGCAATTAGCTATTCTAAATGTTTAAAGCTTAAATAAATATTATTTTAAAGTGGAAGTATCTTTCTTGGATTAATTATCAACCTTCGCTTGATGTCAATTACATTAGTCAACTTCAAATCTCCCTAACCACAAATTGTTTACTGAATATCATTTTTCTATTAAAATTTTCAAAATATTTTCCAATTATGCATAAAAATAAGTTCATGTAAATACCCCGTTTCTAGATTTGAATTCAGGATCTTCTATCACCTTTTCATAAACAGCTATCTGTATTTCTCTCCATACCGTTCGAATTTCTCTGGTTTGGAAGTGTCTGAAGGGAGCGTTTACCAATAACTTTCTCGAGCACTCAGCTACTCGAACAGTGGCGCAGCAATTCAAAAATTATGGGGGGACTCCATTAGTTTTAAAGAAAGTCATGTGATGCGGAGTTAGAGGAAATAACGTGCTTTGATATTCAATGGCGGACTTGAGCCTCCTAGGCCCCTCCCCCTTTTCTTACTCCACTATGCTCAGAGACAATAGCCGTATGAAAATTTCGATCGCTGCCGTCAGAAATACAGAGGGTGTTTACACATATTCATAACGACTTTGATAGCGCGAATAAAATACATACAATAAAAAAATTATTTCCTAATGTATTCTATCTGATAGCCCTGTCTTTGAACTATCATATTACATCTAGATTTCCACATACCAGATACATACCAGATACATACCAGATACATTTAGATAGTAGGGCTCTTTTTAAAGTCACAAGTGGAATTTTTTTCCATTCCTCCTCCACATCTTTCCACGGTCCATCCAAGGTAGTGGGTCGGCGTTTTGAAAGAGATTGTTTTAAAAGTCCAAATGCACAATAAGCCATCGGTGCTACATCTGGAGACTGGGTAGGAATATGGCTAATTGGTGTTGACTTAATTCCAGTTTCTTGTCTCATTTTTTTCTAGAAATGCGGTTGTACTTTTGGAGGTGTGGCTACTCGCTTTGTCCTGATGGAGTTCCACATTTTAAAAATCAGTAGAATACAATTTTGGAATAGCTTCTTTAGAAATAGGAGTCAGAACATTATTTTGATAATATGTAGAGTTGAGTTTTGGATTTTTTCAACTTTTCTTATTTTTAATTTTCCGTTATAAGAGATGCCAGCGATAACCATAAATCATTTATAGAAATTTTTTTTCCTCTCTTTGAACCAAACTTTTGAGTCTCTGGGGCCCTCTTTTACACGATAAATCGATATTTTTTTTATTACAATCATTTAAATAAATCCATACTTCGTCAATTGCAACATTTTTGTCCATCTATTTTCTGCAAAATGACTTTCATATAACAATTTACATCTAGTCCTCAGCAACATACTGAGATAGTAGACGATGAATTGTACTTTTTTTTGTTTTAATTAAATTCAAATCTTTATTAATTATTTTATTTATAGTTGATGCTGATGTGTGCACAGCTTTTGTAACTGTTCTTTGAGGTTTTGGATTTTCTTGTAAAACCGTAGACTGCACTTTAGAAATGTTAGAAGAAGTACGAACCATTTTGGGATATTTCTTTTGGTTTTTTTTTCCTCTTGACATTAAATCCTGAAGATTTTTTCATTTTACATTAATAATATCACTTATTTTATGCTTTGAAACTTGAAAACCATGCTTCTCACGTTGTTTTTTAATTATTGAATATAAATATTTCTCTTCGGAAAGGGTGAATGTATAGCCTTCAAACAACAGCTTCCTTTCTTACTCTAGTTCACAGCGCAAACTAAATTTTTAGTCGCAAACGATTTTTCGCTTTTCAGGTAATAGCCTCTTGCCGGATTTTTTCCGGTTCGCTGTTACTTTTTTTTAATTTAAAATCAAAGTCGTTATAAATATGTGTAAACACCCTCCGTACTGTTATAGACAACGCTGTGAAGATTACCCGTATTTGTGCAAATATACCAAAGCCTTTATGGTAAATTATTGTTATACATAATTATAAAAGTATACATTTCATAATTTTTATTGTGAAAAGAAAAGAATAATGGCGAAAAGCCTGTTCCTTTTAACGCCATTTTTTGACTAATTGCCTCCTTTTATAATCTACTTACAATGCCAATATCGCCAAACAATGCCAGCATAATTTCTTTATGAAATATTTAATGTTACATAGAAAACAAGTGTTTTATATCTATAGTAGAACTCTGATTATCCGAACTAAATTCGGATTAACGGAAATAATCCGCTGTACACTCATTTTCGAGAAAAATGTTTTTGTTTCTTTTCTAGCGGTTCGCCCGCCTTAAGAAAGAAATCGATAAAATAATAGATATCGATTAGAATTACCGACAGAATTATTTGCTGACTATTTTCAAAGCATTTAATATCTTAATTAAAACACATACTTCATCCTATTTTGTACTGCCGATATAGTAGCCTGATAATATGTAATTACACCTATTTTTAGATAACGCTTATTATCGCCTTGCACTGAAAATTAAATTTCCTAATTATCCGAGATTTTGCATGTCCAAAATCAGGCCCGTTTACTTTATTTCATTATAAAAGTATAGGCCTCTTATGTTGTTATCATTTATGAGAATGTATCGGAAATCGAGACACTCGAAGCGATGTTTGCGTTACTAGTTGCCGCCGGGCCTTTGGCTGCCCATCGGAACCGTATTATCGTCCGGTTCGTACCGCTCCGTACGTGAATTCTATCTCTATCCCTTTTATTAACGGACCAAAAGATAAGGCTGCGTAGACACGTTATCAATCCACACGTGCTAAATACAATCAGACGTTTATTAGATCTCCATGATTACATTTAGGCTATGCAACGCCTCGTAGCTAGCTTTGGAGCCAGGCCTCTCCGTACCCTATTTCTCGGAGGCCTCCTTCACCTCCGCGGTGCCGAACTGAACTCCTTCGCCTACACCGTCCAGAACTGATCTCCCGTTTCCAGCTTCGTCGTACACCTCTCTCCCTGGCGTGACCTTAGTTGCTCAAGGTCGCGCTTCTCGCTTACCACCTTTCTTCCCAACTTCTACCTGTTCATACAGTATTCTACCAACATTCTCCTTACATTCATATAATCTGGATTCTTCTATAGGGTTGCTGTTTGAATTTTTATGGCGCAAGGGCACCAAGTGTCATCTTTCGCCAAGATTCTGCTATATAGATACCATCACGCTCATACTTGCCGTATAAAATGTACCATACATTATTCATTAATATCATAACTCTTTTGCTTACATAGTAAACATGAGATTTTAATTATATCTATATGCACTTAACTCTTTTTTTACACGAATTTCAAATAACATAGTCGAAGAAACATACCGCTTTTCAATTTTTTACAAGGTCGATATATATCAACCATGTAAAAAATGGTGCCCTTTTTTTCTCTTTGACCGTGTTATTTCTAAATCGTGTAAAAAAAAGGAGCTAGGTGTATGCACATAATATTTTTTCGCTAAGTTCAGGTGCTAGAAATTGCGTTTCAATTACTGATTGTTCTTAATTGAGCATGAAGAAAATTGAAAGATCTGCCATAATTGACAACGCAGTGTTCCCAGATAAGTATTGTAGTGATTTGCAAAGTAAATTGAAGAATGGAATTTTCGCTTTAAAAGATGTGTGGCGATTATACCCCATCTTAGATTTAAAATAAAATCCCTTCTAGCGTAACCCCAAAGGTCACGTGAACAGTCCAAGTAAGGCATATTGGTTTTCTCTTAACGCAAAAACTCAAACCGAAAGATAGTTTTAGCATATACCAATATGTTCTGTAACAACATCCCTTCTTACAACAGTTCACACACATTACTTAAATACTAGATGCAGAATATTAGCCAATCCTGGCCCAATATTCAACCACGCGACATTTGTATGCAAATAGCAAATGGAGGGATGAACCCCAAAATTCATTCCAAAATCATCATCAACCAGAGAACATCCTCTTGGTTCCTTATCCTTTGGAGAGGTAACATACACTACTTTCTTTTCGCTTACATCTACGCATCCAATAATGTGCACATCATCTCCCGGCAACTAGCCGATGTTATTTACCAATATCTACCAATATATATCATTCCTGTAATGTATCTCCTTCGTGCGTGATAATAAATGCCTTCTTCGTTGTGTGTATATACGACTGTTCATCACCTTTAGCAACCTTCTCATGGAATTGTTCGCATTCAGGTTTCTCTCTCACTTGCAACAAATAACCATAGACTACCTGACTGCGGTGTAGGCCACAACCCAATAAGCCTCGGATGCAATTCAGCTTAAAAAAAGAGTGCTTTCACACATGGGTGCTTCGGTCTGTGGCTTCATAACGACACAAAGAATTTCTGATTCCTTTTTTTCATCGATTTCTTTCGATGCCTATTGGTCCAATTCCAAGAGAGATTCACCAGTAACAAACCTCGTACTTTCCTTGATCATAGAATTTTAAATATGATGAAGTATTGGGTATTTTCAATTTCTGAGAGGTTTATTCGCAAACCTCATATCATTCACCTCACAGGATATTGTGGTTTCTCCGAACAGACTAAAATGAAAATTATATTCAAGGAAAATGGAATTGACTCATGTAGAAAGCAATATATACCAGCTGGTTGCTATGGTAAATAGAATGAGAAGACGAAGATCAAAAGAATGGAAAAAATGACCCATAACTATTCATAAAAATGAATAACCAAGAAACGCACTGAATGACCGACAGTGAAAAAGAAGAAAACCATGTTTTCAATCTGGGAAGTGAAAAAAAGAGCAATAAGAAAATAGTTCGTATTTCAGTTGAATATATAGTTTGGACTTAACGAAAATTAACGAGATACAGACGACTTTTATACGTCAACGAAAAATGCCATATTTTTCAAATAATTTCTGGAAAATATATAAATTTATCCAAAATATTCAGATGTAATTTTGGACTAGCTATTTTACGATTTTTTTTACGTTGAAATTAGAATCATGTACTGATGATAATAAGTGATAAACAAGAAAAAGTAAACCAATGAACATGACTTGGACTGGACTTGATTGAACCGTAATTTTATTCATGATTCGACAAAACTCGTTTAGTGATTTTACATGATTTTGCATGGCTCACGGTTTTGCATGGTTCATGGTTGTGCATGATTTTTCATGATTTCCTGGAAAGTAATTTCCATTTAATTTTCTACAGCAGAAGACTTTAACTCGCGGCCTGCTTGTAATCTATTTTAACTTTTTTTTGTGGCCCACTGGTTCACGAAAAACATCATTTACTTCATACATAAATGGCCTTTTAAGTGTCTGTTAAAGATATATCTGAGAATATGTAAATGGAATGGACTGGTTTACAGTGAAACACTAACGTAAAAAGAAAAGTTCAGCTTATAACTCTTTAAATCGTATTATAAATAAGTTGACAAAAATATTTTAACGATTTAATTACGTGTTTTGGAAAATGGTAGCATTTTTCGAGAACACTTATATCAGCGAATAGTTGTTTACAATAATGAAGATGTAAAGATTAAAAGTTAGGATCAGAATAAGTGATATCCCTCTTGAAAAGACTGTTTAAATTACACCATCAAAAATAAGGTCTGACATTGACCTACCTCTTAAAAATAAACAGTTCCAAACATCCCATTGATTAATGTTTGATTTCACTTCTTCTCACTTCAAATCACTTGATCTCTCTCTCACTTGACTTCATCTCTCTCTTCACTTGATCTTACTTCAAAGATATTCTTTTCCATACTTATTTTAACTTAAGTACAATCTCAGGACCCACAAATCAACTAAAAACAGAAGTAATGTCCCTTGGACTATATAAGGTTGAAGAGATCAGTGTTTTGCAGTATTCCTTTTTCAACCGGTAGAGGAGGAGGGGATGCGTTTTCGGAAAAAAAACATCAACGCCAAAAATTTTATCATGGTCTCAATAGCTGTGAGTAGTTATAGGTCCGGATTTATATGTCAAAAGTTGCTGGCCTGGATCCTACCTGGGGTATTGTTACCTTCTTTTTTTTTCAATAAACAAAACGTTTGGATCTGAAATCATAAAAACACAGGAAAATAGCTCTGCTTCCATCTCATACAATCATTTCTGTCGGAAATCACATCGAATTTAGCTTTCTGATATTCTCGTAAAGAATATTTTTTATATTCTTTTTTTAACTGGCAACGGCTACTTAGACTTGAATATTATTTTTTAAGTTTTCTCTTTTTTAGTGGCAACAGTTAGTCTTTCCATTCGTTTCCTTTTTATGTGGCAACATTCATTACGATGTAAGAAGAAGAGGAAGTCAATGTTCTTTTTTTTCTTAGCAAATGGTAGTTCTCTCTTCCCCCCCTCCTCCCCTCCTCTCTCTTTCTCGCTCCTCTCAACAAGAAAAGGCAATTATAAAATAGAATGCCTCTTTTTCTTCTTGTGTAAGCTGATGTACAAAACGAAGACCTGTTCGATGTTATTATAAAGAATCTTAGTGCTAGAAATTCACTCTTCTGGACTTCCAACGCGGACTCAACTCAATGGGAATTTCAAATCCAGGGATTAGTGTTAAATCATAAATAAAGACTCCGGTATAATTATTATTATTATGGTAGAATTGCCTATCCATTAACAATAATCTCCTTTTCAACAGTGAAGCTCCTATGACAAATACATTTTTGAACCAACGTCCATTGGTCGTCTGCTTTTTAAGTTTTTTCTAGCTGTTTCAAAAGAAATGTTCAAGGAATTTGTAGCTTCAGTTGAAACAAATGAAAAATACCTCAAAAATAAATAAAATAATGCACAATAAAATGTCGACCAGGCTTTCCTGGAAACTCGGTGGTGTGTGCGAAAGCGCCATTGTTTCCATTGAAATCAAATTTAAATCCCAAAGTAATTAAGGTTTCAAATATATTGTTACTAAGAAGTCAAGTCAAAAGCTTTTTCGTTTCACCTAAAAAATTCTTATAAGCAATCTTAAAACCAAAACTTACATCAATTGTCCTTAATCAATTTGTGTACGTTACTTGTTGCCAATATGAGTTTACATATGACTTATCTTTCTTTTGTAATGACGTAACAAAAGTTAGCATGCAACGTTCACTCTCTCAAAACAAAGAATATGGCTATTTTGCTACTTCATCTCACCTGTAAAAGCTAGAAAAAATAGCAGGTCGTCGTCAATTCCTAATCGATTGCCCTTTTTTTTTAATTCAATTTTTAAATACTGATAAATGAGATGAGCTAAGTCGCTCACTGAGTAACTGTTCGTCATTGAGAGAGTCATTAAATGAATGACTTTTCTTCTGTCTTGACAGGCAAAAAAGAACGAAATATTTTTATGCGATCGATAGTGGTATATTTCTGAATATTTTCTCGCTACAGGAAAAGATGTTTTGTTTCATTGAAAAACAAAGGCTTTCAAATATTGATTGTCTTTCATCCTTCAAATAATTAGCATATGTTATTTGAAACAGCTTTATTCAGATTTAAATGTAAAAGATTTAAAATCCATTTCAATTTTTCAAAGCATCAATTATTTTTAAAACCGGAAAAAGCTTTGTTTTCGTATC
Organism: Dysdera silvatica; assembly: GCA_006491805.2. Lineage (NCBI taxonomy): Eukaryota > Metazoa > Arthropoda > Arachnida > Araneae > Dysderidae > Dysdera > Dysdera silvatica. The sequence continues at coordinate 96,516,087 of QLNU02003225.1, read as the reverse complement.
AAATGCTTTCGCATTTAAATCATTTTATTTAGCTTGTACTTCGCTTTCCTATGATTTCGGATTTTTATTATTATTTTCGTTAAAATTTTCAGAGTACAAATGCGAAAAAAAGTCTGAAATTGAATTATTAAGAACAGAGAAACAAAAGTGGATTTTTTACAGAATTATAAGATGCCATCTCGTTGGGAAAACGAGTTCTTTAAATATTCTATATATAAATAAAAATATTCTATATATAAATAAAATATTCTATATATAAATAAAAATATTCTATATATAAATAAAATATTCTATATATAAATAAAAAATATTCTATATATATAAATAAAAATATTCTATATATAAATATTATATATTAAACTTCACTCGCGCTTAACTTCACCTCACTCTTAACTTCACCATGTTTGATTTTATTTGTTTACACTGTGGTCGGGAAACTCTTCAAATTGTCCATAAATACATCAAAACACACATTAAAGTTATCCGTTTTAAAGAACATCTTCACTTTAATCACACCTGTAAAAAGGAATTTCTTATCCCTTTCACACTTAAAGTTAAACCTCTTGTAAATTCATCTCTTGGACATCGCATCGCACATAACATAAGTCTTAAATTTCTTTCCACTAGAATTTCTCTCTGTCCCCGCGTACTCGCTCAGCTTCAAAATAAAATATCCTTTCTTACTTCCCTTCTAAATACTAAACTTGATTTTCTTACCATGCTCCTAGTTAAATCCGCTACTCGCTCACAAGAATCTAAAATCCAAGAACATATTCGTCTTACTCATTCACGTAAACTTAACAACCTTAGACCTTCTATTTCAAAACAGTCAAAACTCCTTACAAAAAACTGGATACTAAATCTTTCAAATAAAAATCTCACACCACAACAGCAATTCGTACTATCACTCGGCCTAAATTTCTCACCTGCTCCACTTAAAATTCCTACACCACAGATTCTCGCTTCCATAGAAAATGCTCTACAAAATACTCACACTGACGAACGTGTTGCAGCTGATATCCGCTGCAGAGTGGCAGGACTCCTTCGGCGTCCAAAACTTCCTGAGGACAACCTAACGCCTATGCAAAGGGTTGCCCTCCGGGAGCTACGGAACGATAAGGACCTTGTCATACTGCCAGCTGATAAAGGCCGTACTACAGTCGTCTTAAATCGTCCAGACTACTTACATAAAGTCTCTACACTCTTATCTGATACAAATACATACACCCACATCACAAAAGACCCTACACAAACAATTCAATCCAAAATGAACTCTCTCCTTCTAAAACTCTATAAATCTAAAAAACTTACATTTAATCTCTACGACTCTTTAAAATGCACTTCCGGCCGCTTACCATCCTTCTACGGATTACCTAAAATTCATAAACAAAATATTCCTCTTAAAACTATAGTTAGTTTTTGCAGCTCTCCTACATATAACCTATCAAAATATATTGCACGTCTACTCTCTCCTATAATCGGTAATAACGACTACACTGTTTCTACTAGCCAATCCTTCTGCACCTCTTTAAATAACCTACAACTTGACGACGACGACCTTATGGTCTCATTCGATGTAATTTCTCTCTTCACTTGCATTCCCACATCACTTGCAATCGACACCGCACTTACACGCCTCCAAAATGACACAACACTACATGAACGCACTTCACTAACACCTCACGACATCTGCACATTGTTGAAATTTTGTCTGGACTCTGCTGTGTTCTCCTCAAATGGTTCTATCTATAGACAAGTTTTTGGCACTGCCATGGGATCTCCGGTCTCAAGTGTTGTAGCTAACTTGGTTATGGAGTCATTTGAGGAAACTGCTTTATCTTCACTGAATTTTAACATTAAATTCTGGAAAAGATACGTCGACGACACGTTTGTTGTACTTAAAACTAATACACTCCAAAGCTTCTTCCATTACCTTAATAACTTAAACTCACATATAAAATTCACATACGAAACAGAACAGAACAATAAACTCCCTTTCCTAGACGTTCTTGTACACAGATCTCACGATAACTCAATCTTCACCTCAGTTTACCGTAAACCCACACATACAGACAGATATCTCGATTTTAAATCGCATCATCCAACATGCCACAAAGCTTCCGTTGTTAAAACATTAAGTCTTAGAGCGAATTCTCACTGCAGTAATGAAACACTTTCAAACACAGAAACAAAACACATACACACGGCACTTAAAAATAATGGATACCCTAAACGATTCATTCTCAGAAACTGTAGACCCAATAGTACATCTTTAAACAATACATCTCACACCCGCATATCTATTCCATATATTCACGGCATTTCCGAAACAATCTCTCGCATCCTTAAAGAGGCAAATATCAAAACATTCTATTCCCCTGTCACAACACTTCGCAAACAACTTACAAAAGTTAAAGACCCAGTTCCACCAGAAGATCTCACAGGCGCCATATACCAAATACCATGCAAAGACTGCAACAAACATTACATAGGACAAACAAAAAGAATGATCAAAACAAGAAAAAAAGAACACAAACAAGCACTCGCGAAAGGAGACATAGCCTCACGTCTGGCAGAACACGCTTTACAACACGGACACGAACCCGACTGGGACTCAACAAAAATACTACACCGTCACATCACAAACAAGAATAGTAGACTCTTCTTAGAATCTTGGGAAACTTACAAACTACACGGGAAAGCCATTAATACATCACAACCACTTCCAGAAACTTATAAACAACTCTTACTCTGAAATGTATGAGACATCCCCAAATTAGGTAACCCGCAGTGTGGGTTTCTCATTGGTCCCTATTGGGGTTCTTCCATGATTCTATTGGAGGCCTCCCATTGGTTCTCATTGGGTTTTCCCATTCTGCGGGACTACTCTGATGAAGGGTTTTCCAGAAATTTCAAGTATAAAAAAGAGACAGAAACATAACATCGTCATTACTCCTGATGAAGGACTGCTGCTGATGCGTCCGAAAGCTTGAGTGATCTTTTTCATTGCTATTTTACCAGTGTTTAACCTTTTTATGTACAATATAATTAACTGCAGTTACAATATTTCGTTTTGCACGAAGGAACGTTAAGTTATTTTCTGCAAATTCGAAATATTTACTGCAAAAAATCCAGTGTGCTCTTAATGCTAAAATATTTTCTTCCAAATTTGCAACCGAACACTAGTTGTCGAGTTGACTAGGTTTAGAAAAAAGATAATTTCCTTTCGAAAGTAATATAATTTCCTGCTAGCAATTTTTGAAACATTAAGCCACAAAACGCTAATATTTGTCGTTTTTAATAAAACCATTTTAGAAGGGACTTATTTTTTTTGACGAGCTTCTAATCCCCATAATTGCTATACATTTCTGATCGTTTTCATTTCAAAAATAGGCTTTGAAGATTTAGAAATTATGAATACGTCAGTACTCGACACATGTCATTGTGAAGTAAATATATTTATAAGGTTTAAGCATTGTAATAATATGTAAATAAATTCAGGTAATTCGCAAATCAAATGAACACGTATATATTATATATATGATTTATACATTAATCATTGATACATAAGTTTAAAACATATACATTGATACATTAGGTTTATATACATCAAAGCAATAATTTGAACTTCACCACTGAGTAAATGAGAGAAGAAAATATTGCATGTATAATGTGTTTGTATGTATATATTACACTGAAGTGCCAGAAAAATTGGCACACCTACCTAATATCGTGTAGCCTCCTCGTCCACGCACGCAGAAGTGCCGCAACACGACGTGGCATGGACTCGACTAATGTCTGAAGGTATCCTGGAGACAATTCACACCAGGAATCCTGCAGGGCAGTCCACAAATCCATAGGAGTGCGAGGTGGTAGAGATCTCTTCTGAACAGCACGTTGCAAGGCATCCCAGATATGCTCGATAATGTTCATGTCTGGCGATTTAGGTGGCCAATGGAAGTGTCTAAAGTCAGAAGAGTGTTCCTGGAGCCACTCGGTAGCAACTCTCGATGTGTGGGGTGTCGCATTATCATGCTGAAATTGTCCAAGTCCGTCGGAATGCACAATGGACATGAATGGGTGTAGGTGATCGGACATGATGCTTACGTACCTGTCAGAGTTGTCTCTAGACGTATCAGGGGTCCCATATCACGCCAACTGCACACGCCCCATACCATCACAGAAGCTCCACCAGCTTGAACAGTCCCCTGTTGACATGTAGGGTCCATGGATTCATGAGGTTGTCTCCATACCCGTACACGTCCATCCGCCTGATGCAATTGGAAACGAGACTCGTCAGACCAGGCAACGTGTTTCCAGTCATCAACAGTCCAATGGCGGTGTTGGTGGGCCCAGACGAGGCGTAAAGCTTTGTGCCGTGCAGTCAACAATGGTACACGAGTGGACCTTCGTCTCCAAAAGCCCATATCAATGATGGTTCGTTGAACAGTTCGCACGCTGACACTTGTTGATGCCCCAGCATTGAAATCCGCGGCAATTTGAGGAAGTGTTGCACGTCTATCTCGTTTAACGATTCTCGTCAGTCGTCGAATGTCCCGTTCTTTCAAGGTCTTTTTCCGGCCGCACCGCCGTCGGAGATTTGATGTTTTACCGGATTCCTGATATTCACGGTATACCCGTGAAATGGTCGTACGCGAAAATCCAAATTTTGTCGCTATCTCGGAGATGCTATGTCCCATCTCTCTTGTGCCGACTATAACGCCACGTTCAAAATCACTTAAATCTTGATAACCTGCCATTGTAGCGGCAAGAACCGATCTAACAGCTTTGCCAGACATCTCTTGTCTTATATAGGCGCTGCCGACCGCATCGCGTTACGCTGATTGGTTGCAAAGCTCCGTTATTTGCATACGCACGCCTGTACCAGTTTTTCTGGCACTTCAGTGTATATACACATTTAATAGAGAAGTATGGAAAACTATATTTAGTACAAGAATTCATGGTCTTTCGAATTCTGCATAGAAGAGCAGAAAAAAGGCTAATAATATACTCATGACGCCACCATACTCCAAATAATAAACAATAAAACTACAAAGCGACTGGGAAAAAATTTACGTACAAAAGGTTAAACACTAAACAAGGAAATGAAATAGATCATCCAAGCTTTCAGACGCATCAGTAGCTATCTTTCATCAGGCGCATCGATGTGTCTCAAAGCTTAAATGATTTCTATTTGCATTTTCATCAGTGCATTGTTCTGAATGTGATCGAAAGAT
>QLNU02003225.1:96496275-96510750 GCA_006491805.2 Dysdera silvatica | reverse complement strand
ATAATATTAATTCAGCTTTAATTAATTTCATTTAATTTCAATTAGTTTCACTCAATTTCAATTAGTTCCATTCAATTTCAATTAGTTTCATTCGATTTCAACAAATTTTATTCAATTTCAATTTGTTTCACTTGATTTCAACTAATTTTATTCGATTTCAATTAGTTTCATTCAATTTCAATTAGTTTCATTCAATCTCAGTTAGTTTCGTTCAATTTATTTATATTTATTTTTGCATTTTATATTTATTTTACATATATTACTACAACATACTAAGAACAGTAATGCGTTTATAATACAGAAAAATTAGCTAATGCTTGTGTGGTGATCGGAAAAAAGCTGGTATTAAAAAACAGCTTAACAAGCTCCAGGCACAGCAAAATAACAACTTGTTTGAACAGTAAAAGGCTACATGTTAAGAAGGCAATAAATATTGTGTTACCTTCAATTTAAGCATTGCCTCACTTTGAATATTAGTTAGTTTGGTTGGTAGTGTGTTGCACGATCTTCGACCCTGAGAATTTGTGCGATAATAAAGATAATGAAAAGTTGTCCGAATTCATATAAGAACATTTTTTGTACGGGAAGGATAGCGGTCGTTCCTTAAGGATAAACCAGTGATATTCAAATATTTTTTTATCCAACGCCATTTTCTTGTGAGCCCAATATCAATTTGGCAGGTTGAAAAAGACACAATAAGGATTTTCGACAGAATTATCGTCCATGATATTTTTTAGTCTTGGGCATGAAAGAAGATGGTTCCCTGCCCTTAGGTCAAGTTCACACAAGGGTCATGTACGTGAATTAGTCAAGTTAATTCGATGGAGATGTTGTTGTAGGTAGATGTGTCTAGTCATAAGTCTGAAGCAAGCTACACAAACCTTCCTGGGGAGCTCTTTTGGTATTAAGTAGTTCAGGGCCCAACTTTTCCCAGTAATTATATCAGTGTATTTTAATTCTCTTTGTCGTTGTAAACTAGATTTGATAATTCTTTTAACTGACTATATTTCAACTGGAGGGTTAGGTTGTTGCAGAGATGATCCCAGCTTAGCAAGTTGGTCTGCCTTCTCATTACCAAACACATTGCAATGGCATGAGATCCATTGGAGTAAATAAATTATAATTGTAGTATAATTGTAACTGATCTTTCGCTGGCAATTGTTAAACTTATGGACTCTTGGCTACACTATACTCTTGGAGAGTCATTGTAACATTAGATGTGAGTGCAGTGATGGCTGCTTGTGGCTCACTTAAGATGACTACATTATTTTCAGAACAAGCACTAATAGCATCAATAGCCAAAGTAACAGCACTCATTTCTCCATCGAAGTTTTCACAGCAGATTCCCACTGCCCAATGTAGTGAAAAATATTTGAAATACACTCCAGATTCAGCATTTTTTGTAAAGTCTTCGGAAGAGCCATGAGTATAGACATGCAACCAAGAATCGGTTGGATATCTATCGAAGATAGTTTTAAGGGCTGCTGCTCTCAAATACGAATTAGTTTTATTCACAGGAGTTATTAAATCAAGTCTCGCTTCCACTAAATCTAAATCTTTGGTGGGACCATGGTTTCATAGAAGTAATTGCCTGTTCAGATCCGGGGTGTTGAATTAATTGTTTCTTGGATTTTGAAAAGAAAAGTTTCTTGGAATTTCAGTCTTGATTTTACTGGTTTATAGTTAGACCAGTAATCATATTGTCTTAAAAAGATTCCATAAGATTTAAAGCTGCTATGTTCCTCCTGTCGTCCAGAGGTTCCAATCTAGTCTGTAATTCCATCGTCTCTATTAGTGTTGATTTTGCTGCTCCGGTAGCGAATCTTAGGGTATAATTTTGGGAAACGTCTAATTTCTACTTAGTAGTTTTATTGGCAGTTGGGAGAAGTTCACTGCCATGTTCAATTACAGGTCTTACGTAGTTCTTATAAGCGGTACAAAGGACGTCTTGGAATGCATTCCATATTTTGCTTGCCAATTTCCTTATCATCTATTGCGGTTCATTGCTGATCTTCTGGTCACAAATTTAATTTCATTCAAGCCAAACTAATCTTCAAACCACCTTCTCCGTCCGATTTAAAGTTTTAGAAGCTTTTCTGATTTATCAAAACGCTAAGCACTTAGTTCATGACATGGCTATTACGGCCAACATATCCGTCGTGATCGTGCTTTCTCCACATCAATTTTCTTCCTTAATTTACATTCTTAACTTATTTTTCTATTCCTTATCCTCAATTTTCTACCATCTTTCCGTATGCTATTTACCGTCCTCGAATTACTTCTGTTATCGGCCAGCAGTAGGCACCAACTCCACGGGTAATGGCCATAACCTTACCGGTTGTACCACCTTCCTCTCATTATTACGAAAGCTTCCTCGAAGATGTCTTACAGCCATCGAAAAACATTGTAAAGCTGAATTAAACTTATTTATTACAACTGTGCCTATTGTGTTAATGTATTTTCATCAATCATCAATAAGATGTATGGAAAAAGTATCTTAGTTATTTTTTGTTCAAACCCATAAGTGAAAAAGTTTGTTCACAAATATATGTACTTCGACGAATACTAAATATTTTCAAATCTTTAAGATTGCTTTATCTTTCGAGTCCAAACATTTGAATTTGGTTGCTGCGTGTTCTTCTTCATACCATTGTGCTTCATGTGCTTCATCATCATACTTCATGTACCCATTCGTATGCCACTGATTGTAAAATTTAGCTTAGGTGACCCACTAGGGTCTGATCAGGAAAATTAATAATCATGTCCCGGCAAATTCCCACACCTGGGATAATATTAAAATATTCGAGATGCTCGTCAATAAAACCATTTTAAATGTGATATTTAATTTTATTTAAATTTGTTTACTTATACTGGTTTTTTCCCAACTGTATTATTTTTGTATATGGAAAATTTTTCCAGAAGTCATAGCTGGAAAAAGCGGATATCTACATAGTGTAAACCTCTTTTAAACCGTCAACGGTCAAATTATTGCAAGTTGTTTCACTTTAAAAATTGAGTTAATTTTGGTGATGTAACGTTTACTCACGAAAAGATAACGATGATGTTTACCAATCTATTGAAAAATAAAGAATAGATTGAACAATATAAAATAATATATTTGTCCATCAAAATATTCGCCTTTTTTAATTATATATTTTTTTGTATTTGTACTTTCCAGTAAAGTAAAAATATATTCAATTATCATATCTTTATACGGGATTTCAAAAATAGGGGTTTGATAATATAGGGTTAAAAAATTTTATTATTAAAAATTTTTTAGAATCTGTTTCATTTCAGGTCGTAACTCGACATTTTTTTTAATGGAGGGGTTTGACTCCAACCTACCACCCCGTCACTTGTTCATGCTGTTACCATGATCTTGTCAAACTTTTTGTTCCATTTCCCACAAACTACTCAGAAACCTTTGGATGAAGCGACCAAAGTCAAATTTTTGGATGTGACCTTTTTATCGCTCTTTCACGAGAAAAAATATTGGGAACCAGAAGGGGAAGAGGCGAATCAAAAGTACTGCTCTCGAAAAATAGGTTCTAATATTATACTAATATTAGAATCGCAAAGAAAAGCTTTTAGTGCTTTTTTATGCGATTTAGTGGCAGGAAGGAACTCTCTAAATGTAACTAAAACGATTTCCTGGAAAAACGCCAAGATGAAAATGACATGAACTTGGATATCATATCAAAGTCTGTGGTCGGTTCAATCAATAATCAAACTGGTACTTTCTCCCCTACCCCGATGTCCTTATTTTCTTACCCATCTGCTAAAGGGCGACTATTTTTAGTGCATACGATGCCCGTACCGCGGGTATGTAAGGAGCATATGAAATTCGACAGTAATCAATTTCCACTGCAGAAACTCAAACAATTGAACACTTAGCGATGGAGGTATCAGTAGAAGTACAGAAATTGACCTAGATACGTGAACATAATCCGGATTCTGTTCTCTTCATTTTTTTTTCTATTTCTATTTCTTTTTCTCTCTTTTTTTTTTTTATGAGCCATGGATGATAAGCTTTTTCTTCATAAGGTGAAAAACGTTGATGAACATCAAATAAAATAAATGAACTTCAATGCAGTAAAACCTCGCATTACTGGACGAAAACATTATTTTATTATATATCATGTTAAAATATTATAAAATAGGGATAATATAAGAGGGTACACTATAAAAGGGGGATGTGATATTATTGTGAACATTTTTTGCATGGTAATTTTTACCTGGTCGCAGAAACGAGGTAAGCGTTTCTGAAGGTGTCCGTTAAGAAGAGTTTTACTTGTGGAAATATAAAGAAAAATTAAAAATACATTGGCGATCTTTTGAATATACAGTTGAACTCGGTTTTAGCGACAAAATTCGCTTATTACGCCAAGTTTCTGAAGTCCCCTTGCAATGAAACTTCACGGGAAGAATTTTATTTTGCACAGATTATAGCGTCATAAAATTTCCGGAAGCTCCACCATTATATAAAAAAATATTTTATATATCCTAGAATGATTTAATTTTGTACTCCTTAATTATGTTTCTCGGTATTAATTCTTTTCGTACTGTATTTATAATTATACATTAAAATTGTTGATTCGTACTTACAAAATTTGGTGCGTATGAAAATCCCTATTACTTTTAATCTCAACTTTGCATTTTTATATTTGAACATTTGATTTATTTCTGTATTAGTCTGTATTTATTCTCAAATTAGAAAAGATGCTAAAATAAAATTACACAAACGTATATTAATTATATAATATATATATCATTATATACGAAATTTTATTTTTTTTTCCTATTATTATTCCTCTTCGGCTCATCCTATTTTCATATGGGGTCGATGTTTTTGATGAGTTTCTTTCAGGTTTCATGATTTCCAATCCAGTCTTCTCTTTATCTTTTTTCTCTTCATCATTCGCCATTCTCAGTCTTCAATCACCACCAATTCTTTCCGTTTCTTCTTTGATCTCTATTTCCTAGGCTTTCCATCAATATCTATGTACATCACCAGTTTTCTTACATAATTTTCTTCCCTTCTTATCATATGTCCGTACGATTTCAGCCTTGCTTCTTCTATTTTTCTCGGCACATATGTTACTTTATTTCATATGTTAACATTAATTAATGAATGATTAAAAGATAGAAAAATTGCTACCTTCCTCAAAACACGATGTAAATCTGAATGCAGTCAACGCTACAATTACCGTAAGCATAGTTATTGTCAACCGCTCATTAGTTAAAAATTTAACTACGTTAGTCTTGTGGGTTTGCTTCTAATTTTTTCGCTGAACTTAGGTTTTGCACAGTAATCCATATTAGTATTTACATTATCATCTTTGCTATTTGCTTCCTTTTAACATTGGATATTTATTTATTTTTAATGACCGTTGTCATGGGTTTTTAATTTGTCTAAAATTTTCCTAACGATATATTTCACGGATTTAATAAGTGTGATCGACTATGACGAATCATCATAGATGTTCGTTGTATAGCAAGATATTAGAAACAAATTTTAAATTACTCGTAAAGGCAAAACTGATTTTCCAGTGCCTGGTGGGACCCAAATCCACGATCTCTTAATTGCCGATCAAGTGCTGAACCAACTGAGCTACGGACGTCAATAATTTCCTCCCTTACGAGCATATATAGGAAATTCTATGGACAAATTCGCTATTAGTATGGCAGAGTGCTCTGACTACTTTGTAACCAAAGCCACATGTCAAAGACGCAAGAATATCCGATAGAACGAACTAGAATTAATATAATTAAATCAACTATATATATATATATATATAGTAAAAAATAAGTAAATTAAAAAATATTTCCCACTTCATATTTATTGAACTTTAGCTCCTTATTATTTTAAAAAAAAAAGGGGGGTCACTATTCTCTCTCGCTATTTCTCTCAAAAGTGTGAAAACTTTTGTTTTAGCTAGCTGATTCATATGTTATTCTTGTGTATATTTTTAAAATTTTTAGTTCAATGGTTTCCTAATACAAATACACAAAAATAACTTTACAACCTTCGAAATTTTTTAATATCTCCATATTATTCTACTTCGCTTATTAAGATTTTTTTATCATATTTATTTTATTTTACGTCGGTATTTGGAATTTTTATTGTTTCTATATCATTCTTCGTTGTTCATTGAAATTTTTTATGTATCTATTGTTTTACATAGATCTGTGGAATTTTTTATTATCTCTATATTGTTTTACATCTATCTGTGGGATTTTTTATTAACTGTGCATTGTTTTACGTCGACGTTTAGTATTTTTGTTATCTCCATATTGTTTTACATCGATCTTCAGAATTGTTTACTATCTCTATATTATTTTAAGCTGCCGATCCTTGGATTCTTTTATTATCTCTATATTGTTCTACGTCGATCTTTAAAATTTTTTTATTATCTTCATATTATTCCACGTCATTCATTTTAAACAAAATGGTAATTACTGATGCAGTAAAAATGTACGAAGTTAATATATCGGTAAGCATACTAATTAAAATACCAATTAAAATGCCGTATTATTCGTATATTAGGAAATATTAACTAACATACTAAAACTACAAATTTAATATTAATATAGTTATCTGAAATAGAATCGCACTCTCGAAAAGTGACTGTATTTCAAAATATTTAATAAGAAAACAAGTCTTGTATGTGCAAAATATTTTCCTATAGGCCTAATATTATATTTTGGGTTCATATAGAACATAGTGTAATAATGTGTATTTCGTTCACAGCACTTGATTATAATAATTGCCATTGTATGGGTAATGTATTACAGTTGTAGAGTGCCGAAAATTATGAACTATCGAAAATCATTGGATATCTAAAATCACGACCGCAGGATAAAATATTTCATCCATCTTTTGGGATTTTACTACTTTCGCTAAAATTTACATATCTCTCACCTAGATTGTTTATAATACGTTATTTTCATGGAACATTATGATGAATAATTGAAATATTCCCATGATTCCTTTCTATTAATTTTTTCCTCAGACTTAACTTGTTCACAGTAACATAGTGTCAAAACGCATGGTTTTGCATCGGAACTACCCAAATTCGACTAAGTACCAATTTATAATTTCACAAGTGTAAATCGTAGGCCCAATATCGTAGGATATATCGTTGAGCCGATATATCGTACTTGGGGCTCATTTTTGTAAGAAGCAAGATCCAAGAGCAAGGATGAATGTGGTGAATTTTTTTTGAATAATTAACTTAATTAAATTAATATTAAATGAAGATGGAGAAATTACGTAATCTACAATAACAGGAGACCACTTCCCGATTCTGTGACTTAAAGCTTCACGTGAGCCTCCGCCCTGATTTTGTCACGTGAGCCTCTCCTCCGATTTTGCCACACGAGTCCCCCTCCTCCTCCTCCAATTGACAACATGGGTCCCCTCTTGCGACTCAAGATCGCACATGATACCTCTTATTTAAAAAAACATACCTTTGAGAAGTCATTCTTGATATGCGATATTTGCATAGGCCCTGTATTTGCCCCTGGCTGAAAAACGTTTAGCTCAAAAACGTCAACAGCTTCTCATTCTCAACGTTTTCTTCCATAATTTTGCTGCTAAATCCTAAAGTTTTCCAAAATTCGACAGATCCAATTCTTTTAAAAATATTTTTTTCATCTTTCCGGCAACATCCAAAAGTACTCAAGTTTTTCAAATGTCAGTTACCATGGGGATTTCAATGGTTTTCTCAAATTCCAGAAGCAACAGCTTTTTGATCAAATCGAACAAAAATTGGAAGTTCCAAATACTATACTTTCGGTCACATCCTGTTGAAAACTACTCTATCCATGAATAACTTTCTTCAAAATTATAATAACTTCCTGTTTTATACACCCTTACACAAGTAGGTTTAGAAATATTATTCGATTTAAAAGAGAGGGGGAGAAAGATAAAAGGCATGTTTACTTTTAATCTCATTTACTGCTGTATAAACCTTCTATGTATTCTTTATTTTGCTTCATTTTATGCAATAATATATGTGCTATGATAAATATTATGACTGACGTTTTAAAGAAAAGCGACTACTCTACTATAACTACTACTAGCCTACTGGAGAGATAAAATATACAGGGTGTCCCAACACCAGGGTTGCAAACATCTAGAAGGGGTAGGGTACACCTAGACGAACAATATTTGTCATAGAACCTAGGGTCGCAAACCACTCACAGCGCCAGTTCTAAAACCGTCCAGCATGCACAAATAGTGACAACCAGTGCATGAGAAGCGCAAAATGCGATGTCCTAATCATCTATGCACTTGAGCAGCTGACCTGAGTTTTATCTGGCGCTTTTCATGCACTGGTTGTAAATATTTGTGCATGCTGGACGGTTTTAGAACTAGCTCTGTGAGTGATTTGCGACCCTAGGTTATATGACAAATATTGTTCGTCTAGCTGTACCCTACCCTTCCTAGATGTTTGCAACTCTGGTGCTGAAACACCCTGTATATATGTCTGTACTTGAAGTGGGGAAAAGGAATATTAGACTAGTTTGGAATCGTCAAATAGTTAAATAAACTATTATCATTGCCAATGACAACAAATGAAACAATAATGGTACAAAAATGAAAAACAAAAAACTATAAAAGAAGTGGTGTGCTTTCTGCTGGTCTAAGTGGTAGCAGTTCAAGAATACAAAGGTAGAAATCATTGCAGTGTATGCATATACTCCTCGTCACTAAGAAATTTGCCTCTATATACCACCATACGTACCTCTCTTTATGGCTGCTCCCATACATGGAACTCACACTAGCACAGGGGCGGACTGGGTTCTCCCAAAGGGCTCATGCTTTGGGTTATTGAAAGGCGCAAATCCTTGCCCATTCGGAGGCGCGGGTTCTATCGCACTCATGAGGGCGCAGCGGCCCGTAGGGGGCTGGTTGGCCGGCGGCCCAGTCTGCCCTTACATTAGCAAGCAGAGTTTTTTAAAAGGAAAACCTGCGATGAAGCAATGGTGACATGTACATCCAGCGTGTCGTTAATCCGGGTCCACTCTCAACAGTGCCACCCCCCCCCCGCAAAAAAAAAAGCTTTCTGACCAGTTGCCCATTAGTCTGCGAGGGGGTGGTGGCTTCATTTACCTTAATAAGTTCGAATTCTCCTCGGGAGAATGAAGATTCGCCACTCTATGGTAGCGAATTGGTAATGCATTCATCTATCGTGCCATTCATTGGCGTACGCAGGGAGGTGTTGATGGGGGTTTGATGGCGATGAAATTTTGCATATTTAGCATAGGAATATGTGAGTTGCAGCTCTATAACCCTCCATTACGAACTTTCTGCGTACGCGTATGGTGCCATTAATCAGGTTTCGACTTCCAATTGTATCATAGAACGCGTGACATTTTTCTGTCTGTTGTAGGTAGAGAGTTGGCTTCATTAACCTTAATAAGTTCATATTCTCCTCGGGAAAATGTATATTCATTGCCCTACTGTGACAAAGTGGTAACGCATTCGTCTATAGTGCCATTAACCGGGTTTCGACCTCCAATGGTATCGTAGAACGCGTGACATTTTTCTATTCATTGCAGGCGGGGAGTTGGTTTCATTAACCTTAATAAGCTCAGATTCTCCTCTGGAAAATAAAGATTCACCACTCGGCGGTGGCGAAGTGGTATCGCATTCGTCTATCGTGCCATTAACCCGGGTTCGACTTTCGATGGTATCGCAGAACGCGTGACATTTTTCTGCCTGTTACAAGCTGGGAGTTGGTTTCATTAACCTTAATAACTTCGAATTCTCCTCGGAAAATTCTAGATTCACTGCTCTACGGTGGCAAATTGGTAGCGTATTCGTCTATTATGCCATTAACCCGTGTTCAACTTCCAATGGTATCGTAGAACGCGTGACATTTTTCTGCCTATTGTAGACGGGGATCTGGTTTCCTTGACAACAAAGGTTCGGGTTCTCATCGGGAAATTCTACGTCTAGGCGCAACATAACCTTTACTGTTTTTCACCGTAAAAAATACAATCCATTTAGAAGACTGTCGCAAACTTTTGGAAACACAGCGTTCATTTTTTGAGGGCTTAAATTCTGGCTAGTCTAATTTCAGAACACAATGGCTAATTTGGTCACTGGCTGGAATAAATTGTCCCCCTTCAAAATTTTGTGCAATTATACGAACTATTCCTTAATTTCCATACTTTATAATTGCGCTTAACTAATCCCATTTCTGAATGCAATTAACAAAGTCTATAATAATTTGTCTCGGATCATTAAAGACAGTTATAACATTTATTTATTTATTTATTTATTTATTTATTTATTTATTTATTTATTTATTTATTTATTTATTTATTTATTCATTCACATTTGTTTATTTATTTATTCATTCATTTATTCATTTATTAATTCATTCATTCACATTTATTTATTTATTTATTTATTTTATTCTGATATTTTATCATAATTTTTTTTGTTTCACGTGTTATACTATTTCAACTGGTCCTCTGAATATAATAATGATTACACACATACGCGCAAGCACGCAGGAACTTCCTAATAGGGATCCAAAAACTGCCATCCGCATCTGTGCGGCCAGACCCTTTATTATATCAACCTTCAAGATTTGAATCATAGACAATATCAAGATCCAATTTTATAAAAATATAAATTAATAAATATTTTTATTTTGTATGGTAACTCTATAAAACTATGTGCATATAAATATATGTCAAAGTAAATACTGCACATACCAAAAATACTCAATTAAATAATATTAAATTAATAAGAGCGACGGGATATTGTTTTTGCAACTGGGCGGCCAACAAACTAAGAACGGCCCAAAACATACATGGCCCGTCCAGCAATTTACTTAGATTTCGATTTGGTAAAGGGCCGGTATAAATATTGCCAAGTAGAACGTCGATGATTGGAATATCCAGTAATCGCAACAATTGTGGACGATGAGCAAATTTTCCTTGTAATTTTATAATAAACATTGTAGTTTCATTTTAATGTTATTTCTACGCCATTTTAAAAAGTAATAATCGATCCAATTAATTGGGTATAATTTTAATAATAAATTAATACAGTGTGTATGTATGTTTTCATTGGATTTCTTACTTGTTTCGTCTGATCCACATTAGGAGGTTCGATTACATGAACTTTGCTTTTCCGAACCAAATTCAGTTTCTGTCGCTTCCGAAAACCGATGCTGTATATTGCCATTGGAAATTTATGTCCCCCCCCCCAACACTTCCCTGTTTTAATTATTTAAACCTTTTTGGTGTCTGACAGTTTAAATAGCCGGATAAAAACGGACACTTATCGGTAGTTCAGCTTAGTTCAGCTTAGGCTTAGCACGTTAGGCGACTAATATCACCCCATCACACAGTTTCATCCAAACAAGCTTTCTTGGGTCTCAGATCCAAACCCGGCAAGCTCGGAGGTGATTGACAGGGACATGGGCATTGAGTCGCAATTCGGAAGCCCATTTGGAAGCCTTCGCAAAAGATCCTCCAAAATTATTTTACCACGAGCTATATTATCGACGCGTTACCACTTTAAATAAGACTCATTCAGTTTATAAAAACTACAATCAAGGCTTTTAAATTGGACTATAATAATCATAATTATGATTATTATAAATAATCATAATTATAATTATTATAAATAATCATAGTTATGATTATTATAAATAGCCATAGTTATGATTATTATAAATAATCATAATTATGATTATTAGAAATAATCATAATTATAATTATTATAAATAATCATAAATATAATCATAAAGAATTCCGTGTGTAAGTCTGTGGCGATTCACCGGTCGCGTTTTGCCATCTATCCAGTCTCAAACGACCCAGAATTCAGCTGTAAGTGGGTAAACTGGAAACGGACGAATCAAAATGAATATTGAAAAAGACCTTCAACTGCTTATACTTATTTTTTGTATTAACTATTGTTGAATTACTACATATTAATAATTGTCACTATTATAGTGTTTTAATGATTATTATCCTATTTTATTGATTATTATTTTACCATTTTATTGATTATCGTTTTCCTCTTTTATTGATTATTATTTTCCTATTTTATTGATTATCATTTTGCCATTTTATTGATTATCGTTTCCCATTTTATTGATTATCGTTTTCTTATTTTACTATCATTTCCTCATTTTATTAATTATCATTTTCTTATTTTATTGATTATCATTTTCTTAGTTTATTATCATCTTATTTTATGATTGTCATTTTATAAAAATATAAATTAATAAATATTTTTATTTTGTATGATAACTGTATAAAACTACGTGCATAAATAGACGTCAAAGTAAATACTCCACATACCAAAAATTCTCAATTAAATGTTATTGATTATCATTTTCCTATTTTATTGATTATCATATTTTATTGATGATTTTGATCGTACGTTATTGGCGATTATTATTAATAAAATTAACCTTTATTAATTATGGAAATAGAGTGAAACCTGTTAAAGTGACCACCCTATTAAATTGACCACCTGGATAAGGTGACCACTTTTTATAAGAGATTAAGTTGGTAAGCAATTAGCCATGCCAATACACAAGTCTGTCGTTTAAAAAAATATTTCTATTTTCAATCCATTTTCACTGCTTTATTGAATTATACAAATTTCATATAATAATAAATAATTTTATTTAAAAAGAATTGGCTCATTTTAAAAATGTAGCGTTTATCATTGCTCTATGCATCGCGTTTATTTTTGAAAATAATTAATTATTAATATTTAACTTTCCAGCTGGCTTAAATAATGATTAAAATGATTAAAATTGCAATATACGATAATATCCATCACTTGTTCTCTACATTGTTTAGTTAGAAACATATACATTTGCACTTTCCATGTAAACAAGCTCACAATTATAAAACTTTCTACCGTTGTTTACCAATAATCTATAGAATTCTAAGCAAGCCAACAACCCATACGTCAGTGTATGAACATAATGCAAAAGGTTCGGAAAAAATAAACACATATAACGTACTCTAAACCTAACTCTGAATATAACTGGATTATGACAAAACAATGTAATTAAATTTCAGAAGAATTCTTTTTAACCCTAATTAGGCTGATTAAGTAATTTGGATGTTCCATTATATATATTACTTATAAATTAATAAATGTGTACATGTGTATTAGTACCATAATTTAACTTAATGTGAGCTTTGTTCATTTTTCAGCATAACCAAACTGACAGCTATGAAAATGCGACGGGTAACAAACCAGGAGGGGAACCTAAACGGAAGGCCCCAAAAAAGGGCAAGAAAGGCAAACCCGACCTCAATGACCTCAAACAAGAGGTCGATATGGTAAGTATTTTTAAATATCAATAAAATAAATCGTATTGCCCTAAACCATTTATATTGTTTTTATGTTTATTGTTCTAAAACATTCATACCAAATGTGCATACTAAAAATAAATATGAATGCAAATACAAATAAGCAAGAATGCAAATACAAATAAGCAAGGATGAAAATGCAAATAAGCAGGGATGAAAATGCAAATAAGCAGGGGTGAAAATACAATTAATTAAGTATGTGAATACAAGTAAGTAAGAATGCAAATACAAGTAAGTAAGAACGCATACTATAAAGAAGTGATATTTTCATTCCAACCAATTGCGTAAGAAAAGGGGGAGGCGGGCCCCATGCCCGTATAAGATATCAAGTCGAAATTTTTTCTTTAACGCGGAACTAAATGTTCTTTTTTTTTTTTTTTCAATTATTTGAACTTCCATAGTTCCATACGTCCCTGATTTCAACCATAGAGTATTATGATATTTCACAACTAATTTAATTTTGACTGTCTCTCATTCCCATTTAACACACTCTTGTTTATGAAAATTGCAACACCAGGAAGTAACTGTCTGATTGGACTGAAACTTACAGAGAATACAAAGCAGGGTATTATATGCAAATGATTAAAAATTCATCTTGAATGCGCATGCCTGGACCCAACAGTGTTTTCTGGACGGTCGTATGAGGAGTATAAATAGAGGGATGTGGAAGAGCTAGACGAGCATTGTATCATTGTCAGAGAGCTAAAAAAAATATCTACTGGAGTCATTACACGTCGACAATATCAGAGAGCGCCGTATGAGCAAAATTACTAAAGTTCAAATGGCATCATCATCTTGCGAGATGGAGGATTTTCGAACCAGGATATTGTTACTCGTACGGAGCATAATGCCACTACAAAAATGCGAGTGTGGAAGCAGTGGTTCAAAAAATACTGAATGAGTCGAAAATCTAGCAGTGGATCAAGAAATGTGATTAAAACATGGGATGATGGACATCTCATTCCACATGGCAGTAACGAACCGTACAGCTTGTTTTGTTTTTTAGCACAGCACTGGAGCACTGCTATAAGTGTAACGTCGTCTGCTTCTACGGTTCGAAAGCGTCTGCTGTGCAGGAAAACTAGGTGCAAGCATTCCTTTAAGGAGGAT
>QLNU02003225.1:96474993-96496175 GCA_006491805.2 Dysdera silvatica | reverse complement strand
GATCTCAGTATTACAGATTCTGGTCGCATCTACAAAGCTTCCTGGCTAACCACTGCAAACAGAATACTCCGGCTGTACATTTCTGCCTTCAGGAAGTTTCAGGACTATGGTGACCTACACACAATTTATGCCCCAATATCGTTTTCAATTCGCATGAAAAACTCCATCAATGATGGGTCTAGGAATCTTTTTGGAGCCATCTGCCTCTCAAGGTATTCATCTTTTAAACACCGTACCATTGTCGATGCTTCAATAGCTCACAATGCTTTGATGCCTTAGCTGAAAACATCCTCCCCAGTATCACGATTGATCCTTGACCAGACGTTCTTAAAGACGCATTTGAGAAAATTTTACAAGCCCGATCATAGTCTGCAGGTAACTCACCTGCTGCTGTGCGCTACAATATTGTTCCAGCTTTGAACTTCAAAGCAAACCACTGCTGGGAAATCGGTTTAATTCAAGTATTCTGGTAACTTTACCACCAGTGCTGAGAAGATTATCTAATGATGAAGTTTCAGAGAAGTTCTCGGGCACAGACACGACACACGAATGGTTCTTCATCAAGTTTCTGTGCCACACAGTGGCAGTGGAAAGGACCGTTAAGATGGCAACGGGGGCGTCGGCGAAAGTGTATGGCTCTAAATCGCGTAAACGCTACATATGGGCAAATCTTTCATCTAAACAAAAGTACCGGATTTTGACTGTAAAACTAAATACGTGAGTACTCTGACAGATACTGGTACATCTGAGTAGTCCCCGAATTATATCATAATGGTTGGGTGGATAAGTAGGGCTCTGGTGGAAACCGTGGAGAAGCCACCTCCATGTGCTGGGTTCTGGATCACATAACAAGTCAACTAAGAGCTGCACAAACTCCACTGTATTCGAAATGAAACTTCGAACCACCTCATTGCGTAACACCGTTTCGTCGCACCGAAATTTCCAGACCAAATACATCACACATGAAAAATAGCGCAACTTTTCTCACAAACTAATATTTTCATATTTTGGACTATAATAGCGAAATTTTAGATTCAGGTTTGAAACAGAAGATTTAACCCGATCGGACTGAAATTTCTCACACATGATTAGGAGTAGGCAAGTTTTTCGCACTATTACGTTTCGATGCGCGAAAATTTTGTTTTTTTTTCGGCCCACCGTAATGCCCATTCACCAGACATATCACCGATTGAACATGTGTGAAATATGGTCACTTGTTGTTGCTTGTTTTCCATTGTTGTTACTGTTCTCCATCAGTCACTACTAGTGAATTGTGCACTCGGCACGAAAAAAACTGATAGGTAATACCCCAAGAACGCATCCAAACTCTATTTCATTCTATGTTCAAACATTGAGAACTTCTTATTACCACAAGGGAAGGCTTCACTAAATACTGATTTTCTGCCCTTAATGCAATTGTATTTGTCTGTAAAATCAATCATATCTTTGGAACACCTTTCATCATATGTGTTATAAATTCTATTCCAATTTGACCACTCGTTCCTGGTGTTGCAATTTTCATAAACATGATTGTATATAACCTGTCAAATAAATAATAGGCCTATACTTTTAAAATGGTGTAACCGCTTTTTCCTTCGATTGGATTTTAAATGGTTACGATAATAAGCATTTCTCACCAGGGCCCCTAGAATTCTAGGCCGACGCCTCAGACGCCATTTTGTTGTACACTTCCGGTTTCATAACGCAACGTTTACCCAAGGATGATTGTGTTCCGGGATTTTCAACTTGCCTTTTCTGGGATTTCTTTTTAAACATTACAAAAATTTCGTTTCATTTCTTATAATTTTCTATATTCCTTCGGAAATCAGTGTATTTACCAAAAATATTACGTAACTTTTCAGGGAATTTTCTGGTATGTTCAGGGAATCTGGTTTAGACTTACAATCACCCCTGTGTGTAGCATTGGAAAAGTAATAATTCGTTTTTTTCTTCTTACAGGATCTGTTACAAATCTAAACATTCTGTGTTTATTCCTCAAGCGATTTGAACAATTTACAGCTGCACAGTCAGCCAGTTCACCCTACTTTATTAAATAATAACACACTGGTAAATTACTTAACTTTAACATGTAGTTCATCAGATTACGCGATACGATAGCATCAAAATGGCGGATTGCGTCAGCTCCCTTTTCTTAGGAGACTTGGTCCTGACGGACGGGTGGTTAGGTTATGAAAGATCAGGCATTGATTCTTTTTCATGCATTTATTTAAACGATTTCTTTTCTAAATCATTACACAATAATCAACAACAGCTTGACGAATAGCTTGGCTTCAACGTGACCGCTAACCTTCTTGTTAGATAACGTAATACAGAAAATTCAAGTGAGTGTTTACACAATTCTTGAACTTAACGTATAAGCATCAGGTCGACAAAGAACTTCTTAGTAACTAGGCAGAATCTGCGTGGATAGATAGAGTATTATTACTTCATGGGCCTGGAAGAACTTCTGTGTTTAACTCTCATATAAAGCTAAATAGAACGGTCAATAACTACTGGCACCATGGCATAATACAATGATCAGCATCATCTTCTTAAGAAATCATTAATGAAACGCTCAGATACGAATTACATAGTAAAATAACTAATTCGGCCAACAAGTCAAAACTTTTCGCAAATCATTAAATTAAATATTTCCTACCAGAAATAATCTTCAATGGGATATCTAAATCTTGCATTAAAGTTAGTGCTGCCTGACAATTGAAGTTTAGATTGTTCGTTGAACAGCCCTACATTAATGGATATTTCGAAGTTAAATGAAGGAAGAAAGGATACTTCACCATGAGGTATGTAAATGTCCACCGTTCTGCAAAGCGGCGTAAATCCAAGGGTAATCGAGGTTGAAGAAGTCGGTAATAACTGGCCATTGGCAAAGTCGGCTGTACCGAGTAGACCATGATTTTGGTCTGCTTGATGCGAGAGGGATGCACTATCTTCAGTTCTCGAACACTCTTATAGAAACAGCAGCAATGATGATTAATTTTCTTGTCGACAAAACAGGAGCTTCCAGATTAATTTGAACTAAATATAACTAAAAATTACTCTTCCAGCCTTTAACTAAGCAACTGGTTCGTTCTGACTCAAGTTCTTCTATCTCCCTGTAAAAGATCAACAAACCGAAAACCTCCAATTTGACAATTGCTGTAGAAGAGTTTTATACTCGTATATATTTACAACATAAAAAATACCCAAACAAATAATTTATACGGAGACTTCACATTCACAAAGCCGGTACAGTTTCTTATCTGACGATTCCAAAAGTAAAATTTTAATTCAGTGTAAGGGGTCGTTAGAGGAGTTTGAGTCTTTTCCAATCACACTGTGTTTTTATATCAGCATGCTTGCGCAAATTGATCGTTTGGCTGTTGTTTTCGTCAAAACTAAATCAGCACAAGATTTAATAACCTTTTATTCATTATTCTCATCCATAGTTTCTAAGAAACGACCCTTCTGCCATCAAAATATTTAACAATATTCCGAATGCTAAAATGAAAATGACACAAACGAGGGCAATTCATTTATTTAACTAACTGCTTCCAATTATTCTGTCAGAAATACCTCTGCCTTTTTGCATTTGTTCTACTGAATGTAAACGTATTTTTGCTGAGGCAATTGCAGAGTTAATTAAATATGGATAATAGATGTAGTTTAATTGAGTTTCGTCCAGTCCATCTTCACTTTGATTTCATAAATCGTGTAATGCGACTTATCTGTTCTTAGCCATTGTCAATGACAGATTTGAGAAATAATTTGCTCTAGGTAGTCTCTTTTGCCTCCCGATTTCTCTTTTGAAAAGGAAAAATACTTTTGAAAAAATAAAACCCATTCAATTTTCGAATGTTAAAATAGCTTTCCCTATAGTTATTCAAACCAATATTTTAACTAAAAATCATATATAATAACTTATTTTATTTAATAAATAACAGTATGTAATAACTAATAATTTTTTGATTCTCAGTTACAGCCTCAGAGATTTGCAGACAGAATTATTAAGTGCACCACATAAAAAGTTTTTGAAACCGAATACTTATTTACATTGTCCTGTTTACTGACGATTTATATCAGTCCAGACATTAAACTTATAGCGATTCTGAATTTATGCATTTAAACTGCAGAACATCTTTCTAACAACACCGAATTTGAATTTTTTTTAATTTTAAACTGCCTGCTTGTGACCCTAGGCTCGCGTCTTTTTTTTGCCTATTCGGAAATCTACCTGTGACCCTTGCGTTTTAATGTGGGCGCTTCTAGTTAAGCATTTTACTGTGCTGCTACTCCTTTCCGCAAGGCTTTGAGATGGCATGTATAAGTTCCTTGTTTCTTTGCGTTTGAAGTAGCGCAGTCAAAATAATCAGACTGCTGGCTGGTAAACCTCCGAATGTTATATCGCATGCAAATTCCTGCAGTAGGCTGATGGCAAATGGACGTACATCATAACAAGGAAGGATACAGTTCTTCTTTCCCATTATCTTTTTCTTGAAGTGCCAATAACGTCACATGCTGAATTACGTGTGCCAGAAATTGCACATTAAAATGAAACTATGGAAGAAAATATTTATTAAAACTCAAAAATGCAAACTGTTGATCGAAAGAAAAATTAGTTCACTCTAAAACTAAAAATATTTCCAATATAGTAGCAAATTAAGAAGTTTAAAAGTAAAAATAACCGAATCTTACTAAATTTTATTGATTCGTTCTGAAATTAAAATTATAATTGCCATAGCGACTAAAATAAGTTGAATTTTGAAAAGCGAGGAAAACTAACTATATTAGTTCTATTCCAAATTGCTTTTCTTTGCCTATTTTAAAACAGCCTAACAGAAATAAGACGTATAATGAGATAGTCTAAGAGAAATAAAGCGTCAAATATAACGGTCTAAAAGAAATAGGATATAGAACAAGATGGTTTAAAAGAAATGACAAGCATAAGAAAACGATTTAGAAGAAATAGGATGCAGAACAAGACGGCATAAAAGAAGTGAAATGCAAAATAATGTAGTTTAAAAAGAATGAGACATAAAATAAAACCATCTAAAAATATACAAACATCCACAAAATAAATCAAGACATATCCTCTACTGTTAATGCTCCACTGCTTTTATCTACTTCGGTGTTTGTTATGATTAATAATGAGAGCATTGATAAATTAGAAGCAGAAACGATGGAGCCTATTTAGAAAAAAGTAAAAAACTACAAATATTAAAATGATAATAAAATGATAATGAAATTGTCGGAAAATATTATTAATAAGCTTTTTCGTATTTAATCAATTCCGGATTTGGGCATTAAAGCAAGAAATTTCCAGATCGGGGTTTCTTTCACAAATACTGGAATATTTCCAAATACAAAGCAATTTTTCTTAAGAAAAAAAAAATGAATTTGATATTCTGAAAGAAAAAAAAATTGTTGATGTTTTTTATAAAAGATTGGCTAGCTGATAGCCAAATGAATTTCGAAAAGCTTTGCCAAACAACATTTAAGCAACAAGTGCTAGGCGCTTGCACTTGTTACTAAGAGCTCGTTTCTAAATACCAATCAGCATGTAGAAAAACTAGCTAGAGCTAGCAAATAGTTTTGGAACTACGAGTATTATTCACTATTCAAGCATTTTAAATGTTTTTTGACGATAAAGCTTTCTTTACCTATGCTTTCATATTCCACGCATGCTTTCACTATACATGCTTTCATGTTACAGATATTCTTCCTCTGCATATTCATTACATCTCGCGTATATGCTTTTCATAATATATTACATCAGTTTAATCTAGAAAATATACATAAACGTACGGCAAGCAGATTTAATGCTTCCTCGTGTCGAATATACTTTGTATTTTTAATTTTAGATATATATATCCCTTAACATATTTTTATGCTTGGGTATACAAGGGGGTTGTTATTAATACAAGAAAAAAATAGGTATGAGAGATAGCTGAACAAAAGAAACTGGTATAATGTGCGTTATTGGAACGTGTTTTCAAATTTCTTAAACTAGATAACTAAGCAACTGACATAGTTTAGGCATCGTCTATATTATAATTATTTGTCTGGAAATGTGTATTGTTTCTGGCCAAAAATTCACAAATTAACAAGAACTTTTGTATGGTCAAAAAAAAAAAATATATATACGTATATTGTTATTATTCTGTATTCCTGTTGCAGATTACTATTGCATATTTAGTGATCTGTTTATTTCTTAAGTGACTTTTGTGTTCACATTCCGACATAAAATTGAGAGATTTGTCTGTTTTAGACTTTCCCACGAGAACACGGATTTTCGTAAATTCCATGGTTTTAGAGTGGGGAAGAGGGGTCTATTTTTTGCTTAACTGACCAATGAACGTTGAAATTCTTATTTTGGAAGCAAGAAATTGACTGAATGTTACATTTGAAAAGAATTCTGCTCTAATTTTGCCACAGAGTTTCGGTATCCGAAATTTATTTCTAATTTAGAGGGCCATATTTACAAAAATTAATTTTGAATTATTTTTTTTTTTTTTTTTAAATGGAAAAAATTAAAAAGTTTAGGCATCTCAGATTTATCAAATTTTTTACACAGAACATGCATTCGGGATTAATTGACGCAAGGGTGTTTATATCTATTTTAAATTTAAAAGATGCATATAGTACTTCTCGCGTTCATTTCAACAGAATACTGGGAATTGTGATTTGATAACAAAATAATTTTGTTGATAATTTTCAGTAACATGGAGGCCCCACCCCCATAACGTAGTGATCAAATATATCTATCCCGCGCCATCTAGTTTTCCCCATTATAATTTGCATGAACATAGAAGATCGAAATTCTTGTCTGAAGGTCTCTTGAAGGACGTTCTCTTTTCAACAGACTGAGTGGCTTTTAAGATCCGAAGCTGGTTGAAATCACCGTGCAAGTTTTAAATTTTTTCCCGTTTAAACCAAGCAAGCAACTTTTAATTTCGTAAAGGCTATTGAAATAATTTTATATCAAATTGACTTGTCGGGGATTGAGGTCATTTTTTCTCAACGGCGAAATAAATGAAACAGTAAACCGCTTCGACTAAAGCTCGGACACAGCGCCATCTATGTGCAGATTTTAACATTAATATTTATAAATTGAAAGGAATCCTTCCTCTTCTAAAAGGAATGAAGTATACCAAAATGCTTTCAGTTTTAAAATTCACAAGGGATATCAAATATTTAAAGTAACTTTTTTAAACTTTGTAATTTTTTTGAATTTCGCACTTTAATGTTTTTCTCAGTTTATCATAACATATATGAACATTTAATTTGTTTAACAGGACGAACATAAAATTACTCCAGCCGAACTATACGCCCGACTAACGACAAACCCAGAGACGGTAAGTAAATGCATTATGTATTAATACGATTGTATTTAAACTCATTTAATTTGAAGTGAATGTCCAACCTCTTCCCGATTTCGCGCCATATTTATTGTAATAGTTCTATATCAACAATAATAGCAACGGCATTCAAACCCCTTTCATTCAGATCCTTTTAATCGTTCATCTTTTTCCTTGATAGGCAACAAAACTTTCGACGTTTATCTTTCAAACATCGGAAATCTTAGTTTACTAAATGGTGCAATTATTTTTTAATAATTTTATTTTAAAAAAAAATGGGACAAGTCTTTTAGAGTACTCTGTACTTTCAAACTATCCAATATGTTTTATTTGTAACTACTGATACAAAAACAAGCCGTTTGAAATGGTCTAATACATGATATATAGATTTAGCTACACGTTGCTCCTGTTACCGTAATTTTAACTGATATTTCTTCATTTTTTGGGTCTTTAAAAGCCTTCAAATATAACCAACCGTACTGATATTATCCGCCGTTATACTGTATATATCAACGAATAACAGTACACTGCTGATATTTTGTACCTTCTTACAGGGTTTAACGCAAAGTCAAGCAAAGAAAGTTTATGAACGCGATGGTCCTAACGCATTGTCGCCCCCGAAGAAGACGCCCGAGTGGGTCAAGTTCTGTAAAAATCTCTTTGGAGGTTTTGCTCTTCTCCTATGGATTGGAGCCGTCCTTTGCTTCGTTGCTTACTCCATCCAAGCAGGAACATTTGAAGAGCCCCCAGATGACAATGTAAGTATGAGCAGTTTCTTAACCAATGAAGTGGCTATGTGAGATTACGCAGTCCATTGGTTCAAAAGTAACCAATGAGATGACATGCTGATGTGAGATACGCTAAAATTTTCAATGACATGCACTTATAGGTACCATGTAAAAAAAAAAATGCTCCGACTAACACTCAACAGAGATAATAAGAACTTTTGTCCGTCGTTGAATCGTGCTCTCACTGGCCAGTGTGTGTCTGAATGTTTTTCTGTGTATGTGTCTAGGAATATAACACGTTCATCATACATTATATTAGGTTATAGATTGCAGACAATAACCTCGTGGCTACTCAAAAATAACTGTGATTCCTTCTACCATAAATCTTTTAAAAAGTGAAAATCTTCAACTGCACAGCGCGAGCCACTTTACCTCGGTCTGAGAACATGACTAAAATATTTTCTTTCTCTCTTTTGTATAAAGTAATATTTAAATATGATGAAAATCTCATATGAAAGTGATCATATTCCTGATTAATAACTTTTCTGTCCTTTTCTACTCAGCTGTATTTGGGTATTGTGCTGTCTGTCGTAGTCATTGTCACCGGTTGTTTCTCCTACTATCAAGAAGCCAGAAGCTCCAAAATCATGGAATCTTTTAAAAACATGGTTCCTCAAGTAAGTTAGTTTAATATATTAAAATTATCCGACAAACTCACTTACCATTAGTCAATAAACTCCTTTACTTTAAATAAGTAACATAGTCTTTGTTAGATGTCGAAGTCTTTTTCCACCGCTGCCTAGGTATAATATTAATGATGATATTTTCACAATACATAGTAACTTTGCACATATTTTTAAGTAAAATAAAGTATATTATGTTGGAAACTCACATAGTGTGAATTTTAATATTGAAAATTCGTAGTTTATTTAAATCGCTAACACTGCAGATGCATAGCCCTCCCACATCCTGTTTATGAAATCTTCACGAAGTATGCTACCGCTTCTTCCACGGAACGAATATAGCTCAAATCTGAACGAATAAGCAGAATTTCGAAATACATATAATGTATTAGACTAGTGCTTCTCAACGTTTATGACGTCGGGGCCCGCCGAATACTTTCCTTATAAGTCGAGGGCCCGGTCAAAGCCAATTTACACGTAAACATCTTTCCATTTTTTGAAGTTCATATATTAAACTATCACAAGTATGAATAATTAATTACAGCATTATCATAATGAGTATCGGTACATTCCTTTTGTTAATATATATATATACGCCCTGGGTCTGAGCTGTTATTAAAGCGTTCTATGTCAGAGCTTTTCGACGCATTCGCGAATATTATCGCCTCAAAATATTCCCACGATAAAAAATTTACTCATGAAAAATGCTTAGAAAGCTAAAATTATAAATTCCAGGAGAACCTTTCGCGGATCGAAATGGATCGGAAATACTTGGTTTAACTAAGAAAACAATGCAGAAATTGGAAACAACTCGAGGAAGTGTAGAGAACTGTACGCGTATATAACAATATCTAGTGGTTGAAAAGTCATCTTCTGACGATAGAAGAAAATGTCTTGAATATGTCGTTGTTAAATTGAAGGTGTATGTAAGTGTCAATGAGCAGGATATATAAATAAATTGCATGAATTATATACGTATATATAGGTTAAGTACAAAGAATTGTTAACCACACTTTTGAGACAAACTATATTTTTTCATTGCTTTTATAAATAACTTTGAGAATTTAGTCGGCCTAACGGGGGATAAAGATTTGTAAACACTGACGTATGCAAGGAGAATTGTTGGGGATCATAATCCACACACACACACATGCACATTCGTATATATATATATATGGAGTTGTAGCTATGTAACCGCCCATAATAAGCCTTTAACCCCCTTATTAACTTTCTGCATATGCCTATGTCTGTAGATCAGACTAAATCCATGGTACACTACAAACCCGCTGAACCATTTGGAATTTCATGGCAAATATAACAACAATAAAAATTTCTGAAGGAAATTTTTTTCATCAAGCTTTCAGAATTCCTTGTATAACATGTTTTGTTTATTTTACTTTTAAGTATGCTACTGTTGTCCGGGAAGGTCAAAAATACACGATTCCAGCAGAAGGTGTGGTGGCCGGAGACATCGTGGAAGTCAAGGGTGGAGATCGAATCCCAGCCGACATTCGCGTCATCGCATCCAGTTCTTGTAAAGTGGACAATTCCTCCCTCACAGGAGAATCCGAACCTCAAACCCGATCTCCAGACTGTACAAATGACAACCCGCTCGAAACCAGGAATCTCGCTTATTTCTCAACTAATTGTGTGGAAGGTGAGACATTACAAAATAAGTGATATTCATTGCACATTCTGTATGTACTTCCCCAGTAATATGTGAACTGTATCGTGAACCCACATGAAGCCTTGAACAAATGGCTTATGAACTCTTGGCACATAACTTCTTGAAAAAACAGCTTCAGAGCTCTAAGTTGGTGAAAAATTAATTATTTACCTTGGAAATATGTTGTATATAACTACTTAATCACCTTCTCCTCCTTGGAAAACACATTTGAAAGCGGTCGTGGAGTACGTGAAGATTGGCAATTATGCAACTTCCTCCTAATTTCAGGGGTTTAACCTGAAACAAAATGGGAGTAGGAGAAGGAGCTAGTTGCTTCCTGAAATAAAAGTATGATAAAGTAAATTGCATGCATCATAGCATGATAAATTATGTTTCACGCGTTGTATTGAAAAGTTATATGAATTGTCACATATTTTTCTATTATTACGAAATAAGAAAAGGTAAGCGAACAGATAGCACTCTGTCGCATTTTAGTCTGACACTGAAGAAACCCTGGATTATTCCAACCGTATCTTGGATTCCCATTCTTTCCCAAAGTGATTTCTTCAATCAAAACAATAACGGAGCTTTCCTCAAATTGAAAAAATAACAAGAGGATCAGAATTCATCCTTCCTTCCATTATTTTCAGGTACCGCCCGTGGAGTTGTTATCAATACTGGTGATCGCACAGTAATGGGCCGAATTGCTAATTTAACTTCGGGTATTGAGATGGGTGACACACCCATCGCCAGAGAAATCGCCCATTTCATTCACCTCATCACAGGTGTTGCTGTTTTCCTCGGCATGGTATTTTTCGTTACTGCTTTTTTCCTCGGATACCATTGGCTGGACGCTGTCATTTTCCTGATTGGTATCATTGTCGCCAATGTCCCAGAAGGATTGCTGGCAACTGTAACGGTAAGTTTTATGTTTTCTATATGTATATATGATGTGTAGTAGAGCGCCGATTATCTGTACTCCGATTCAGGGGCGTAGAAAAGGGAGGGGTTCAGGAGGCACAAGCCCTCCATCGGATATTAAATTTTCTCTTAGGCCGTGCGTATCTCATAATCTTCTTTAAAGCGGCTTAAGACCCCCCCCCCATGAGTTTTGAATTGCCATGCCACTGCTTAGATTATCCATACTCGCATTGTCCGGATTTAATATCTTTAAATATTGCATTTTCCATGGACCGAAGGAAAATTCTGGTGGCGAACTAAGCGGACATACAAAGGGAAAATAATTTTTTCTTCAAAAGAGAGGATGACAGGATTTCTCTCCAACGAGTTAGCATAAAAAAGCGCAAATATTTTTAAAAAATTAATAAAACTTCAAAATAAAAAATTTAAAATTAAAGACTTTTAAACGCATTTAGCTTTGCACGTGAGTTACATATTAGTCTGTTAGTCGTAAGCCTGGATAAAGTGTGGAAAGAAATACATACATTCCGTATATAAATATGATAATTTTTTTTAATTCACACAATTCAAGAACTGCTTAACGTATATATTTTAGCAAAAATTATATAAAAGACGTATTAAATACATCGTATAAAATAATTATGATTATAAAAATAATTATGATTTCTTTTAAATGAGCTCTATAACCCTCCACATTTTCCACTATCCACTGACATAAGTTCCAATCGATTCGGATAATCAGAACTCTACTGTATATATTATTGCAATGGCACTTATCAACAAAGTATTAACTAGCATACATCACATGTTTGTGTATATACAAATAATTAACGGAGACTAACAGTACAAGTAATTAAAATCAAAGCAACCAAGTCTGTTAGCATCCGTTTAAAGTTTGGAGTTTTTTTTTTCTCACTCACAGATTCTATCGCCTATATTCATCAGTATCAAAACTTTATATTCATAAGTAAGTGGCATATCTAGTACATCGGTACCTTTATTCACTAGGTTTGACGTTCAGTAGTAAGTAAACGTGGATTCAGTGGATGTGATTGCTACGTAATTATGGCCACTCTTTAGTCATGCAGTCCATGCATGGTCATACAATCCATGCGTGATCATGTAGTCCATGCATGGTCATACAATCCATGCATGGTCATGCAGTCCATGAAGTACAAAGGGAAAACGAGACAATTGCTTGGGGTTTAAAATTTAGAGGGCCGCAAAATGTGGTAATATGGAAGCGCATTTTGATTTGAGGGAAGCACCTATGTGTTAAAATTTGATAAAAAAAAAATACAAATAATTAAAAATTTATGATAACAAGAAATAAAGACTAATATTTTTATGGGCCATGAGAAGTGCCATTTTTCATTTTGGACTCAGGCACAAAAATTTCTGGACACGGTCCTGTGTATAAATGTGAGGGGAGTAAAAAGGATAAATTGAATGATATCTTTCCATTCATCTTCTTTGATCTTGTCTTTTAATTCCAAATTACATTTTTTAACTCTAAGTGTTTTTAAAGATCTTAATAGTTGAAGTCTTTCCTTTAGATGGTTGGATTATTTTGCCCCATTTTTTTACTTTTGTTATTAGGTCGACCATCTCATTTCCATGAAGGCCATAGTAGGAAGAAATCTGCTGTAGCACAACACACTTCCCTTTTTTTGTTTAAGAGTCAAATATTTTATGACAGTTTACCGTGCATTTTAACATTCTAAACTCGGGTAGTTTATTGATGTAACGGTTTCTTCTCCAACTCGATCTTTATATCTGAGAGAATAACTTTTTTTTTAATGTCCATTTCGAGTCCGAAATATTAGCTATCTTGTAGTTCTCCCTCTGTTTTCTCCTCTGTGATGCTTCTATTTCACCATAAAAAGCTGTCGTTAGCACCCAAAGAACGGTTCCGTGTAGATTTACTAATAAATATAATTATAGTATATAAATTTTCTATACAACTTGCAAGAATATGCTATAAGTTACCAGAATAACATTATAATTTACTAGAAACTAGCCTTTAATATTCTGTCACTTTCAGCCGATTGAAAGAATTCAACTCGCATATTTTATTCTGTGCGAAATCCTGCTATTTTAATTAAAATGGCCTTTCTCCTCAAATTTTAATTTTATTCTAATTTTATCATTTATTTTCAGACATCACTAAGATATATACAAATTATTTGAACAGTATATTGGATAATCTAAATAATAATTTAAGCTTTCTCTTCAATTAATTGAATTCATAAACAATGTTTCGACTATGGGTATTTAAAGTGTGCAAGTATTGATATTATAATCGAATTTTAAACTATAAGATGAACGAAATAAATCAACAATAAACTTTTTTTGTTAGCAAAAATTAAGCTTTAAGCTTTTAGTTGCGTAAAATACATCGATCAAGAGGTCCGTGTAGTGTGGGATTGAATGAGGTAACTTTGAGATACCTCTAATTCTAATTGTCCTGCATACTGTGGTATTGCGCACTTTTTTAATATTAATTAAAAATTTCCAAGTTAGTAGTTTGAAGCCAATTGATGGTCATAATTAATGCAATATTCATTTTTAAAATGTATACAAATATATGAAATAGAAAATGCATTTATGACTTGCTAAGCTTCGTTGCAATTATACTATTACATACAGTATTAATATTTTCACGTCTGTAGTTTATAGGCAAAATAGAATTATTCTGTAAAATATTTTATTGAGTCATAGTTTAATATATGCATAAAAAGATAATCATAATTTATGCCATTTAGAAATAAATGACATAGGTATTAAAACATATTATTTTAGGATTTTCATGAACCCTGTTTAATTTAAGCAAATAACATAAATCATAAAAGTAATAAAATATTTAAAACGTTAGATAAGTGAAATTAAATACAGCAAGGAAAAAAATGTCCATCCCCAATTTTCCATTTTTAATCAAAATTAATTACCTTTTTCTCTATGATAATTTTCAACACAGGGAATACAAAGATACACATTATAAGCCTGACATAAGCCTCAAAAATATTGTTTTCAACCAAGAGTCGAAATTAGCTAGTACGTATGATAAAAATCGCTGGAAGCTCTGAAATAGAATTGAATTCTGAGTCATTAGTAACGTATAGAAGACAAGTCCTTTAGGTATATGATTAGCATAGTAACTGGTTCCAATATGGACGCCCGGAGGGGGGTGTAAAGAGGTGCACTTGCAGCTCCTTGGCTTATGAAAAAGGGGAGAAAAAGGATTGAATCCACAAGATACTATAGTCCAACAATATTATTCAATTGGAATTTTTCCTGGATGTACCCCATTGCATATAATTCTGGGGGTGCCCATAGTTCCCAACGTTCCTAGATATCTATAGTAACAAAAGGATTGATACTTTCCATATATGAAAGATTTAATTTTAATAAAATTTTAAAATTAGTTTTATGGGAATATGAATTAAGTGTATATCTGATATATAAAGAACGTATTTGATAGTTCAGTCGAGGGATACGATGGGAAGCGAAATTCGGTTCTATATGTTTAATTTTATTAATACAATTTAATTTAAACATATCAACTTAGTTTAATATAATACAATATGTTAAATGCATAAATTTTAATATTTAAAATAAATAAAAGTGGAATAAAACATCAGGTGTACACTTCTTATAGGGAAACTAGTTAGAAAACGAATAAAAAAAGAACGAATCTAAGAAATGTATTAGTCTTAAAAGAAACGTTCACAAAAGTAACCACTTCGCCCATCTTAAAGGAGAGTTCACGTATTACGTTAGCACCTTCGGGGGGATTGCTATTGTGCTTATTTTCCTATGTTAGCCAATGTTAATTTTTGCTTACCAAGGAGGGCGTATAAAATTGTCAAAATATTGCTTGCGTAATATTTGAACGCTTCCAAACAGAAAACGTCCGACCAAACGTGCCAGCACGTCAGCAGCAGTGGAAGGGTTAAGTTTACCCTTTTATGTTCTCATCAAAAATACACAAATTTCGTAATGAAGTATTTAAATTATTAAAGTGTATTATTTCAGCTACTTCAGAATGACCCCTCTTTGAGGGACCAATGTTTTTGTCCGACAACTGTGAGTAAGAAAGAGTTACACTGTACTATGCATACAATAATATTCGGCTTCAACTTCACTTAAAATTTAACGAACAACGCATAATTATTAACGATAAGTGCATATTTACATCCTCCCTCATAGTTCTCCAACAAAATTTGGTTAATGATATTTCATGTTTAGGTAAGACCAATTGTTTATATATCGTAAAGGTTATTTAATGCATGACATCTCTCTCAGTTTGTTCTTAATAGCCCAAACCAAATTTTCATCAAATTTTTATGCGATATACAGACCAATGTCTTCTTTTAGACATCAGTCTGATTGACCATTATTTCTCGTTCAATCCTAGGTCAGCAAAGTCTAGCTCTCTGAAAGCAATTAAATTTTATATTGCACTTTAACATGATACTAAACAAAATCTATATTTTACTCGCTAAATCCGAAAGCTCGTTCCATGTGGGCTCGTTAAAAGAAGCTTCGACTCTATTTAAAGTTAAGCCTAGTTCAAAAGATCTAAATTCGTGTGCGCAATGTATTCGTTTAACTGCAACGATGCCTCTTTGTACCTAGGTCTGCCTAACCCTGACGGCAAAGAGAATGGCTCAAAAGAATTGTTTGGTAAAGAATTTGGAAGCCGTCGAGACTTTAGGGTCTACGTCGACCATTTGTTCTGACAAAACTGGTACCCTGACCCAAAACCGAATGACTGTAGCTCATATGTGGTTTGATAATCAAATCATCGAAGCTGATACCACTGAAGACCAATCGGGTTAGTATTGGGCTCATTTTCATGTTTATTTAATTTTTTAAGGACTCAAAATAGAAGAATGAATAGAGAGGCACGTAGATTTTATAGCGTTTTGTTCTGATTATGTCTATATATTTTTAACTCGAAATAGTGCTCAATTACTGCACTTTTATAAATGATTAATGAATAAATGGATGAAAGCCTGTGTCATAACTCTAAGTGAAAATAAAATAGAAATGGCATTCATTATTGGAATCTAATTTACTAATTTGTTGTTTAGGTTTGTTTCGACCAAAAAAATGTCTGCTCTCGTCAGACCAAATGCAAAATTGTTGTTGCCAAACGTGAGCAAACAAATCCAGTTTGTTTCTTTTCTGATGTAATTGATGTATGGGCTACATATGCCATGATCAAAATTCTCCCTCTCTGACTAAACTAAATTTGCTCATTAAATGTTGGCAACAAAAAATGCTTCTCTTACTATAATAAAAGTAGGCGGTTTTGCCAAAGTAATTACAAACGTTCAATTAAGTAATTTAACCGTAATTTTTTTGTAAATTCTAGTTTATTATAATAATAATTTTTTCGGCATATACAGAATTATTTTACAATATATCGTCATATTTCATTGGTATACTATACAATTACATTGTCAATTTTCACAATTATTTATATTATACATTTTTTAGTAATTATTATTCCCAATTTATATACCCAATATACTAGTATAACTTATATCACAAAAAATTCTTTTAATTTTACATTTCATATTTTTACATGATTAATTTGATTTTTATTTAACTCTGCATATAATTGATTTACGTGACAAGTCAGAGGAAAATGCAATTATGTAACTTTCCGTCGACCTATTCCACTTTCACTTACACTCCCCAATCAATTTCTTCATCATGGGTGTTTGAACTTGATTTTTAAATAAATTCATGCTATTTATCTTCATATGCGCGTCTAGTAATTTATTCCACAGATCGACTCCCTTATATTTTACGTTTTTCCTATATATCTTCGTCCTTATTTTTGTTGATCTCAATTCATGTTTTTGTCTTTAATTTCTTTGAGTGTTACGATATTCAATAGAAAATGTTCATACAATACTGTTGTTGGTTAATTTTACTTTACCTTGTAAAATGATGAAGAATTGCATTGTTATACCTGAATCCTGTCCCTGTGTTTGGTTTTTCCCTAATCTAAGTTTCAAATTGTCTTTGCTACAGGTATGCAGTATGATAAGACGTCTCATGGCTGGAAGAGCATATCGAGGGTATGTTGCTTGTGCAGTAGAGCTGATTTCAAAGCTAGCCAAGAGAACGTCCCGATTCTCAAACGGTAAATTTTTTCATGAAACATTTTCACCATACAACAAATTTTTAGGTAGTCAGCTGTGTAGCAAAACGGTTATTTATTGCTAAAACTTTGCGTTTCGATTCGAGCTGTGCGAATCGTCATCAGAGGAGGTTAAATTAAATGAAAAACTTTTGAGAAAATTGTAGAATATACATAAGTTTTTTTTTTCTTCTGTTTTGGCTTTTATATTCGTCTCTAAAATTTCATAATAATTTATTTCAACGTATTTATACTGTTTCCGCAACTTATGTATATTCTACAATTTTCTCAAAAGTTTTTCATGTAATTTAACCTCTTCTGATGATGATTCGCACAGCTCGAATCGAAACGTAAAGTTTTAGCAATAAATAATCGTTTTGCTATACAGCTGACTACCTGAAAATTCGTTGTTGATTATTATAATGCGCTGTGAAAGTCTACGTGAAACAATTTCACCATGCACTTACAATTTAATGAACCTGCAGTTCATAATAAAACATTGTAATTTATACATTATTTTGCTACGCTTAATTTATTAATGTGTTATATTATCGCCGAACCTCGAATTGGAAATTCGGTGCTGATGATGCTGTGAGATTTTTCCAAATAGTGTTGACCCGGGGAAGACTTGACTGTGAAGTTTCCCTAGGGAAGACTTCCGTGAACAGGGAATTTCGCAGGGGAAACTTCTGCGACTGTGACTTCTCCCGGGAAAGACTTCTGTGAATAGGAAATTTACCGGGGATGACTTCTGTGAGTGTAAGTTTTTCTCGGGAAAGACTTCCGTTAATAGGAGAGTTCCCCCCAAGGAAAGATTCTCGTGAATAGAGGATTTCCTCCTCAAGAAAGATTTCCGTGAATATGGGAATTCCCCGGGAAAGATTTCCGTGAATAGGAGATTTCTCAATAGGAGGATTCCTAACAAGTAAGACATATAAACTTATAATCCCCTCTTTCATCTCACTCTGATAAAGGGCTTTCCCTTGGTAAAGGGCGTTCTAGTTGGCCATTGGCGTAACTAGAGGGGGGGAAGCTATATATATATGGCCTGCAAAAGGGTTGCTGGTATCTAACTGGAAGGAGACCCACACGCTGAACGTATGTGACGATGTGTGGAACCGGCCAGGCCAGTAACCTAGTGTCCTACCCCGCCTTCAAGTGGTGCAGGCTGAGCTTTCTATTTATGTGGCAAATTAATATTTGCTGCACGGATAGAAAGGCGGAAGGGGAGGGCTAATTCACCAACCCGTCTAGCCAGCGTGGTGAAATTATGGCTAATTCCTCCATTATGTTGACACACCAGAAACCATGGCCCCTAGTCTCCAGGTGCTGGAGTGCTCCTGATCAAGGCAGCGGTCAGTGTGGCATGAAAGCAGGGGGTGCTAAGAATCACTGGAATGGCCCAGGCTGCCGTTTGTTATTGACCTTGGCAACGTATAATGGACGATCCCTTGCTTCTGAAGCAAAACTTCAGGAATTGGAAGAAGAACTTGACAAGATCAAATGGGACATTGTAGGACTCAGTGAAGTTAGAAGAAAAGGTGAAGAGTTGGTGGAACTTAAAAGTGGACATTTGTTTTATTATAGAGGAACGGAAACTGGAAGAACAAGTGGTGTTGGCTTCTTAATCAACAAAAGAATTAAAGACTACCTTCTTGAAGTCGAAAGCACGTCAGATCGAGCAGCGAGGCTTGTTGTTCAACTAACCCAGCGATACCAACATCAAGCCATACCGACGAAGAGGTTGAAGAATTTTATGAAGAAATCAAAGAGTTACACACCAAAGGGAAACAACATATCAAGCTCATCATGGGGGATTTCAATGCAAGAATTGGACAACAGGAACAAGGAGAGACATCGGTTGGTAAATACGGATATGGGGAAAGGAATGAACGTGGCGATCAACTCATCGAATTTGCAGAAGCTGAAAACCTTAGCATCATGAATTCATTTTTTAAGAAGAAACCGCAAAGAAAATGGACATGGAAACACCCAAATGGGGGAACTAGTGAAATTGACTATATCCTGGCAAACA
The DNA here is from genome assembly GCA_006491805.2 of Dysdera silvatica. Lineage (NCBI taxonomy): Eukaryota > Metazoa > Arthropoda > Arachnida > Araneae > Dysderidae > Dysdera > Dysdera silvatica. The sequence goes on along the minus strand of QLNU02003225.1, from coordinate 96,476,627 downwards.
AGAAATCAATTATTGAAGATTGCAGTGTACTGAACAGATTTAATACTGGAAGTGATCATCGAATGGTGAGATGTAAAGTGCACTTAAATACTAAATTAGAAAGGCAGAAGCTCATTAGGAAACAAGTAAGTAAGAGGGTGGATTTAATGAAACTGAAAGTAAATACCGAGGCATTCAAGTTGGAATTAAAAAATCGCTTTTCTGCACTGGAAGGACTTATTGATGAAAGTGATATCTCAGAAGCAAATGAAAACATTGTTAAGACAATAGTTGAAACTGCTGGGGAAATTGGTGGTGTAACCTGTAAAAAGCACAATAGCAAATTATCTGAGAAGACGAAACAGCTCATGAAAAGGCGAAGAGATATGAAGGTGGACAATCGAAATACCAGTTCCAGGATTGAGTACATAGAACTTTGTAAAACTCTGCGCAAAAGCATGAAAGAAGACATAAGAAAATTCAACTGTGAGTTAGTAAGGAAGGCCATTGAAAATAACAAGAGCCTTAGGGTTGTTAAAGGAAGTTTATCTGTTGGGAAGAAACACATCATTGCATTAAAAGGAGAGGATGGCACCGTAACAAGAAATAGGGAAGAAATACTTAGAAGAGTTGAAGAATTCTACAAAAAACTATATGAAAGTAACAGTGGATTAAACGAAGACACTGAAATAGTCGAAGGAACAGCTCCTAAAATCTTAAAAGAAGAAGTTTCATTTGCAATAAAAAATATGAAGAAAGGAAGAGCCCCTGGTGATGATGGTATTACATTAGATATCCTAAAAGAAGCTGGAGAATATGTAGAAGACATACTTGCAAAATTCTTTACCAAATGTCTTAACAGCGGTAACATACCAAACCAATGGGATTCTGCAACAGTAATTCTTTTGCATAAAAAAGGTGATAAAGAGGATTTGAAAAATTACCGACCAATTAGCTTGTTACCTGCTATTTATAAAATCTTCACAAAAGTGCTAACACATCGCCTGCAGAAAAAATTAGATGCAGCTCAACCAAGAGAACAAGCTGGATTTCGAAGTGGATTCAGTACAGTGGACCATATTCAAGTATTAAGAGAATTAATTGAAAGAACACATGAATATGAACTTCCATTGTGTGTTGCATTTATTGACTATGAGAAGGCCTTTGACTCTATTAAAACATCAGCAGTCATCAACTCTTTAAGATCAACAGACATTGAGGATGTGTACATTGACATGGTGAAACGTGTGTATAAAAATGCAAGTGCAAAATTTCGGTTACATAAAGATACCAAAACTATCAAAATTGGTAAAGGTGTGAGGCAGGGAGATACCATTTCTCCAAAACTTTTTACTTCAGCTTTACAGATGATTTTTCAGCTGATAAATTGGAATAACAAGGGAATAAAAATAAATGGTGAATATTTAAATCATTTGCGGTTTGCTGATGACATTGTTATTTTTTCAACGGACCCATTAGAACTCCAAGACATGGTACAGGAGCTCTCAACTAGAAGTAAAGAAGTTGGACTCAAGATGAACCTACAAAAAACTAAGATCATGTTCAATAATTTCGTAGAGGAAACAAAAATACAAGTTGACAACATTGAGCTAGAAATTGCTGATTCATATATTTACCTTGGCCAGCTGATTTCA
>QLNU02003225.1:96452174-96473767 GCA_006491805.2 Dysdera silvatica | reverse complement strand
TACATTGATGACATCATAGTTTTTAATTGTGCTGATTTTTGTGACTTACATAAAAAGTTTTACCCTAACAGCCTTAAGTTAAAAAAGACTTGACACGGGAACAATATTTCCTTTTTAGACTTGAAAATTAGACATGGTACTGATGGTGTTTATAATATTAGACTCTACGACAAAAGATCTGATTTCAATTTCAAAGTTGTGTTTCTGTCAAACTTTAAATCCTGTATGAGTATAAAAGTTCATAGAAACATTATTATTTCACAAATTCTCAGTATTAATAGTATATGTAAAAAGTATAATAATTTTATTGGTTAAATTAACGGGCTCAAAAATATTCTTCTTGGAAATAATATACCACTACCTTTGAATCTAAATACTTTTGGTAAGTTTGAATGCACAGCAAGGCTGGTTTTGTGATTTGTATAAGTGATGACTTCTGCTGTCGAAGACGTATCACTTTTGCACTTAATACTCTTTGAAATGGCAGCTTTTGTGGATGTAGTTCTGATAACAATTTGAATTTGTTTATATTCGGGATTGTTTAGTTTTGCTTCGTTTTTGCAAAGTGTTCATTCTCATTGAAACAATTTTATGGTTATTTTTCTATGCTTCTTGTCCGAATTTTTCTCTCATTGGATGTCAAGAGACTTAAGATCCTAAGTTTAGCATTGGCTAGGACTCAAACAGAAACATCCAATACTGAACTCATTGGGACAAGCGTCTCTCTTAAAAAAGTATTGTCCTATGGGTTTCTCATATTTCAATTATTATAACACTCCTACTTTAAATTCTTTATTCCACGTCTGGTTTATATCTTTACAACTTTACTATATTGCCATTTGCATTCTAGCAATATTTCATAGTTGTCGAAAAAGGTTTGTATGTAAAATATATTAAATATATTTATTATTTGTGTATGGTTCTTTTTTACATTGCACTTAGGCATTTTTTAATTTGTGAATAACTATTGTAGATAGTTCTCGCAATATTGGTTCTGATATCTTGCAGAAAAATTGCTTTATGTAATGCTGAAAATGGTCTTATACTACTTTAATCTTACTTATTATATTTAATTGGTTTTACTCCAGGCAGACATTGGCGCCAGAGTGATTCCAATTTAACTAAATTTACCTGTACCTCTTACACTTAAATTCTTTTTATTTTATTATATATATATATATGTGTGTGTGTGTATTACACTAGCATTTCGTCTTCGTAAAAATTGAATTATGGCTTTTGTTGTGGTGTTCCTACTTGAATTTTGCGTTGAAATCTTGCGATTCTCAGAATGATTATTAGTATATTATAGTGTAGTTTGTTTTACCTCCCAAGACTTTAAAATACCTCTCTAGAATGTTATTTATTATTTAGCAGAAGGTTCAACATCTCTTTCTTATGCAAGTTAACAGAGTAAATTGGGAACTTACTGTATTGCATTTGTAAATAAACTTATTATAACAGCTGAAAAATGATTTAGCACAATTATAGAATTTATATAAATTGTATGAGGCAACGTCAGTTAGTTTAACTACTGCTATAATGATATTATAATTAATATATTTCACGCATGTTGTTACATATTTCACATGTGTTACTCAAGGCTTAATTTCTAACAAAAAAAAAGTGCAGGAGCCCTAATATTATGATAAATCGATTAAAAAATTGAATGGCTGCAAAAGAATCGATAAATCATATCAATTGTTTATGTCCATTTTTCTGGACAACAAAGTTTATGACTTTAATCACAAATTCATTACTTTTTCATGACAGTGTCTATTTAGGGGCTCCGGCTAATATTTAAATAATCGCCAAAAATGAAGAAGTACCGGAGACGGACTCCAGTGGGCTCCCGCCCAATTTAAGCCCTATATTACTAATAATAAGATACAGAGGAAAGAACCAACCAGAGCATCCATTTACTCGCAGATGTGTAGCTTAACTATATATTAATAAAAAAATAGAGACAATGTATGTGTACAATGAAACATATAATGCGCAATTTAAAAAACGAGTTGGGATATGAGGGATATTTTGAAATAATCGGAAGGTTATTTACCCAAATTTGGAGTGAATTTCCATAGTGATACCTTCGTTTAACTACATCACGTATATTTTAACGATCGTTAATTCAAGGAATTTACAAGGTACATGTATCAGTAGAAAACACAGTGAGAATTGGTTACAACGGTACTTCAAGGAATGCCCGTTCTAGAGGGGAGGGGATCTTATGGGGCGGTCCCTTCGAAAACTAAATTTTTAATGGGACTTGGCTACAGACTTGCATGCTGTAATTGCATCGATACATGCTGTAAAAATTTTTGACCCCCCGAAATTAAATCTTGGCTACGGTCTTGCTTCAAGGGACCTTAAAATATATCATCATGGAAAATTTATTGTTATAAACAGGGCCCGATCAAGCCAAAGTGGGGCCCAGGGAATAGCATTCATCCGGGGCCCTCCCCACACACTCGCAAAAAATGATATATTAAGTAAGTAATAAATGCAAATTCTTGTTATATATATTATCTGCATAATCAATTGTTTAAAGCCATTTTAATGATGCGACACGGGACCCGAAGGCCCTTGCATTAATCGGGCCCTGGATGTAGACAAGGATGTCCATGATATACTCTATATCTGTTTTGCCCAGGGGAAAATATCGCCACAGATACATTATTGTTGTAGACAGTATCGTTAAAGGTAGATTTCGATGTTTTAAAAGAGCGAGTGCTATGGGAAAGACCAATGAAAGAAAATTTGGATAGTAGAGATATATCTTAAGAAGGGAAGAAGAACATCCTCTCCAATAAGCAAGCTAACAGTATGAGAGGAATATTAGTTAAAGGTACAATGTGAAGTACTGGCATGACATCGACGGTCTAAATGGAAATGCAGGTATTTTATCGCTGAAAGTGAAATAGAATGAGGGAAAATGCACGAATCCATCGTTGTGAGGACTCACTCACTCGTCAAAAATTGTTGCCATGTCCAGGACACTTTGCAGCACGTTACTTTTCTAAACACTTTTAAACCGTCTTTTGTACTTTAGCATGAAAAAGCAATATGTAGCGTATAGCAATTAGGGCTGGTTTTAGACATTTGGAACTCCTAGGTGGAGATTTCAACTGTATTGTTATGCGAAGATATAGGATATTGCAGCACCTCATTAGTGAAAAATGACATTAGTTGCCTTTAGCTTCCATTACAGAAAATGAAATTCAGGATTCTAAATCACGTATTTGGTCTTACAAAACCCATTCTAGGGACCTGGCTACGTCTATTTATGAAGGTGGGGCCACGAATAAAAAGTATTTACTTAATACGAACTCAAAATTGGAGAAGAGTGCACATAAAAATGTTATAACCCGTGAAAGGACATGGGGAAAATTATCCAGGAATTGGTGACAAGGGATGATTTTAGAAGCTCAACCATTGGTGGCAACCCCGTGGCCACGGGAAAAATTGGACGCGGTTTTTTTTAGTCGGCGAGCCCAGGAGACTGCATGGGTTTGCGTGCTGGTAAATACGGCTCTGATGACAATAGTGTAGTACACATATTCAGGGCCGTAGATAGGATGGGGCCAGAGGGGGCTGAGCCCCCTGGGACTATAAATAGCCCCTGTCCACGGAAAATATTTTTTTCTTCAAAATAAGTTATGTTAGAAATTTATTTTAAATTTTTTGTTTTGAATAAAATTGTACATGAAAATGGAAATTGTTCTTTGACGTTAAAAATATATTCAAAATATATGTTTATGCTAGATCTCTTGTGTACACGATTTTTTTTTTTTACAGAGGTTTGTCTTCATCTGCTCTATAATAAAGATAAGGGAAATTATAAATGTTAGTGTACCACTATAGTTTTCAATGCAAAATTTATGTTAAGAAATTTATTCATTGATGTTAAATATATTAGCCTACTTAGATATTTAGTATTATTAAATATATTAATAAAATACATCAAAACATTAACGAATTTTAAGCCCTTTGCAACAAGCGTATAGCTATGGGCTTGCATATATATATAAGGTAAATCAACATATGCGTGTCCTTCTAAGGCTAGCAAGACGCCTTGCTTTCATACTTGTTCAAAATTCGCCGGATATGAATATGCGCCGGGCCGCGTTTAAAAAAGATCAAATATGTATCACTTCACTTTGTGGGCTTTATGAACTGTTGCCACTAACTTTATGGAAATGCGTAATTTTGCTAATAATTACTTTCGCCCTTGCACTGGTTGTATTTTATGGCGAAAAGAGAGTTAAGATTGTGCAGCCCCAACACCTACAGCTTTTCTAGAGATCCGAACCCCTTTCAGTTAGGGAATTAAAACCGGAATGTTGATCTGTAAAAGAAATTTCATTCGAACTCAGATTGTTCGTATGGTAGCCAACGCTTCACCATTGAGCTATCGTGGGGGGATGCTCTAGTTGGTCTTTCGCAGAGTATTTCCTTTTTGTTGGTACACAACTGCGTATTTTAGTTACTTTGGATATCATTCACCCAGTATTCTACTGATTGTCGTAACGCGAATTACATAAAATTCTTACTACAATCATGTAGATGGTCTACAATCATGTAGAACAGCTCTTCTTCTTTAAATATAGCTCGTAATATTTTGAAAACCTTTTCGCTTAGTATATCATAGTTTGATTTATTTATAGAGTATTCAATGTTCAAGTTCAATGAAATTTAGTTTAATACGTATGTTCTTAAACATACACTTTCCTTAATACAATAATTTCCACAAAGAGAGCAAGCTTAGCATTTAAAAATTGAGCTTAACAATTTTTTTGAAATGGAACTTAATAATTTTTCTAAAGTGGAGTTGAATAATTTAAATAAGATGGAGTTTAAAAATTTACTAAAACAATTTAGGTTCATTTATTTGAGATTGTAAATACTGTTTAAAAAATTAACTTGCCGTTACTATCTCTTTTGACTATGATAATTATTTCATGTGTATACATTATATGTATTATTCTGTTATACATATTACATTTACATGCAGTTTACATATAACAAGAATTATTATATGATACTAAGAATTAAGCATGCCATGACGGATCGAACCGAGAAAAAAGATTATTAATTTTTAATCGATTAATGCATTTCCGGGGAGTCGATACTTACCAAATCGGTTCCTAAATCGATGCATAGGATGGTGACGGTACCCAATGGCAGTGGTACATCAGCCAAAATAAATAGCAAAAACGGAGTGATTTCGGGAATATTGCTGGTTAGTGTGTAAGCAATAGATTTTTTCAAATTGTCGAAAATTAAACGACCTGAAGAGGGAAAGAAAAAGTACGAATTTATTTAAAGAACACATTTTTGTATTATCAAATATATTCGCGGGAATAAGTGATACAATAAGTAAAATATATTGGTATAATTAATCAGTCTTAAAATTTTTACAAATTGGTTACAATATATATTTGCGAATAGATTTGCAGGTAACCACCCTCTGTGGCTCTCATGAAAACTCTTTCAACCCATTATTATTAATCAAGATATTATTGTTCTTATTAAGGAGGACATAATTATTATAAATCTATTTGACGCACAATGCTCAAAATGGGCAGGTTTTTGGCAAGTTCTAAAGAAGAAGAAGAAAAAAAAAGGTCAGGTTAGATTTGAACTCGCGACCTCTTTATTTGAAACCAAGCGTCTTAGCTAAAATCCAAGCATATTAGCAAGAAACCAAGCATCTTAGCCAGAAACCAAGCATATTAGCCAGAAACAAAGCATCTTAGCCAGAAACCATGCAGCTTAGCCACTGAAACACCTATGAGTACGTCTCTTATTTGAGCATATACTTGTAAATTTATGCCATTTTTTTTATGGCAGGGATAATTTTACAAGTATAAATCGCAAAGTAAAAAGTACTATAATCGTTCGTCTTAACGTACATACATTCCAGAACACACAATCACATTAGCTTTAACTATTCGCAAATGTTAGACGATGCTATTAAATAATAGATTTTTAACATTTATAAAATATTTTTCCAGCGTATTGTTTACTTACCTTCTTCCACGCCTGTTACTATGGAAGCAAAATTATCATCAAGAAGAATCATATCGGCAGCTTGTTTGCTGACGTCACTTCCGGAAATGCCCATGGCCACGCCTAAAATTAAAGGAGCATGAGCTTGATTGTATCTTTATATTCACGTATTTTCAAATTAATATGCAAACCATAAAGTGGGTAGCACTATTCTAAAGGGAGAAAATTTAATGTTAAAGTAAGTTGAGTTTTCACTTTTGCATGGAAATAAAATTGTACTTTTCTAGTTTATAGATACTCTAGATAGATACTATAGATAGTTTATTGTGGTTTCTTGTTATCTTTAATTAGTTTAAATTAAACTTCGGATTTTCTGAACATTAACGCGCTATGATCCCGGATTTAGAATTTTTTTGAGGAAAATTTTGTTAAAGTGTTAACACATTATCAGTGTGATTTTACGAAGTAGAAATATTGCTAGACTTAACCTTATGCGACCCCCAAGGTTTGGGTGACACATGGGCAGGCCCGGACTGGCCAGGTGGGCTGATGGGCGATTGCTCGCTGCTTCCTCTTCCCTCCGCTGCCCCATGGGCCCAATGATTATTTCGGTGACGTGAGGAAAAATGAATGGCGGGAAAGTAAATCAAATATATATTAATTCAATCATCATTATTATAATTATTTAGAGTGAATACAGAGAATTATAAATATATGACCAGTGCCGATCTGACTTAATTTTCGTGGGGATGCACGTTTGAATATTACCAACTGCAATTTTCCTACTCATTTTGATAATAATTAGCATTAAACTAATTATAAAAAACTAATATATAAAAAATATTAAAAGTTCATTATATCCTCAAATTCATTATAAGAAAGGACACGAGCGATAGGCACGGTGTTTGTTCCCCAGCTGCCAAATTTTGGCTCATTCGTTTCTGGCCGTGGCGGCTAACAGTTTTTTAAAAGTAGGGGCTCAACATTTAATTTTGTTCCACATAGCGCTAACGTTATTTTTTAATACAAAGAGAGGGCACCATGGGCCGCTATCATAAATCCCCGCCTGGTTTCTGGTAGCAATTTTATGCTAAACGGAGAAAAATTACCACGAAAATTCGAGGTACGGGAAGGAACAGGTTCATTGTCAAGGTAATATTTTGAATTGTGATAACTGTCAAAGATTTCCTTGGCCTGATACAAAACACTGCAGTTTTCCTTTCTGAGTCTTACCTGTATAAGAGAATGTTCGTTTGGATTGAAATAAATAAATGAATCTGCTGAAGGACGTTTTACTAAGTCGTCTCCAGAAGGTTTGTGCCACACGCTAGTAGACCAGAAATAGAGCATTAGCCAGTTCTTTTGATGATACTAATAATAATGCATAAATGCACAAAATTCTCCATAGTGCTCCATAATGCATAAATGCACAAAATTCTCCATAGTGTTCGAAACTTCACACACCATAGCAAACAGCAATGACTTCAGTTCCGAAGTTTCGTTCAAATCAAGTACCCTTCTGGAGAACTGGTACAAATTTAAGAACATACTTTTGGCATTTGCGAACTGTGAGTTATTCAATATCACATTACCTGCTCCGTCATATCTGCAAATTCAGAGCATTGACTACCTTGCAGCTTCGAATTCTAAAAAAATGATGTACAAAGAAATTCTGTGAAAAAGAGCAGAATTTGCACGAATTTACGCAGGTGCCAGACGATTCTCCGAATTCATGCAGGAGAAATTCGTAGGTAAGAGGCTTGACATCATAATTGAAGTAGATCTTCCGGGTGGGTCCCAATTGTCAAACAACAATTGCTCATGATGAAGTAAGAAAAATTTTTTCATCACCCGTAAATGAATTCGAAATTAGTGTTTTCAATATGATCTTTGATACAGCACAGCAGCAAATATCTGAGAGAGTTCGTCACAATGAAGAATTATTGGCTACTATGAATTGGATGGATCCAAGGAACTTTAATCAAATTAAAAACAGGAACGGCAGGTTGTCTGAAGATGTACTTGAAGAGTTGTCATCACTGATTGGTAAGGATGAACTGAAGCTGCAGCAAGAATTGTGTTAGCTAGCAATGTACTTTGATAATTACTGCCCTATTTATTTTCAATGTCTGTAACACCCGATGCCAATTCGGCTTCTGTTCGACAGGATTCAATGGATTGTCACCCAAATGACTCATCCGAGAACGAAGGAAATCTTGATGATCCCATTCCTGAATTCAACCAACAACAACAGAGGTTAACAAACCATCTCAGAGGAGTTTGTGCAAACAGTCTTTTATAACGACCACGACGAAATGATTGAAACTATCCAGACATGTAACAACAAGCAAAAGTGTTAAAAGTGTTTGGTTTGCACTTTTGAATTGTTATATGAACTAAAATCAAAATGTCCAATATATGATTCACTACATGTGGCGTATAAGTTGATAAATAATTTTACTAAAAGTACACTATCTTGCACCCAAGTTTCTTGTGAGATAGCCTTTCCTGTACTCAAGATCGTTAAAAGTCGCCTACGATCATCACTTGGACGAAAACTGAAAACTTTGTGGAAATGTGGTCAGATACAATACCAGTATGTAGCCTGCCACTAAGCCAGTGGTTGGTTAAGCTCCGACCTCCATGGAACGCAGTGAGACGTTGATTGCTAGTTCCCCAATACACGTATTCAAGCTAACGTGATCTACTCCAGTGCAGGTACTTGGCTTTAGTGTTTGCGAAGTGCTAAAGTTATATTAAATCGAGCTAACTTCAATCGTAACTAACTTTATTTTTATAACAAAAATAGAACTAACTTAAAATAACGTTAACGAATGACTAGGAAAAAATAACATAATCTAACTGAGCAACTGGCTCAAAATATTGCGACGTCTAACCTCGGTACAAGTTACTGAATCATAATGCCGTACATCAAACATGCTGACCACTGACATGACTCTGCTTTTAACAGAGTTTGGCGATGCCGCATCACTGTTCTGTGCAAATGGAACGTCATGTCCTTTTGCATAATGCATACTACATAAGCATGCCATAACTCGAAAGTTTCATTCTGTTCTATGTGAACAGAGACTGAGTTAGACTACAACAAAGTTATTTATTGGCGGAGAGTTTTTCCGAATTAGCAAGACAACTTAAATTGTAATGCTGTGTGTACATGTTACGTATGCATATTTATTTTAGATATTGGTTAAATAGGCAAGACAGAAAACTTGTCAAAGTGTCAAAGACTTAAATTCAAAATGTTTCACTTCATTTTATGTCATGATTTGCTGCCAAAGCTAATCTCAATCAAACGGAAGTTACTCAGCGCTTATCATTTATGATTTCTGAAATTAGACTGTTTGTTAGATTATACTGTTAATAAAAAACGCACGTTTTGAAAAGCAATGTCTAAAATGTTAGTTGACTGACTGCAAATACTTGAAAAGGAACATAGTGTGCAAGCATTCCTACGTGCATCCACCCCAATACATCTTAAGCTAGTTTGTGCCCCTCAGAACATTTTCCCCACCGCGCCCTCTTGTAACCAGTCCGGCCATGCTCATGGGGTTAGGTTTTCTAGCTCCCTTGGCTCTACCAGTGCATACAAGACACAAAAACTGATCAACAGTAAACTTCTTAAACTAAATATCATGTAATTTATAAAACTTTCTGTTATAATTTGACGAAACTTTGTTTTAGTAATTTGATAAATCTTCTTTAATAATTTGATAAAATTTTCCTTAATAATCTGATAAAAATATTCTTTAATGGTCTTATTCCACCTTTATTCAATAGAGATTCGGCAATGTACTTAGATTATATACTTAATATTATAATTTAATATCGCTCTATGTGATAGCCTAGTGTATCCTAAATGAAGGAGCTCTTTAAATCTATGTGCACTTACCTGCAGATTCTTTTTCTATTATATAGAGGAAAGTTGGACAAAACGGGACAATCGGATAAAACTGGATAATACGTTCTCTAGTGCTTGCCGTTCATGCAATGTATCCGATAATGCTATAAATAGTACCAAACAACAGAGAGATGGCATGGGAATAACTTTGTGTGAAGGAACGAGACATACATTCGAGAAAATATCATTTAAACCGACTGATTATACAGTTATAAAGTGCGAGGCTTTCAACTTCCTTGGAAATCCAAATAAATAGATCTTGGAATATACGGATACAAACAGAATTGTGTATATACCAGGTTAATTGATACTTATTTCCGTGTTTTATCCCATGTGTAGCTTTTGTATATAATACGGTGTTTTAAAATATGCGTAGTCCGACAAAATGGGATAGTTTGAGGTCGGATAAACTGGCACATCTCGATTTATACGATTCAGCGAAGTAGGTTTTGCAGCATAGTTGGTCATGCATGGTATGCAAATGCAATGCAGACATGCGGTGGTACCGTATCAGGACCATGGTCAGTAGGGCATCCAATCCCGGACGCGATTACCGATTCCGGGATTCAAAATCTTAATCCCTGGATCAATTTTTTTTTACATTTACCGAATCAGCACTCTAAACATAAAGTAATAGTTTGTGCATAATTACAACTAGCTTTAAAAAATATAGATAGTAAAATTTCATAAAAATCTGGTGATAGAAGTAATTTATAATAAATCATTAAAATATTTTATGCATACGTTTGAAATTAAAAGGTTGAATTGTTAAGAGCAACATAAATGATTTTTGAATGAAATGTTAATAAACACGCGTTTCTAATTAAAATTGTACTTAACGTTATTTTACTTATTTTGAACATAAACCGAAATATACAACTCTTGAACTTTATAAAATATAATCCTAATTATGTAACTAAATACGTATATGCAAGATTAATATTTCAAATTTTAAATATTTCTAAAGAAATTCCAACATATCATGGAATAATTGCTTAAGTCTATGGTACAATTATTAGGTTATAAATTTGTGTTAAAAGGAGAGGGTGAGAAATAAAATAAGTTTTATCCTGGGGGAAAAGAAGAACTTTAACAACACCAATGCATCAAGTGTTTCGTCACCAAGAGATGAACGTATTTTTGTGCAGAGAGACCCCGATGCACTAAACACCCGTTCGGATTCAACACTTGTTGGTGGAACGGAAAGAACAAAACGTATGCAAGTTGAAGGCAATAGCCACGTGAACCACCATTTTCAAACGAGTTCATTTCTTTTTTAACAACGGATTCCAAACTTGGGCGTTGCCGAATTTTTGATGGAACGCGAGTAGTAGTTGTGCCTTTCTTTGTTTCATCGTCCAATTGTTCAAGCATTGTCATCGCGGACGAACCAGGTACAGATAATTGGGGGTCAAGTGCACTAGTGCTACAACACGAAAATTCGGACAAATCAGGTTTCCCAAGTTCTGCTGACTTATTTAGAGTTGTTGATGAAGTTGCGTCTTCAGTTGAGGGAGTACGACAGCCAGTATTTTCTTCTTTTAAAAGTCGTTGAATTAAATTTACTATCATTTTCTTAATTGTTGTAGGCGATGGTATGCTAAACAGTTCGTCTTCAAATTCAGTATCATTGAATATTTGATTTGGGTTTTGCAGATACATGATTAGCTCAGAGCAATGCGTTCAACCCTCCTTTATGCGTCTTTCCGATTTTTTTGCCAATAGCAGAATTCAATTGGTGAATTTTTTCAGCACAAACTTTAACTCTATGTCAGCAGTGCACAAATTAGCATCCCTTCGGCAAAGGGCTTCAACTGCTAATTTTACAAGTTCTAACCTTTCTATAACTTCTTTAACTGACGTAAACTGGTCATTTGAAAATACATTTGCATGACCTAAACCGGTAAGAGCCTTTTCTATACAACCTTTTAAAAGAATAAAGTGCTCAAGCATGGATAATAAACAGTTCCATCGAGTTTTACCGTCTAAAATCAATGAAAGTTCTTTCCCGTGTTCACTCTTTACATATTTTTGTGATATAGCATTTTTTACTGGTGAGCGCTTGAAAAGTAATACCAGCTTACGCATTTTTCTAACTGTAAAGTCTATATCATCAATTATTGATAAAATACATTCCTTACCTTCACAATAATTGTCTTCAACTTTAAAAATTTCACAATCTTTGCCTTCAGTGTCCACTTCGTCATCGGTCTGTTCATCAGCACTTTTTTCTTCATTGCTCTCGTCATCGGAATTTTTTTTTGTTCGTCGCTATTTTCTGGTAATTCCAAGGCAGAGTGTAATCCTGGCTTCTTATATAGTACATCCGTAATGGCGAGGTGAATTCCATGAATAAAACATAATTGATGTTCCGTTTTTGTTAATTTTCCCACTTTGGTCATCACGCTGGCTCCATCAGTCACTATACTGACTATATTATGAGCTGACATTCTAATATCTACCCTGATCGTTGAGAATGTTTATGTTCATATAACGCCTATTTGCAGTAGAGGCCCACTCATCAAAAATCGCACTAAAACGTTTGTCTGTTTTTCGGTAATCATCCATTTTGTGAATTATTGTGGCTTGAACTTTTTGGCTATAATTAACAACACAGTTTCGAATTGATGTTGCAGATGTTGGAAGAGTATCGAAACCTCTTGCTTATAACGCTTCTCTTAAATCGGGTGATGAAATAAACGCTCGAAAAGGCAAGCTATCTCGTGAGCACATCCGAGCAAGCACAGCTTCGAGGCAATCGTCAGATTTTCAAGTGAAATAATTAGACATTTTTCTTTTCTTTAATCCCCGTGGTTCTAATTTTTCAACATCATCGTCTACATCAACTTCTTCGCTTTGAGTCTCACAAGATCTTTTCACTACAGATTTTGATTTAAAAAGTTGAATTTTATGAATTTTCAGTAAATGTGTATGCAATCCTTTAGTTGATTCACCACCAGTTTTCAAAACGACACCTTTTGCATTTAGCAGTTTGTCTTTTGCGATACTCTTTAAGAAAATAGCGCCACACAGAATTTGCATCTGAAGCCTTTGTTTCTTGATCAACATATTTTCCTGAAGAAGTGGAATCAGACATTTCAAATTCGAACTAATTATTTAAAGATTAAAAAAAAGACCACCAAAGTATTCATTATTATAATTTAAGCTTCACTTAATGCTTCCGAGAATAAGCAATCTAGGAAAGACGGAAAATTTACTCCTTCTAGTGCGACAATAACATTTTAGATTGACTTGACTTTCGAAACTATAACTGGCATTCACAAAAACTCATCGAAGGGTTTATGAGAATTATGTATGGGAAAAGGAATTTGACGTTCAGACGAAAACGTACCATATGTTAGCAATTATGGCGTCGATCGGAGACAGTTCTGCTTAGATTTTGGACCGTTGGCGTCATAAAAATCCATTGACCTCAAACTAGAGAACAGTCATAAACAATGGGGCAACGTGTTTTATAGTCTGGATTCGATTAATAGACCGCAACAAAACGTTAGCATGTGTTAAACTGGTGTTCACATAAAAGATTTGTTTTCGATAAGTTCTGCGAAGACTTGCAATTTCCAAACATAAGTTGGTCCTAAATGTGTTTGGATTTTGCATTTGAAGACAGTTATTGATGTTTGATATCTGTTTGGAAGAAAGTAATGATATTCGCCTGTCAAGAAGTTTCTGGTTTTTACTTAAGTGGGCCTGACTAATTGGGTGGCGCATTGGCACCTCTCATTTGTCTTTGTAATGCTGTAGCTTTGTGAAACGCTTATTTTTACAACAATGTGAACGATTTTGATTTTAGTTAATGAATTCCTAACTTTTTAATACGCTTGTATCTTCACACAAGAGGTAGGAGTGTAGGGATTTACCTCATTATTATAGTGGGGACAGTGATAATTTGGCGCAACTCTTCAGGAAGCTCCAAAAATTCCGTGGGAGAAGCTATGTAGAAAGGTTTTAATAAAAGAGAGGGTGATAATTATATCCATGGAGGAATGCGAAAGAAACATTTAGAAAGGGAAAGGTTATTAAAGTTGCATCAAAAAAGGCTTAGTACTCGTAAATTGGCGCATCTATGTCAGAGTTATTATAAAAATATTAAGGCAATCAAAGTATAACAACAATAGAAATAAAAATGGAGCAATAAATTATAATAAAATTTTTGATTTAGCTTAAAAAATAAGTTATGGTGAGCGGCGTTTTAAACCGAAATCTTGGGATTGAAATTTTGAATTCCTGGATTTTCAGGACCAAGAATATGACCGGGACCGGATGCGCTAATAGTCAGGGTGGTTGAACGGATGATCACGGATTGTTGATTATTTTTATGCCAAAATAGCGATCATTGCGCCAATGCGGAAAACCTTTATCGCCAAGGTAAATGAAACCGGAATTGTACAACAAAATGGCGGCTGATGCGTCAGCCTTTTAGGGGCTCTAGTATTTTCTCTATTACCTTCTTAATTTTTTTTGTCTTTTTTAAGTAGTCCAAGTACATGAATTACCATATTTTTAAGTGTGTGGTAATTTGTTTAATGCTTTCTTATCAAGCAATAGATTTAGAATCTTTTTAGGGGTGAGGTGCTAAACCCGTCAGAATTTCGTGTCATTGAACGCAGCATAGAAGCCTGTCTTAGGGCAAGGGAGGAATGTTCTCTGATTAATAATAGATAAATACCGATATCAGCTTTTTTGAGAGCTGGTGAGTCGTTCACTCCATCTCCAGTTACGGCCACGATGGCACCTTGTCGTTGACAACCTTCTACAATAATAAGCTTTTGTTGAGGCGATGTCCTGGCGAAGACTATTTCGGTGTGATATCTAAGAATATTATCTAAATAATCACAAGCCATATCTCGAAGTTCTGATCCGTGAACTACAGCAGCTTTAGCATCCCTGTAACAATTAAACGTACGTAACAGTTACAATTCTTTCTTAAACATCATTAAAAATGTAATATTTTTTTCAGTTCCAATATAATTACACTTTTAGGAGAGAGACTTTGGCAACATATGGTTGATCTATATCCTTTCAGAAGTGTTATATATCCGTAATCTGTGATTAGGTAAATAATGAATTCCGTTATTCGAACATGAGTTACTGCAAAATGGTGAGATTGAACACCTACCTGGGCAACACATCTGAAATAGAATTCCACATAACACACTGGATTAGAAAGAACGTTTATATAATTTAGTTTGTCAACTTTCCTTGTTATCTCTTAGGCTGACAGATTCTAAGTTCGGAAAATTTCAACAGCAATTTTTGAACAGATCTATCAGCAAAGATTTTTTCAAAGTACACTGTATTTCTAGATAAAATTTAAATATTTTTCTTTGTGATATTAGGAGGCAGACGCCATTTTTAAAGATTGAATCGCACGTGGATTTTTTTTAACTAGTGGCGTAGCAATTCAACAATTGTGGGGGCTCAAGTGGCTTTAAAGAAAATTATATGATGCAGCCTTAGAGAAAATAATGTGTTTTGATATCCAATGGGGGTTGAGCCCACTGAGGCTTCCTATTTGAAGCTCTGAGATTATTCACTTCGTTATTTCAAAAGATATTCTTATCATTAGCATACCTAGGGTTAACTTCTTCCACTGGAATATTTAGTCTTTGTGCGATGTCATCAACAGTTTCGTTGCCTTCTGAAATAATGCCGACAGCTTTAGCAATGGCTTTTGCGGTGATGGGGTGATCTCCTGTAACCATGATTACCTATGGATAAAAAAAAAATGATTCGACCTGACGATTATCTCCATTCACGAAGATATTTCTTATGACATAATCTAAATCTGCCAATTTTTAAAAGGAAACCTTCAAACTTACAAATTCGTGTAAAAGATTTACATAAAATATGTTTATTTAAAGGAGCCATGGGTATAAATATATTTATAGGGAAAACAACGTAAATAACTTGCATAAAGAGCTTCCATGCAAAGAATTTCTATAAAAAAATATGCCTACTAAAAGGATTCTTAGAAAAAATGTCAAAGAAATTTGTGCAAAGAACTGTTGAAGGAAGCTGTAGCAACATTCATAGATACAAAACGAAAAAACAACTGTTAGAAAGGAAGGATACACAACTGGTGAACTACAAACTTTAAAGAACATGCACTTTGATAGTAAAAATAACAAAGGTGGGTCATCGATCACGGTTTTCGGGAGTTAAATATTTAAATTTAATATTTTCTAACGTCGGAAAATATTTAGTTTCACTTTCTCACCTTGATACCTGCACTTCGGCACTTGGCGACAGCATCAGGCACAGCGGCTCTTGGCGGATCAATCATGGATATCAAACCCAAAAATCGGAGTCCGTCCAATGGAAAATTTTGCTCATCAGCATCGAAAGGATAACCAGCCGGGAACTTTTCTTTACTCAGTGTGTAATCACAAAATCCTGGAACGAACAAAGGATAAAGTGTGAAACGTTGTGGTTTTTGAAGATTTTTACAGAAAGATGCCTTTTCCAAAATATTTCTTACCGATGACTCGTTCACCTAGTCCACCTAATTCGAGGTAAGCGTTGTTGAAAGCTTCTTTCATTTCGTCGTCCAAATCCTTTTCTTCCCCATTGATGTATATAGTGGAACATCTGTCAAGGATTCTCTCCGGAGCTCCTTTCATACAAAGGACATACCCATCACTAGAATCTTCGGACTCGTGAAGTGTGACCTGCAGAAAGTACAACGGGATGCTAAGTCTTCGTTGTTTAAGTTATTTTCTTAGGTTAAACCTATCGGAAACCTATCTATAAGTTTAGTTAGTTTCTAAACGTATGTTTAAATATAGACGAAGAAATGACAAACATTGGGTACAAATAGTAAAAGGTTCATTTAGCAACGTTTTTTAGATCAATACAACTAAAAAATAAAAAAAAATCAACGATCGTTTCGGACGATCAATGGTCGTCCTTCTTCTTGGACTGTTAAATGTCGAATGTGAGTGTTGCTGATTTCAGGCTGGTTGAGTTGCCCTGCTTTGATGGTTGAGGAATAAAAACTCCGTCCATTTCACTTCCATTGTTCATTCATTTTCTCCGGATCACTGTACAATGGCTGCACTTGACATTAAGTCTATGTTCACTAACATTTCTGTTGACGGAGCTTTTAATTGTCTCCGGTATGGCCTTGTGGAGTTTCATTTTTCTCAACCTGAGATTGATGAATTAATTGCTTTAACTTCAATGTGTGTTAACGTCACCTATTTCATTTACAACGGCGTCCATTACCAACAAACAACTGGTATGGCAATGGGTAATCCCCTTTCACCCATATGGTGCGATATCTACATGCATTACTTTGAACTCGGGTTGTTTACCCAGGTAGATTTCAGACTCTGGATCAGGTACGTCGATGATATTTTCATTATCTGAGATGCCCCCCCCCCCCTGGATCAAATTGTTACTCTTTAGCCTATCATAAACTCCTTAGACGCTTGTCTTGGATTCTCTCTTGATTTGGAAGAACGTAATACTATCTATTTTCTTGATGTTCTTATTAAAAAAGTCGGCTATCGGTTTGACCTCTGTTTTCCGTAAGCCTTTCGCTGTTTTACTTCCTCCACATTTTAAATCTTGCCATCCTTTTCAACAAAAAAATGGCCGCTTTTTACACTTTCGTGTTTCGTGCTTTACGTATCTGCTCAACCAAAGCTGCCTTAGCTGCTAAAATTAAATTCCTTAAAGACATTGCCGCTTACAGGGGTTTTAACCCCACTATTATTGATTATTATGAAATTCATTATTATGAAATTCTGTGCTAAAACTAAATAAACTATTTAAAACAACCACCAAGTTAAATTATTTAATTAGGTGAATGACGATCGTTTCGGCAGTCATTCACTGCCGAAACGATCGTCATCCACCTAATTAAATAATTTTAACTGTGGTAGTCGTGTTTAAATAGTTCATTATAGTGTACAAATATGTTGATGAAAAAAGCGAAGCTCCCTTCCTACCAATCACTTTCCAAAATGGCGGGTGGAGGTCTTTCATTTTAAAGAGAAGGAATCAATTTTTCACAAATCAACTATCAATATTTCCAACTTAAACAAGCTGGATTAAATTTAAAACTTAAATAAATAACATAAACTGTAGATTGTACTTACAAATAGAGTTTCCGAAATCCAAATCTTTTAGAACCAAATGAAGATCAGATAAACAAAGCTTTTAGCGATTGGGCACGTAATTTTAAAAATGTCCAAATGTATTTTTTTTATAATATGTAGTTATTCAAACTGCAATTACTAAAGTATTTGTAGGAGTAGCAAGAGCATATGGGGTTTCATTTATACCTTATCCACATTTCGGTGTACACTCATTGAAATATTAAAGCTTTAAAATGGCAATATACGAATATCTGAATATCTTAGATGATGAAATTTTTAATCCATGCATTTAAAGAAAAGACTTCTTCCTGGCCTTTTTTTGGGCAAATCTTTCTACGATTTCTGAAAAGTCCGTGTAGAGTAATATCCTTTTCACAGCATATCAACACCAGACTGTTAAGTTTTTCATCTGTCAAAACTGATCTTTGCATGTTTTTTACTCTGCTAAGAGCTGAAAATCCTCTTTCTGCTGTACAGTTTGTGACTGGCAAGGGTAGAAACATTCGTAATACAATCTCAAGGTTTGGAAATGTACTTTGCAGGTTGGTCAGTTTTATATAAGAGTAAAACTCTGTTATTGTTTGCAGATTGTCTAATTGCACATACACCTTGAAATGGACACATTTATTTGAAAAACTATAGTCAATATCCTCTGGGTAGTATCGAATAAATTTGTTCGCTTCAATCGTCACATTGTTGTGAGTTACTTCTTCAGCTGATGTTGAGCCTAATATAAACCCGGTCACCCAGTTTTGCGTAATTTCCACGAACTCATTGTCTCATCTTGAAAGGGAAGAAGTGGCGCAGTATAGCCCAGATGCTCTTGCGCCATAAAAAACCAAACAAACAAACGAAAGGAAGACATATCAACAACCGATAAATCTTTTCACCCCTTACTTAGATGTGGGGTGGGGAATTTTAGAACAAATAGGGTAATCTGTGCCCAAAACGTCATTTTATCCCCCTTTAAAGAAAATACGTATGGTTTGAATTACCGCAGAATTAGTCTTTCCGCCTTCGCCCCGAACAATGCGGAAAAAGTAGGGAGGTGCTATCTGAGCACTTTTGGCTAAAAGAAATGAGGAAAATTTCTTCTATTGGTTCCTCAAATGCAAAAAAAAATTCCGTGGGGGAGGTAGGAGGAGCATTCATGATCAACTTATGAAGTTATTATTATTATTGTAAGATAAAAAAAATATATATATTTTTCTATGAATAAATTAATTTTATTTGACGACGACTGTTTGGATTTGGTGTGGTGGTAGGGGCAAGGGCTGCTGCAAAACAAAATTTCAGGGTGGGCGCAAAGCTTGAAAATTTCACTTGTAAGTTTAGTTTTATTTGTTACTTGAAAATAATAATTTTTAATGTAAACTTATTATTCTCAGGAGGACGCACGCCCTCTGTCTGAATCTGGCCTTGCGAGTAGGAGTTATTTCACACAATTTTTCAGAATTTCAGATTTAGAAAAAAAGGTAGAGGGCGCCTTCTCTCGAAGAGCTGATCGTCAGAATTCTACGGTAAATAAATTGTAATTAAAAAAAAAAAAAAAAAGTCAGCCGCCTTTTGCTAGAAATTTCCTCTAGAAATTTGGCGCCCTGGGCAAGTGCCCAACGTGCCCATTTATAAATGCGGCCCCGGTATAACTAGCTACTATGCCCAAAATTCTAGCGCTTTGACATGCAAAGAACAGCCACCTTAAAAATTCACTAAATTATGCAGGGTAAATTTTTGTCATATAAATTTTGTGCATGAACTTACTTCAAAATCTCCATTCAATCCTTACACGCAGTTTTCATGATATGTTGGTAGTTTTCGGGTATATAAATAATATCTGATCTGTGTGCGGCTGCGTTTGAAATGATAATCCTATTAGTTGGGAAACTGAGGTGTAAGTAATCACCTGGCTCGGAAATATTAGTGAATAATTTTACCTGGGCTTGTGAATTATTGGCGTGATGGACAGTTAGGTAGTGATCGATAAGCATTTGGAGTTAGGTGTTTGAATTCTGTCTTTCGCCTATAATCAAAGCTCAGAACAACTGGAGTTATAACAGGATGCTTAACGGGAGACCAGCCTCAGTGCGGAAGCCAAAACTATGACAGGTATCTCGTCTAAATGGTAAAATGTGGTCGATGAAGTACCGTAAATTGGATTATATCATGCAACTTATACAAGCGTGTAAATGAATATTAGTGTTTATACGTAAGGATGGAACAGAAAATTTGTGTTTAGAGAAAGATGTTCCATTATATTTTCCAAAACTAATCGTTAACCAATCCGATATAATTTCTAACCGTATGTGATGTTGCTAACATCGGGGGAAGAGATGATATGGTGGTGGTGGTGGTGAGATTATGACTATATTGTTATTTGATTAGAATAGTAGCGAATGTAATAACCCGAACTACTATAGTCCTGAGGGAACTGACAAAAACTATTGCAAATGTTAGGTATGCTCGTGTTTATATTTAATTTCACAAAATTTATTCATTAATTCATGTGTAATACATGAAGGTGCGGTTAATACAAGTTTGAGGATATACGAAATTATCGATTTCGTTTATTGTAAATTGTAATGAATTCTCAGTTAAGCAAAGAACATCCAGTTATTCCGATTTTTTTTTTTTTCAAACAATTCAAACCTCACGTTCATATCAACATGGATTTCGGATTGCATGGTAATTGGCATGCAACAATTTAAAAATAGGCGGAGTATAGATTTTTTAATAACAGTGATCTTAATGTTAGCGAAAGAAAATATTAATCATTTTTGATAACGGCAAATGTTGGAAGGCTTACAATTAACATCATAGTTCATTTGGAGTTTTCTGAGTATTCGACACAAAAATCAAATTTTAAAATCTTTATTAAATACTTTCAGCGAACTGAGGCAAAATGCCATGTTTTGTGTAGTAGAAGAACAACTTAGAATCTCACAAATTTAAGTGGCATGATATTTTCACATGATGCATGACACTTGGAAATTGTGGTACATCTGTATTTCAGTACGTTCACTTCTACATTATACTGTGTGTAAAATGCAAAGAAAAATTTTGTGGATAATCACATCCTGTCTCTCACCACATTGGAGTAGAGAATAAATTAGTAGGACAGAAAACTTTCAGCCAATAATTTGGTAAGCAGGTTCCCGATTTTTACACCTATAGAAAACACATGCAAGGATTACCTAGTTATCAGAAACCTTCTTTCTATTATTTCACCAATTCTATTTAAATAAATATACGCGGGTTCTTTGGTTTCTGAAATTTTCCTTTTGATTAAAACACTGAAAACAGTATTTACGAATCTTCTTTCGTCAGCTGCGGTATAATCCAAAGTAAGGCCGCTTCTTCTTCGGAAATTACTCCTTCTTGGCAGTAATTAAACTCACCGAACATGAGTACGCATCTCTTACACTATAAACTAATTTATTAATTACAACAAAATATATTTACAAACTTTTCTTTATATTTAAAATAAAAACACTTAGGAGAACCATTCTCCTGTCCGTACAGGACAGCACCTCCCCTCAAAA
>QLNU02003225.1:96421894-96452074 GCA_006491805.2 Dysdera silvatica | reverse complement strand
ACTAATTCTGCTGCCGAAGACATATCACTTAATGCACTAAATACTTACTCTTGGAAATGGCAACTTTTGTGGATGTAGTTCTGATAACGTTTTGAATTTGTTCACATTCGGGATTGTTTAATTTTGGTTCGGGTTTGCAAAGTGTTCATTCTCAATGAAACAAATTTTTATGGTTTTTTTTCTATGGTTCTGGTCCGAATTTTTCTCTGATTGAATGTCGAGAGACTTGAGATCCTAAGTTTAGCATTGGCTGGGACTCGAACAGAAACATCCAATACTGAACTCATTGGGGCAAGTGTCTCTCTTGAAAAAGTGCTATCCTATGGGTTTCTCATATATCATTTATTATTACACTCCTACTTTAAATTTTTTATTCCACTTTTGGGTTCATTTCTTTACAATTTTACTATATTGCCATTTGTATCCTAGCAATATTTCATAGTTTTCGAAAAAGGTTTGTATGTAAAATATTGTAAATATATTTATTGTTTGTATATATTTTGTTTTGCATTGCACTTAGGTATTTTTCAATTTGTGAATAACTTGTGGATATAGTTCTCGTAAAGTTGGTTCTGATATCTTGCAGCGAAATTGTTTTATGTAATGGTGAAAATGGTCTTATACTACTTTAACCTCACTTTTTGTTTATATATATAATAATATTATATATAATATAATTTTTAACTATTTATATTTAACGATTGTTGAATACAAGGCTGCGCCAAAAGCCACAAAACCAAAGGGTGTTTGAGAAGATTCCATACATGTTTATTAAATTAAAAGATTCCATGAACTTTTATTAAATTAAAAGATTCCATGAACTTTTATTAAATTAAAAGATTCCATGAACTTTTATTAAATCTAGCTTTATTTACGTTAAATACACATATATGATGCAGTATTTCTGGAACTCTATTTTGAAAACTTCTGAAGATAAATTCCTTATCATGTTAAAATTGTTATTTTATATTAGAACTTAAACTTTTTGGCAGATTCATCTCAATGAGAATTATTATAAACTGTCCTGGTTTTAACACATTAGTCGCAATTACATGTAAAATTATGCAAAAAAAATTTATTAGTGTCACTAATAGCATTAAATAATCAAATATGGTACTTTTTTTAATTCAATCGGACATATTTCCCTTCTCAGTTTATACTTTATTTCTATTTTAGCGTATACATATATGTAGTTTATAAAATAACCAAAAAAATATGGCGCAACTTTTATCTTTCGATACCATTGCTGTAAAAACCCGATCATTGAAAATAAGGGGGCAGCACCAAAGTTTTAAAAGTTATTGCTGGGAGATCTCAAATACAATTAACATACATTTCTGCATTATAATAACCAGCGTAGAGTTTTAAAATTATTTGGGGGGGGCCCCAAGCACATATTTTGTACATTTGTACATTACAGTATATGTAAAATTGCAATTTATTTCAAATTATTGGGAGGTACGGGCCCATATAACTCTACGCCTGTGATTATAATATATCTAAAATTGCAATTTATTTCAAATTAATTGGGAGCTCGTCTCCAGATCAGATCCAGAACTCATTTTTCTCAAGCGAACAACGAGCTCTGGAAGACGTTTTACCCTCTACTGCAATGAAACAACCCGTCTGTTAACGGGATCGGACGCCAATTCTACACGAACGGACAGTATACTGCTACGTCTATAACATGTGAGTTTGAATTGCCAATTCTGAGAGGAGATTTAATGAAATGAACGTAAAAACGAATTTTCGTAATAGACCATGCCACCAATGTAAAGCATTTGATGAACGTATCAATCAATGAGCCAGAAAGAAAGGCATTTGATTTTAAGGCTGAATATCTTGCCTGGTATATATACCGCTATCGAACAATCAAGTCAAAGTATAAAAATAATTAAATACCATTGTGTGGGGTTGGTTGTTTCTGACCAAAAATTCTTGTAAACTTAAAAACAACTTTTCTGATTTGGCTACAACTTCTTGGTTCAAATTAGCCAAAAAGCTACAAAAATAATTTTGGCAAGTTACTCCCTGCTCTGGCCCCACGGTCCATAACTCCATGCCTATAGTGGGAAAACCCGATTTTAGATATGCTAAATTTCGAATAATTCGGAAATCCAAGTTGCAGTATAAATGTGCAAACAAACCACAAGATTTATCTAAAAACACGTTTATTTACATAAAAATAAACTACTACATTAAAAGGAAAATGTCACTTGTATATGTAATATATATATATTTGTATCTAATAAAATAATAGTTGTTTTAGGAATAGTCCAATGTCTTTATGATCGATTACGAGTAAAAAAGAGCAACGGACCATTTCGGTTAAGCGAAGTTTCGGATAATAGGAGTTTGACTGTACACATTCTGTGATTAAGAACCATTTTAATAGTTAATACCTAGTAGTAGGTAGTTAATACCTAGATATTAAATTTACCCTTTTCGTGCAGTAAAGTTACCTTTTAGTAAATTTACTATTTTCGTGCTGCTCGGAACAGTATAAATTGGGAACTTACTGAGTATTATTTGTTTCCTACCAAATGTTCTTTGATGTAATGTGAAATCTACTGCCTAATTCATAATCTGTGGTGGCGCCTTCGCAAATGTATTTTATTGCTTATGTGGCGAATGGTAAAAATGTGGATTTCTGTAATGGTATGACGTTGTCGTTGTTGTTGTTGCATGGTTGTTTTCGATGTTGTGTGCTTTGTTTTGTCTTTTTGTTGTTGCCACTTTTCCTCTCCTACAGGTGCCGGCCATTTCATTAGCCTATGAATCTTCAGAGTCAGATATTATGAAAAGAAGACCACGTGACCCACAGCATGATAAACTCGTGAACGAGAGGTAATTGGCGACAAATTTGGCGCGTTTCTAAGTCATTAAGGAAAGTTCTAAAAACTTGGCAGAAATGTTGGCTATTGCGCAATATACGCATGCATAAAATCCTTTATATCCCATTTTGAAAGGGCAAAATAAGTAAGCCGGCTATACGACGTCTTCCTTCACAGTGAAATAAATCGTTGCTTTATTTATTAACTTTACTAGCCCTTATTTAAATAAAAATTCTTAGAACAATCATCATTACCCAATCATTATCATCATCAATATCATATCGTACAACTATCAGCGTACTATTCGTCACATATATATCATCACGGGTTCATACACACCCCCAACACCCCTCCAGATTTTTTGATACACCCCTTTAAGGAAGTCTAAACACATAATGTGTTTAATGAAAATAAATTAATGAAATTTAATCCCCCCCCCCCACCTAAAAATCTCGAACAGCCCCCAGTTTATGAATCCTGGATAAACCCTGCATATCATCATCGTACAACTGTTCGTCACATAATATCATCACATATGTATCATCATCGTACAACTGTTCGTCACATAATATCATCACATACGTATCATCATCGTACAACTGTTTGTCACATACATATCATCATCGTACAACTATTATCACACACATATATGTAATTATCTTATAAATATCATCACATACAGTAAACTTTTCCATTAAAGACTTTCAAGAAATAGAGAAAAAACGTCATTGAAAATGAAAATATATTAATCGGAATGATTAACGTATTTAATTTCGAAACAGCAAAATACTAACGTTAAACAGAAATTGTCATCAATTAGAACGCCTTTATTGAGAAAGTTTACTGTGCATATCATTACCTAGTAATATCATCACACACATCCGTATCATTAACGTACAAATATCACATTGTGTCAAAATCATCATTATACAATCATCTGGATACAACAGTTGGGTATTTTTCACAAGATGAGAAAGAGACGATAAATATTGATAAAATGGAAAATTTGATTCATCTTACACAGTTTATGAAATAAATGTGTAAAAAAAAAATGGGAGTTCAAGTGGACTAAAGCTGTCGCATTAATTTTTAATCTATGATATGCAACTCTAGATATAAAATCATTAAAGAATTGGTTTATTCACTAGTGATAAAGAAATCGCATATATAGAATTGCAATTACCTAATAAATGTCCACGCAATCTCTTTAAGTCTGTGTTTTAATGTAAAAACAATTTTTTGAAGATTTTTTGGAGAAACTTTTTTTTTTAAAATGTTTTTCAAAAGTAAAGTTGCCAAGGGAAAATAATCACGCCAAATGTTAAGATTAAGGACCTATCGAAATTATACAATGTATCTTGTTAATGCATATTCAAAAAGAGAAACTCTTAATGTTTTTGTTCTTGTTTTGTGTTTGGTTCTTTTTCCTCAGAAATTACATTTTTTCTGAAGCTAAAAGTTCAATGAGAATAAAGACGAAATTCTTTTCTCAAGGCAATATTAAATAATTTAATTTCTAATCAATCTGCTTTATCATAAATTATTAACTGCACATATGCATAAATAATGCCATTAAACTAATATTGGGTTGAAAAATATCAACACAACATCATTTCTTCAAATTATTTATTTATTCACTTCAAATTATTTAATTATTCCAAATTACATCGTTTTGAACAAAATGCTGAGACTCAATGTGCCTAAAAATTACTCATATACATATATAAGTTTTAACTTATTTTTATTATTCTTCATTTTCTCCAAAATTAGTTCATATTATCTTTTTTAGGGAAATGTGATTTAAAAAATTATAGCAGACACTTTCTGCCGGAGTTTTAATTCTATATTTCAGGTCAGCAGTACGAATTCGTGGGCCACAATACCTTGTTTCCAGCAGCAATATAGTCGAACTGTATTCCTGTGGTAATTCATTCATATCTACTATTCGAAGAACTTTAATCTTAGGAACAATTCCAATTATATATATCCGAAGAACTTTAATCTTATAGACAACACCATTTACATAGGAACGTTAAACATGGACATTATAATTCGAGAAGAAGGGACAATTAAGTATTGTTAATTTTTTATGTATATGGGGTTTTCATTAATATCCCTATAGTATTTTGCAATGCGTGGTGCTATTTTTTTATGTAAACATTTTGAATTAAATTGTAAATTGTTGCACTTCAAATGAAGCAATTTAATTTATATTTGCTATTGTATAATAATCTAATGTAAAAATGAACGTTAAATAACCTTTTCTACTTCCCCATAAAATTTCCCCTTATTAGGTTAACTTCTATTCTATATTTCTGATTCTATTTCTCTCTATATTTTCTACAATTCAACTTCTATCATTTATATTTTCAATTTGCCATTTTCTGTTTCTACTGGGCTTGCTGAAAGAAGTGGATGACTCATCGGGGCGAAATAACGTTCAACAGCAAGAAAGTCGTAAAAATCGAAGTCTTTTCTTCACGATTCACCATATAAAGAAATGGACGAAATTCTCTATCACAGTAAGCAATAAACGAGTTTCTGGTACAAAGGGGAATGTTCTCTCTTCAAAAAATAGCCACTGTTTCCCAGAAAAGGACGGGCGCTCTGACGGGGATTTCCTACGTTATTGTCAAGCCTGCCTCATCTGGACACTCGTCACCTTCTCCTCAGGGAAATCTTACAATCTGAATCTAAACCTGAGGAGTTCCGAAGAAGATAGGCGCCAACTCACAGCTGGATGCCACAACAACCCCTTTCGAAGCAAGTGCGGGTCTTCCGCTCAAAAAGCAGTCCCAGCTAAGTTACCATGATGTAACCACGTTTCTTCACGGCCCTCTGAGAAGCCCCAAGCCTCGGAAATTGTAACCATTTCCATCTAACTGTTCTTCCCTATACCTCTGAAACAACTAGCAGTTCAATTCCTCAGTATTTACTTTAGGTCCAATTCCTCGAATGCGTAGGCTTAATTCCTCGTACCTTGGAATATAACTTCACTTGCAGATGAAAATGAAAATATTTGGGCCGTTTCGAATAGTGGCAATGGTGCAGAAAATTCCCACAAGTAGCCAATACTTTGGAACTACTAGAAAGTAAACTCCCAGAATTAAATAATTTAAAATTTATATTTGTAAGTTATCAAAAATTGCGTTGTGTGAATTAATTAGTTACGCACAAAATCCAACGGAATATTTATATACCCAGACTCGAAAGCTGAAGATCGCAGTGGCATGACACAAGGAATGTATACGTTTTAGCACATTTATTATAAAAGAAAGATAATCAAAAGAATACATTTAGATATGATTAAGGACCCAGCGTGGGCCGATAGGTAGACACAATCTGTCCGAAGTGGGTAAATATACATTTAGACAATTTTCAATACTTCAGTATGAAATGACAATTTCTAGTAATCCAGGTAAATAATTTTTGTTTGTAAATAATTGATCAACAATGGGGATAATTTACAGGGCTCAGTTAATATAGGATTGGAGGGAAGAATAGTTAGATGAAAAGGAAAATGGTTACCATTTCTGAGGCTTGGGGCCCCTCAGAGGGCCGTGAAGAAACGCGGTTACATTATAACTTAGCAGGGTCTGATTTTTGAGCAGGAGACCCACACTTGCTTCGAAAGGAGTTGCTGTATCCAGCTGCAAGTTGGCGCCCTTTTTTGGGCGACCACTTTCTTCCGACCTCCTCAAGTTTACATTGAGGTTGCAAGATCTCTGTCAAAAGAAGGCGATGGGTGTCCAGATGGCGCAGGCTTGACCATAGCGTAGGAAATCCCCGTCAGAGCGCCCCTCCATTTCTGAGAATTGGTGGCCATGTTTTGAAGGGGGAACATTCCCTTTGTACCAGAAACTCATTTATTGCTTACTGTGAGAGAGGATTTCGTCCATTTCCTCATATGATCAATCTTGAAGGAAAGACTTCGATTTTTACGGCTGTCTTGTTATTGAACGTTATTTCGCTCCGATGAGTCATCTACTCCTTGAGCCAGCCCAGTAGAAAAAGCAAATGGCAAATTGAAAATAGAAATGGCGGAAGTTAAATTGTAGAAAATATAGAGAGAAATATATTCAGAAATGTAGAATAGAAATTGGCTTAATAAGAGGAAATTTTATGGGGAAGTAGAAAAGGTTATTTAACGTTCATTTTTACATTAGATAATTATACAATAGCAAATATAAATTAAATTGCTTCATTTGAAATGCAACAATTTACACTACAATTCAAAATGTTTTCATAAAAGATAACACCCCGCATTACGAAATATTGTATGGATATTAATGAGAACCCGATATACATAAATAATTAATAATACATGATTGTCCATTCTTCTCGAATTATAATGTCCACGTTTAACGTTCCTATGTAAATGGTGTTGTCCATAAGATTAAAGTTCTTCTGTATATATGGCCTGCAAAAGGGTGGTTGCTGAACCATAGGCCAGTAACCTAGTGTCCTAAAGTGGTGCAGGCTCTTCTATTTATGAGGCAAATTAATATTTGCTGCACGGATAGAAAGGCGGAAGGGGAGGGCTAATTCACCAACCCGTCTAGCGTGGTGAAATGATGGCTAATTCCTAATTGGTAGTCTCCAGGTGCTGGAGTGCTCCTGATCAAGTCATGGCATGAAAGCAGGGGGTGCTAAGAATCACTGGAATTCGTTTGTTATTGATACGTTTAATGGACGATGAAGCAAAATGAATTGGAAGAGGAACTACAAATGGGACATTGTAGGACTCAGTTGGTGGAACTGAAAAGCGGACATTTGTATCTGGAAGAACAAGTGGTGTTGGCTTCTTAATGAATTAAAGACTGTCTTCTGGAAATTGAAAGTACATCAGATCGAGGAAACTAACCCAGCGGTACATTGTGGCCCACGAAATCAAAATTCAAGCTCATCACTGCAAGAATTGACATCGGTTGGTAAATACTGGCGATCAACTCATCGAATTTGCAGAAGCTGAAAACCTTAGCATCATGAATTCATAAGAAGAAACCGCAAAGAAAATGGACATGGAAAGTACTAGTGAAATTGACTATATCCTGGCAAACAAGATATTGCATTACTGAACAGATTTAATACTGGAAGTGATCATCGTACTAAACTCTCATTAGGAAACAAGTATGTAAGAGGGTGGATTTAAAGAAATTAAAAGAAAATACCGAGGCATTCAAGTTGGAATTAAAAAATCGCTTTTCTAAAACTTGGAAGGACTTATGAGTAATTTTTAGTGACGTCTCAGTCCCAGCAAATGAAAACATTGTTAAGACAATAATTGAAATAAATTGAAGTGAATAATTAAATAACTTGAAGTGAATAATTAAATAATTTGAAGAAATGATGTTGTGTTGATATTTTTCAACCCAACACTAAATGTAAATTCCGCCCCAAAGGAATGGTTAATTTTTGGAGCCTCTTATGTAAGGAAACACTTATGGAAACACTTATGGACCCTCGTTTTTATAAAAGTAAGTCAAAAAATTGCAGAAGAATCCTAGACCTTTCCTCTTTGTTATACAGTAGTCAAACCTTTAATTACACCCGTCATGCATGATGTACAAAAGGAATAGAGAATTTCACCATTTTATAAAACCAAAACTACTAAAGCATTAAAACTTACACAATGAATAGTTTTGTAGGGAACCTTACTTTGTAGAAATGCAGGAGCAGTTGGAAGGAGACTCTTCTAGTAAACATCTAATTTCAGCTCCTAAAATCTTAAAAGAAGAAGTAGCATTTGCAATAAAAAGTATGAAGAAAGGAAGATCCCCTGGCGATGATGGCATTACATTAGATATCTTAAAAGAAGCTGGAGAACATGTAGAAGACATACTCGCAAAATTCTTTACCAAATGCCTCAACAGTGGTAACATACCAAACCAATGGGATTCTGCAACAGTAATTCTTTTGCATAAAAAAGGTGATAAAGAGGATTTAAAAAATTACCGACCAATTAGCTTGTTACCTGCTATTTATAAAATCTTCACAAAAGTGCTAACACATCGCCTGCAGAAAAAATTAGATGCAGCTCAAAAAATAGAAAAAGCTGGATTATGCTTACTGTTTTGTTCGTTACGCTTTCATCCATGCTTCCTTCATTCCTCTGTCTCAAAAGCTCTTTGTGCAATCGAAAAATGAGTAGTCGAGATAACTAAATAACCAATCATATGCCAGCTATCGTCTCCGAGAAGCTTGGTCAAGCCACTGTTAAATGTTGTTTGACTGCATGATCACTGTGCTGCATGGATTAAATTGTATTCGAGACCTTTTTCGAAACCAAAGCTGGAGCTTGGCGTTGTTGTCGTTGGATGCTTGTTGTAATCTTGGCTCTGTCACTTGTGGATCCACAAAGGCAGTTGAGGAAACATTTTCTGCACGCCGGTTTCTTGTGGTGCGAATCTAGTGCATCAGAATATTTCATCCTCGAACATCGTTTCTGCAGGTGCCAGCTATATCGCTGGCCTACGAACAAGCCGAGAGCGACATCATGAAACGTCAACCTCGAGATCCTTCGCAAGACAAATTAGTCAATGAGAGGTATGTTCCATAACAATCGATAACCCAAAATTAAGATCTAAATTTGCTTCTTCAAACAAAACCTAAACGTCATCTGCGTAATTGCAAACTCATAGGTCCTTGTTAAAATCTAATGTTGGTTTATATTTGTATCGTCCCCTCGTCAATATTTTTTTAGTTTAACTTAGGTTTTTAATATAATTTCCTGTCTATAAGTGCCATAAGGACAAATGGCTAAAAATAATGTTTAGATACTCAAAGTAAAGTAAAGTCTATGACAGCCCAAAAAATTGAAAATGTCAAAGAGAGGATATTTTGAAGTTTTAAAATAGATTATTTCTCTTTTCTGTGTAGTGATATAATTTAGTAGAACACCAAAGCTATCCTCATTTTCTGTTAATTTTCAGATGAAAGCCCAGAAAGTTTATGAAGTATTTTTTTGAAAAAAACACATTTAAATGAAAAAAAAAATTGTTCTCAAACGTTAATTCACCTCCACGTTTTTACTTCTGGGTTACATACATAGAAGATTTACGTTTTTGGGAAATTGAAGCATTGCAGTTATCATGCGTTTGCCTAGTATGCCGTTGACCCGGGTTCGATTCCCAACTAACTGGTTATTGTGGTCCGGGCGTTGGTTCCCTAAGCTTTAAAAGGACCGGGTTCCTCGGGAAACTGCGACTTCCGCTGCAACTTGATCTTTGGTCTCCTCGCGCTGTGCAATACAAACAAATCCTCAAATTTCCAACACTTGGTGCAAAAAATATATATCACTGATTCAATTTTTAAATTTTATTAAAATTGTACAAAATACATATGATTTATTTTGTTTATTTAAAAAATAATAATTTTTATTTAGTTTCCAAATATCATTTGCTAAGGCTTTTATACACTTATTCTGGAAATTTTGTAATTTAAATACGTCATCACTGACATTCAATCAAGCCTGTTGTCTAGCCGGGGCCAGCAGACGTACGGCCCCAATAGCCCTCTTGAGCTGTATTTGCATAAAAATAACAACATGAAAATATTGAAAATTATTAAAAATTAATAATGTATAAAACTGTTTTTATGCATATTTGTATAAACTGTTTTTATGTAATTCTCCCTCTCCCACCCAATTCCCCCACCATAAAATTTAAACTACAAACCTTGATATTGCTAATGTCACAGTAATTGTAGTTGCAATAAACTTTTAAAAAAGCCATCAGAGGAGCGTCAAATTTATTTGGGATTATAGTGACATAATGTCTAAATTCTATACCGCTCCTGACAATTATTTTATGCTCGTGGGACCCGAGTACTTTATGCCTCATATACTCCTTACTTTGCCCCAATTGCTCCTTCATCTTAGCTACATACCAGCTTTTCATTGTGGTGTTTTTAATAGTAAATTTCAGTAGTAGTGTTTACAATAATAAACTTCAATAGTAGTGTTTTATAATAGTAACTTTTTTAATAGTGCTTTTCACTATCACAGAGAAAAGGCACGAAATTTGCAACACCAAAACGAGGTATCTTTATTTTAACACTATCTTTTTTTGTGTTTTTGTATCAATCACTTTTCTGGCGTTTTATTTCATCAGCCAGTATTTTCCAACCACCTAGTCCTAGCATCAACTATACCGAGCCACCAGAGGTTCTCCTAGAATTTGTTAGTTTTGTAAAGGTTTTATATTCATAAATATTTTATAGTGGAAATCTTCTGGGGAAGAAAGTATTCGCAATACACAGGGAAGCTCAGACCCAGAACGCCTAAATAATATCTGCAGCAAATGTCAATGACGAAGCCACGTACTCGTGACTGATCGGGGATGTTCAAATATTAAAATCCTTCATTATTCAAACGTCGAAATCTTTCAATATTTGGATGGATATTGAAACTTTTCAATATTCGGACGTCGAAATCTTTCAACATTTAGACATCGAAATATTTCAATATGTTAATGAAAATTAGCAAAAATTAAATTAATGATGTCCTTGCAGGTGCAAGGGACACATGCGATCCAACAAATTTTCACTTGTTGTAGATCTTAAAAGACAGATCTACATTAGTTTTTAAGCTTTGTTGCCTCTCTCCCACTATAAGATATTTCCTGGATCCGCTCTTTTTCTTCCAAGTTCGATTATGGGATTGCGAAAGACATTTTTTTTCAGTTGTGGGGTAAAAAAGCTTAACAGTTGGCAGCTTTATAGTCATCAATGATTAAAGTGGCTATTTATCACTAAATAGGGCCATGAGTTCGAACCCAGGATCACGAACACGTTTTATTTTTTTTTTTTTAATTAAAAAACTTTATTTCTGCCGATTAAAGCATTGGCAATAAAGGGAGTGCAGAATACGTATTAACTGAGGAAAACTAGAATAAGGTGCAAGAGACAATTAATAACAGATAAAAGCAGAAATAAACAAATTTTTATGGCGCAGTTATTTTAAAAACGTTATGACAACAACGTCGCTAATAGCGATTTCGATAGCGCTAAACGGCGACTTCTGTTTATGTCCGTGCTGTTGGTCGGTGTTGCCATCACGTCGGTTGGAAACTTGATTGGGCGGAGGAGTAAAGCGTATTTGTGGAGACGCCTTTAGCCGTGAGACACAAAAGATTTTTCCAAGTGGATGATATAGAGTTACTAAGGAGTTGATCATTAACTGCAACATTGATGTTTGCTAGAATGTGAAATGCCTCAAAGAAACTGAGATCAAGTGTTGAGTTGACTTTTTTAATAATACGTGCATTGGAGAATAGAAACTGATGTCCGAATTCCCATGAATGTTTTGCCAGAGCCGATTTATGAAATTCTT
This sequence comes from Dysdera silvatica, assembly GCA_006491805.2. Lineage (NCBI taxonomy): Eukaryota > Metazoa > Arthropoda > Arachnida > Araneae > Dysderidae > Dysdera > Dysdera silvatica. The sequence continues at coordinate 96,439,909 of QLNU02003225.1, read as the reverse complement.
GCTTTCTGACATAAGCCTCATGTATTTTAATCTATGACTCAGTGCTCTCCGTGTTTGGACAATAAATATTTGGCCACATTGGCACGGAATGGAATATATGCCGCAGCTGTCAGAATCCATTAAAAAATCCGTGTCATTAAACCGTTTAATAACAGGTAGTTTTATAGATATCAAAGATAATTGTAGCGCTTAATCGCTGCATGAGGCCCTGAGTTCGATATGAGGCTTACAATCGTCGTCTTCTTCTTCTTTTTTTTTCTAAAAAATATAATTCGGCCTTGTCAAATGTAACGGGCACTGTCAGAAGTGATTGAGACCGGACTGTGCTGCCAGTTTGACGGTGGAAGTGGCACAATGCACCACTACATGGCACCCTGCTTTCAACCCCGGGATAGCAAACGCCGTTTTCTTTTTTAAACTAGTTTGCCATAAATTCTGAATTTTTTATTAAAATATTCAAACTTTCACTAATGAAACAAAAGATTTTTCTCTTCGTAGAGAGGTTTCTCTTCGATCTCAGGTTTACAAGAGAGTAGATGGATGCAAAATAAGACAGCAAGTTTAAGAAAGTTTGAAAAAAAACAGCAAGCAAGCATAAAAACGGTCCTATATGAAAAACTTCCGTCACGCTAATAAAATATAATTTACAGTAACTACAATTTGATCTTTACTACTCTTATATGAAATCAACAATAATGACAGAAGGTACTGCACGATTATATATAAAAAAAAAAAGGCAAACAGTAAAACCTATATGTAACAATAAAGAGAAAGAATAATTAATAATAACAAGTCTCTCATTTAGCAGACGCTTACGTTTTTCTTAAATTGTAAAAATTTATTTGAAAAATCATATGGCTACTGATTTCGTTAACACATTCTACATTCTCATGAAATCTTATCAGACTCTTCGCCAAACTTCTAGGTACATCTGTGCATCTTCAAAAATAGCTTATGGTGTTACCTTTCCAGCACATATTCAGCTGGTACTGCCAGATTCTAAAGAAAAATAGCTAACTATTTTTCTCAGTAATGTCTATTGAATTTTTATACATGCTGAAAGTCATCACTTTACTCTATAACTGCTTCATTCTTTAGAAAACGCCTTACTAATAATAATTTTTAGTCATCAATAATGTTTTTACCTTGTAAGATAACTGCTGTTCCGTTACGTCACTGTAACTCCGAGTTACAAGAACAAGCTCCATGACCACGGAGTCCAATAATATTCTCAGAAAATTCATTTTACAATAGCATGCTTAACAACTTCATGCTAGAATATTATACTCAATAATTTCATGCTATAATATGGAATTGGAAACGTGTATGTTCAAATACGAAATGAAAAGCTGCTAACAGCTGAAATGCCCAGGAACCCAATTTAAGAATTAATTATCTCTCGAATTATTTAATTTTAGTATAATTTAGTTGGTTATTTGTTTCCTTCTTAAATTGTTAAACTGAAAAAGTATATAAAGAGAATAGTATGAGATACACAGTGACCCAGGAAAGGGGGAGTTCCGAGGGCTCAACCCCGCTCACTAGATATCATTACTAGGGCCGTCCTTGAGCATTGGCGAGTGGGGCCCATGCCCCGGACCCCGCGCTTCTTGGGGCCTTGCCAAACGTAATTCTCAAATTTAAAAGTTTGTAATACTGAAAATTTCCCCTAAAATATTTTTGCTTCGGCCCTCGCATTTCGTGACATCTAGTGGTCATACAGTATTCCATTTTTTTTCTCACTCGTATATATATATGGGCCCCCGAAATAAGTTTTGCCCCGGACCCCGCATTATTAAGGACGACCCTGATCATGGCATATTGTTCTTGTTAATCCTGAATCACATCATCTTTTTAAAGCATCTTGATTCGCCCCCACTTCCCCCCCACAATTCCCATAATTTGCGAAATGCTATGCTCCTAACGATATATATATATATATATATCTCCATATAACGATGTATATATATCTCCATATAACGATATATATATCTCCATATAAAAACTATACAAACATATTCAAAATGGAAGCGCTAAAGCATATGATCCCTGCTTCTATATTTCTGTATGTAAAACTAAATCTAAGAGATTAATTATTATATAATTAATGTCGTACCATAACAATGGATTGATTTCATGGTATAGGCTTATCTCTATCGCCTATGGTCAAATTGGTATGATTCAAGGAGCGGCAGGATTTTTCGCATATTTCGTCATTATGAGCGAAAATGGGTTTCTTCCTACCCGCTTACTGGGGCTTCGAAAGGAATGGGACTCAAAAGCCGTCAACGACCTCGAAGACTCCTTTGGACAAGAATGGGTAAGTTTTTAATAACACAAACCAATCAATCTCGTTTGATGAAAACAACAGATGTTCTCGAAACGTCATTAAACTCTTCCTTGTGCGTATAAATTTTCCTAGATCTATGTTTTGTTTCGTATCTCCTATGTTCGTTTATTTCCTTTCTTTTTCTTAGTTTTAATTCTATTTTTTTGTCTTGCGAGTACTGGCTGATAATTTTAAACCGAATGTTGCCAACTTATACAAAGAAAAATATATTTATTTAAATTAATAAGTACAATTTGTGTGGGAAAATTTGCTCTTGTACACCGAATAATAAAAATAAGTTAATTTTAATAAGTACAATTTGTGTGGGAAAATTTGCTCTTGTACACCGAATAATAAAAATAAGTTAATTTAACTAAAGCATATAAATCAATGCAAATTAATACAGCGCCCTCTCTCAATATGATTTTCTGGTTAACGACCATTTCTATTTAGCGACGGTGCTTTCTAGTCCCAGCAAGTATTTCATAGAATTACAAGCATTTCAATTAATGACTTTTCCTGCCTAACGGTACTTTTTTTACGTCTTTTGAAAGTCATTAATAGAAAAGGTTACGGTATACAAATAGATAACTGTGCAAAAAAAAATATACGAATTAGATTTCTAAGACCTTAGAACTGAAGCTTGTGTAATACCTTTCATTAGTTGCGATCATTACTTAAGGCTCTTTCTATTAAAACCTTGCCACAATTGAGCTATGGAGTCTGATGTATATAAAACATGGCAAGTATATCATTGTATTAACAAAATATCATTTGCAGCACACGTAATAGAGGCCGCATCTGGAATTAAAGCAACCTAAAAGTGAAAATTTCAATACTTCAATTTTCATAGAATTTGCTGAAATTCTTATGTAAAATATATTTCTATATATATAACAAAATATCACACCAAATTTAAAACTGATACTATTGGGTTTTTTTATATTTTCTTTTTGTTATTTTTTAAACACCAATATTATCATTCGCTAAAATTGTTCTACACAATACATTTTTTTCATTAAGAACTTTAAAAAAATTATTAATAAGATTTGATAGTAGTAATAAGACCTTGTGAGGATTAGTATTTATCTTTATTATAATTTACATAAAAAATATATTAACATGTATAGAACAAAATTTGCATTTTCGAAAGTCAAGAGGGATAAAATTGATTAAAAAAATTGCATTTTCGAAAGATAAAAATGATAAAATTTATTAAAATGTGTAACGCCATCAAAATCCTAATATTTGTTTGTTCATTCACATTAAGTTAACAAAGTATAAAATTTTTACGAAAATTGGATAAGTTTCGTCGCAAGGAGCATTTTCTTTGGAAAGGAAGAACAGTCAAATGCGTTTTGAGAAAACATACAAAAGCTATTGAACTTTGCTATGATTAAATGTCACTTACTAAAATTCCATCACATTCTGGAAGCTTTAAAAATGGACGGATTTCAATCTTTCTTTCCTACCAAACAGTAAAGGAAAGGGAAGTGGTTTTAATTTTTTAAGAAATTAAAAATAAAGACATCTTTCTAAAGGATCCGAAATTTCCACTTGTAGATCGTTTTAAATCACTATGTTTATAAATTCATGGTTTTACAATAAAATCGTCTACATCGACATCCCACGTCTTCGGAGAAATTCAAATAATTTACAAGACCTCTTGTACCTAAACTGGATAATATATTAGATTCTAAAGCCGATACGGCAGTCCAGATATAGTCCTCAAAATACGCACGGTACGAATACCATTAAAGACCTTTAAAACACAGATGAAATACTTCAAATGAAGGGGAGGGGAGAATAATAAATAGGTCCTGTTGATCTATTCTATCTGCTTAAATCTTGGTTTCTTTTCAGACCTATCATGATAGGAAAATCTTGGAGTACACCTGCCACACTGCGTTCTTTGCTTCCATTGTCATTGTACAATGGGCTGATTTGATTATCTGCAAGACTCGTAGAAATTCTATTCTCCATCAAGGAATGAAGTGAGAAACGTCCCCAATGATTTTAATCCACTTAACGTGTGGCTCTTATTCTTTCCAAGGAATGTGACGACTAATGGTTTAAATTCTTGTTTTCACAGAAATCATGTACTCAACTTTGGTCTGGTCTTCGAAACGGCTCTGGCTGCCTTCTTATCCTATTGCCCAGGAATGGACAAGGGTCTCCGAATGTATCCTCTGAAGTAAATGAAACGTTTTCTAACCTTCAATTATATCCAGCCATACGTATTGTTTTTTACAAAGTCTAATATATATAATAGCTATACTTACCATTTAGCATATACACCGCGGTGTTACAAGTTGCGCTTGTGACATTTATTGAAAGTCAACGTACTATATCATCGACTTCTATGAATTTTCTCCACTACTTCACCTGTTCTCAGTCCTAACAGACTGTAAATATATGTCCATCTCGATAAGATGAATTATCATTGAGAAATAAAGTGTTTCAAGTTCTTCTTCATGGGAAGCTCAGACGGTGTAATTTTTAATTACTGTGCTTCTAGACGCCAATTAATCGGTCAAATTTCCAGAGATTATAAAAAGCTTTCAATAATTGTACGAGGTTAGCACTCTAGTCGATGTTAAATTTTTTGGCCGCTAAAACGACTTAGACCACTATTTATCTAGGTTTGCGTTATCTGAAATGATAAATTAATGAAAAAGACAATAACATTTTAAAATTATTTCTACAAAAACAAATACAAAAATATAGGCTACGATGCCCCCGCCCCCTCCCATCTTCATCATTGGCGTAACTAGCTTCTAAGAAGAAAGGTAAGGCTAATTTTTTTAGGGAGCACTAAACCTTCTAGCTAAGTTTAAGTAAAGTAGTGGTCTAGTAAAGGTCAAGAGAAAGAATACCTGATGTCTGTAGCTTAATTGTAAAGCTCTTGACCGGAAACCAAGTGATTGTGGGTTCGCCTCCCAAAACGGGTTGATAAATCATTTCTTTTCTTTGCAAATAATTCATTATCTAGTATATAAACTTACTGTACATTTTCGTTGTTTTTTCTAGCACTGTAATAACATTATACCAGCTCAATATAATCAGGCACGTGCCAAGAGAGGGCAAGCGGTCCCCTGTCTCGGAGAAGGATAAGAGAAAGGCATATCCCCCCCCCTCCCCCACTATCGAGTAATACTATTAAAATTTTAACTTCAAAAGTAACATTAAACATCCTCGCTGATGTGGTACAGCTGAAAATTCTTTTCATTTCCTGCCGATAGATGTCGGCACCATACAGTCAATAATGATGCCGTGACAGTGCCCCTTGGTGTATCTAAAGTTAAAAAAAATGAGCGTCTCTTTACCTGTACATTTTCTTTCAGTCTTTGTAGAATCATTGATGTTAAAGCGTGGTGCTCTGCGAAATCAGTAAAATTGTAAATCGTTCAAATAGTTGTTGTTTTGTAATCCATTTTATTTTAATTATTTAATTAACTAATTAACAATTAAGTTATCTAGTTAACATTTTATAATAACTGTTGAAGCTTTGTGACAATAGATGGCACCAAGTTTGTGGTCTTAAAAATCTTGCCCCTCCCTTCTCCAAAATGTTGGAACATCCCTGTATGTAATATAGATCAACTTTGTTCAAAGAGCTTTTTCAATCCCACCAAAATCGAAATCCTTAAGAAAGTACTTAGATTTATCACAAGTGAAGCTTTTCCTAGTTGACCAAAAACGGTTATAGAATTACTAATAACGTGTAAAATTTTTCAATGATCGGAATTATGTTCTTCATTTCGACCAGTGACAAATCTTACTTGTTGTGGTAAACCCTGGCTATTCGTTGCATTCTTTTGTAAGAGTTGTTAAGTTAATTTTCATCGTAGCTATGTGTTTTGACTCGAACCAGAATCCACCTTTAGTTCAAAATTCTGCGAAAAAAAAAAAGCAGTTGTGTTGCACGAAGAAGTATAGTTTCTTCTCCTAGCATTTCAATGTTATCCCCATGGGGTTGTAATGGTAACACGGCTATCTGTCATACTGACATTTGAACGATAACACACGAAATCTATAATGTGAATAATGAACATAATGTATAGAAATGCAGGAAAACATAGAGTGCAATGTTTGCATTGCAGATGTTGTCCCCTTCTGGACAATCATCAGATCATCACTTCTCTTTAACAGCACATGATCTTATCTTAATTAGTATTGTTGATAATAACGATGATGTTTATTGCTTTCTTTTAGGATAAACTGGTGGTTTCCTGCTTTGCCATTTTCTCTTTTAATTTTTGTGTATGATGAAGCCCGTCGCTTTATCCTGAGACGTAATCCTGGCGGATGGGTGGAGAGAGAAACTTATTATTAAAGCCCCGTAGACAATAGTCCATCAAAAAATCAACCTGGAGAACTGCATCACCAGAGATCCAAAATGAAAACGAAACCTCGGCGATGCATTTCTACGTTCAGGCCTATTATAATTCATGTGTTCAGCCATCATGTGTGATTGTCTCATTTCAGACGTTGGTTTTCCACGTAGCGTAGTCTGGTGCTTTTATCAATCGAGATGCAAGCGGAAAGGGGAAAAAATGCATAACGTAAGATTTAACAAAAAAAATATATATAATAAAGAAGCATAAATAGGGATAGATGATGGCAGATAGGAAAAAAAAAGTGTTAGTGCAAAGATGATGGTATCGATGGCTACGAATAGACTATGAAGATTTTTCAAAGCCATCCGAGGAAGTTATCCGGCGTTTAAGATTCTCTATTTTGAAGTTGAAACTACGTTGAAGTGTTAATGCAGTTGAAGAGCTATATATATATTATGAACAAATCTTCGTTTCACAAGAAAGTTCGCAAGGGAATATAATTGCCGTAGACGTTTCCATAACGTCACACGACCGAATAGAAATGGCGGCAAATGAAGGTGAAATATTGCCGAAGTTTGTTGAGATGTACAGTAAAACGTAAATAATATATACTTGCAGCTCGTGTGACATCACACGAACACAACTGTATTTTCAATCCATGTTTAAAATCACGATGCTATCTAATTGTTTTCCCTTAGCCCCCAGAAGTTTCCCCCCCACATGGTTTCTCGTGCTTTTATTTTGGCTGTACTTAACTTCACAGAAAATTAACCCAGAGAATTTAGGGACTTCTTTTTTTTTTGTCCTTAGTAAAGGCAAATGTAAAAAAAAAAATCGTCGTTGCAGTATGGAATGAAAGGACGATGGTATTATTTTCTGTACAGCATGGCCGAACTGTGGGTTAAAAATCCCTCCTTTTTTCCCTCCCGTTTGGTACGTACATTCTAAAACTTTTAGTTCCTTTTTGCTGTTTAACACTGATGTACACCAAGGCTGTAACGTTTAAAAAATCACACAATTTACAACATTCGCCTCTCAAACTTGACCGTCGTCTGCTCAGCGGAAATGCGGTTGTCGGCTACAATAGCTTTTAGTCAAGTTGTTTTCTGCCCTTACTTCCCGAATGATTTGGGCAATTCTTTGATTATCGTTGCACGTCGACCACAGATATCTAAGACTGTTCAAGCTAACATGCCCTCATAGGTTGTTTAACTGCTAGTCTAACTGAATCGCGGGCTTAGTCAGACGATTTCATTTCTTATTTCTATCTTCTATTTCTTTAAGACACACCAATGCGTTCTAGTAAACAGAAAGTTAATCTCTAACGGCATATAGCTTCCTAGAAAAAACTAGGCTAGGAATTAAAGTTGTAAAGGCTTTTTTTATTTTAGATTTCATCTTTTCGATTGGTTTGTCATCTAGATGCAGAGAAGGAAAACGCTGCAGTCTTTTCACTCTACAATACCGTAGTACTGTCGAAACCACGTACTGCTGAAGAATTTTGGTTAACCACTTCGTAGGTTTTCAGTTATCTGTCGAAACAAATACAAATATGTAGTTTCTTAGTGAACCAAAGGAATAAATAAGAGATGTGATATAATTATGTGTTCGTGCGATTATATTTCCTGATTGTGCTGGTGAGGATTACTTTGCCAATAAAGTGAAACAAGGACCAACATATTGTCCGTGCCATTCACTTTATAACCCACAATAGTACTGGTTGAGTTATTAATCATAAACACGATCAAAGTATGTTACTAATCACAACCAAACTGCTGTGATCAGTGTCGTTAACTACAATCAGTGTTACTTATCGCAACCAAATTCTGTCACTAATCACAATAAGTGTTGTTAATCATAGAAATTGTTACTAATTACAATCAAATTCTGTCACTAATCACAACCAAATTATGTTACCGATTACGACTAAGTTATGTTATTCATCACAACCAAATTGTGTTACTAATTACAACCAAATTGGGTTTCTAATCACAATCAAATTATGATATTAATCACAACCATATTTTGTTGCCACTCGCAATCTAATTATTTACCAGTAACGATCAAATGTACCAGCTAATGAAATCGGGAAATGATAACCCAAAAATTCACACTTACAACATGAGAGAGCCAAGAGATATTTATCTGAAGCAATGATTTTCTTCTTAAATGATTATTTCCTCATAAAAATACAGGATGTCCATAAAATAACTTACCTTATTCTAGACGCCCTAGAGTGATGAGAAAAAAATGTTATCGCCAAGGGATTTAGAGGGCAGCTTGATTAGACCATGGGGAAGTGATTTTAATTTAGTTCCAAATTTCGCCACCCGGAGGTAATTGGCACTTCTGAGGCCATAACTGCTATTTTTAGCCAGTGTGAACGTTTTAAATTTTACAGAAAGGTTTTATTTTGCATAAGGAACGTGGTTTTATGCAAACGAACGAAATTTTCACATGCAAAATGCCATTTTCCCCCTAGTGGCGAAATTTGGAACTAAATTAAAATCCCTTCCCAATGGTTTAATTAAGCTAACCTCCAAATCCCTTGCTGATATCTCTTTTCATCATCACTCTAGAAGATTTAAACACAGGACATCGTTCTTCTCAGAATGGATTATTTTCTGTTTTCATCAAAACTACATTTAATTCTTAATTACTGTGGAACTTTTCCTATAGATGCTAATTGAAAGAACTATTCTATACATGAATACGTGGCCAGGAGTTGAACGGTTTTTACCTTTGTGCCCAGATATTTGTTTCTTGCTTGCAAAAAGATCGTCTAGAATGGGGCAAGTTATTTCATGGCCACCCTGTACAATTTAACATAAATCACTAGTCATAGTTTTCTATATAATTTAAAACTTATAAAGTTTTCATCTGTTATAATTTGAGTGTTATAAGGCTTAAATAAACCATCATTTAAAAACTTATAAAGCTTATAACTTAATAAATAATGCACTAACATACAAAATAGGTACAGTCGTTTCATAATTTAATATAGCTTCAAACATTTTTCGATGACCTTCCATCACCTTCCAAAGAAGCACTCCTGTGAACACTTCTCAGGAAGATAGCGGAAGGCCATCGAAAAACGTTTAAAGCTGTATGAAATTTATTACAACTGTGCCAATTGTATTTATTGGTGTATTGCTTATTTAAGTTTATAGCACAGTGAATCGAGCTTCAGGCCCAAGCTTATATGTATCACAATCTAAAATATAAATTTGACGCTTACCATGATTTAAAACTTACAACAGTAATGTCTACCATAATGTCATGATCAAAGGCTAATTATACTTTATGTGATACTATGCATATTTGACAAAATTGAGAGATCACAAAACTTCAGAAAATACTAATTTTCAGCCCCCAAACACAAACCACCGATAATTATAACATTGCTGGTTATTCAAATGCAAAATATTTGTAGATACTCAACTGGAAATAACTGCCTCCGATCTATAAAAAGTTTATTAATATATGCAATTATATGTCACAAACAATGTGCTGGATCAAAACTGTCTCCAGTCTATGAGTTGCCCCCCCCTCCCCCTCCATAGCAGTGATAACATCAAGACGATTATTGTAAAATGTATGAGAAAAAAGGTAGCCACATTCACATCTTTCTTAGAGGGTTCCCACCAGGCCTATAGCTAGGATGAAGGGGCAACTGGGGCTATGCCCTGCTGGCCCCGGCTTGGCTACAGCCCTGGTTCCCACTTACCTTGGAGGAAAAAATTCCCTGACTTTTTTAACAAAATTGCCTAACTAGTGGCAAAGAAACTTTGAATTTAACTGTATTTTTGGGTGAAAATAGTTTTAAGTTAGCGGGAATTTAGCTATTCAGAACAGAAATTAAGGTTTTCCTTGACTTTTACAGCTTTGACAAAAAATCTTGTTTTTCCCCCTTACTTGTACAGACGATTTTAAATTCCCTGACAATTCCAAATTCTCCAGGTACGTGGAAACCCTGTTCTTATCATTAATATAGTGGCAACATGCGATCATCATGGTCATCGTAAACGACTGTTCTGAACCTCTGCATGATGACATTTGATCTAATATTAAAAAGAATCCGGATTTCCAGCTGCACGATAACTGGTTTTAATATTTCAAGGTGGCAATAAGTCAACTAGAACGGGACAGATAGTATAACGTGACCTCTAAACTACGGTGCATCGCCAGGCTTCCCAGAGCGTAAACCAAACCCAGCGAACATAACAACACTACTAGACCACTAGAATGCAACAAAATTCATTAAAATAAAATTAATTAATTTGCATATCAATCACCTTTAAATATATGTTCGCTCTTAATAAATAAAAGAAAAAGGGTGGGTGTTCTGCAAGTTTTGCTTGATAAAAAACACATTGCTTTATTTAAAAAAAAGTTAATCCTTACATTTTGGAGAGGAAGCTGCTGCCCACTCTCGAAATCTTTATTACGAAACAGAAATATCTAATTATGTAGAATTTTCATTTGAACGAATTCTAAATGAAAAATTTGGGCTTTTAATAATTCCAAGATATTTGTATATGTAAAATATGAAAAAAAAAACTTTATACAACTGCAAACGAACTAAAATCATTCGTTTATTTATAAATGAAATTAGTCTTGTTTCAACATAGAACGTATAGTACCTCTGAAATAAAAAACATTCTGGAATTTAAGAATACGCCCCCTATTTAGGAGTATTAGAGCAGAGCAGGCACAGGAGTGTGAACTGGAAAAGTGTACACTATTTAGGAATGTCCATTATGAAAATTTTACTGTATTACGAATGTCACAATAATTTAAATGAAATTGGTTAATATTATTTTTCATTACTTCACATTATAATTACAGTTTATGTAACGGGACAACAATTCTACACATGAGAGTAATAAAAAAAAAAGATGACACGAAGGAAAAAGAAAAGAGAGGAAAATGACTGGAAATTCCTACCTTAAACAAAAATTCAATTGGTAAGGAACAATGGCATAGCTAGGGACCTCAGTTAATGGAGGCCAAAAGTGACTCACTGATTTAGTTTAATAAGATCTTGGCTAAAGGCCTTTTAGAACAGTTCGTGAAATTTTTCTTAGGGGGGTGCTCAATAATCTTAGCCCCCCCCCACCTGGCTAACCAAAAGGTCGCTAGTTTGGACCTTGCCTGAGAAAAAGTCTTTACTTCTTTTTGCAAGGTTCAATAAAAACTGCATTTTGCGGCTTCATATAGTGAATCATCCATTCATAATCAACAGTCATCCATTTTCGGAATAATTGTGCTCTCCTTGGGAAGGGAAATAAGTTGTAACGTGTACATGAGTCAAAGAACTGTATTCTGTACCAGAAAACGTGAGCGTGTGTAGAAAATTTAATTTCAGTAATTAATTTACCCTTGGAATATTTTTAATTTTAAATTTAATCAGTTCAATTACTACATAAAGATAATTCCGATTAGCCTTGGAGGCGAAAAAAAACTTCATGGCTAATTTCAAATGAAGCTTTCAATTGAAATACAATTTCAGAGAAGATAGCTTTATGTTTGCGCGTAAAATTTAGCTGTTCAGAACGGAAGCTTGGGAAGGTTTTCCCTGCATTCTCCAGGTTTGACCGAAAAGTCCTGTTTTTCCCTTGGCCTTTCGGGAAAATTTCAAATTCCCTGAGAAATTCCAGGTTCTTCAGATATATGGAAACCCTAATAAAGGAAAGATCACCCATTTTCTTTAACTTCACTGACGCATTTAACATCTTTTTCAACCTATCATTTCCCTAAGAGCTATTTAATTTAAATGCGTATAATACTTATTAACGACTGATGGTGTCCTTAATATGGAAAAGACAAAAAAGACTACATTAAAATAGTAGTTAATCTATTGAAAAATATTCCTTAAAAATTATTAAATGTATGGAGGCTATTTAATGATTCATAGATTTAAACTTTGCTGATTCCATTAATGCTTGACCTGTGGGTTTAAACTTCTATGAGTGGTTAATTAAAAGTGGAGAAAGGTGTTACCCAGTCACAAAAGTTTAACTTACAGATCAAAGATTAATTGAAACAGATCATTACCTGCTCCTGCACAATTTGAAGAAAAGGCAAGAAGCCCCCTTTCTAACTCCAAATGATTCATATATATATAGAAACCTTCGTTTCTTTCGACATGCAAAAAATTTATTTGAATTACTTTGGCTTCAATGCCCCCACAAATCTGTATTTAGTTCAGTAAAATCCAAATTATGTATTTATAAATAGGATTCCCATTCACACTGACAAAAAACAAATATTTTTGAGAAAGATTTCCCAATTTCCTTGTAAATTCCCTAATTTCCTTGTAAATTCCCTATTTTCCTTGTAAATTCCCTAATTTCACACTCTCTGTGGATTCAACGGAACTTTGGTTGGAGAGCAAATGGCTTCATATCCGTGAGAGATTTAATTTGCCATTTGATACAGAAGTTAGGGAAGTTTCCTCCCTGATTTTCCAGGTTTAGCCAGAATATCTCATTTTTCTTTGACTTCTAGGGAATTTTTCAAATTCTCTCACAATTACGAGTTCATGGAAACACTTGTAAACGTATCATGATTTTCAGCTCTCTCGAAATCAGTCTGTCCCACCTAACACCGTCCAATAAATATCTTTGGAACAAAATCAGTAATTGTCCCAAAAGATAAATCATACAAATAAGAAAAAAATCGAATTCAATGCAAATTTAAAAAAAAAAATTTTTAAAAATGGTCTTTTAAAACTTTCTCTCCCAAGGAAATACTTTAAACTTTGGTCAAGATATATAAATTTCAGTAATGTTTTTAAAATATTGTTTATTTTACAAATTTTAAGTACATTTCTGCTGGTGATTGTCCAGCAAAGGCTTACAAAACAGTGCTGTATGGCACCCAAAACTGCTCTTTTTAAATTTTGATCCACAAACTAAAATACCTATATGTAAAACAAAAATACTTCTGTACAAAGAAAACATTACTTATAACTTAATAAAAAAAATGTGCATTACAGTACGGAGAATGTTTCCCGATATGGACAAAACTATGACAAAATGTGTATACATATATAAAACAGTAGATTAAAACATATGTACAACGTCTATTTACATGAGCGTGTTTATGTCAAAGATAGCACAGATATGATATAGGTCCACATACACAAAAATGATGACAGTCGTTGCATCGTATAGACCAGCGGTTGTCAAACTTCTTGAGTCATGGAGCATTTTTTAGAAGAAATTCGTCACGTAGCACTGTTGTCGCATCTATACCAAAGGCACATATTGGCTGTTTTTGACTACACTTTTCATATTGTTGTTCGATATTTTATTGTATGCCAAAACACGGACTATTTTTTGATTTTTAAACAGATAAAAGTATCTAAATTTCATTTTTGAAATGAGATTTTGTCAAAATTATTTTATCTTTCTTTCAAACATCTTTGCTGTTTGGAAACCGCTGGTAGAGATGAACTATTCGTATAACGCTTCCGCCAGAATGTGTGATTTATTTACATTTTCAGATGACAACACATAATACTATTTAAATTATCTTTTACTATTAAAATAACCAAAGCATAATTGATATACACACTGTCATATGCTTTTGCCTGAATTTAATTTCCACAAACCCATTTTCTACACGAATGAACATTTCCTCAGTTAACTAACACATGCAGAATGGGGACTACGGTGGAAGGGGGAAAAATGGTTTCGCTTCAATGGTGCCGTAGAATATAAAGAAAAAACTCATAATTTGCTAAAATGTACAAGATGAAGCACTTCGACCCAAATATGAAACATGAAATTTTAGCTTCCAAACAATTTTAAGTACAATAAAAAAATGGCCAGTAAAATTTTGTCAACGTGTAAGAAAAGATGTCGCAATTTTCATTCTATACAAGCGAAGTGATACTTCACTTGCTATATGGAATAGTAATTAATTCTTGACAAATTGCGTGATCTTTTTTTATATGCCTTGGGCCAGGTACAAAATTCTACTAGGTATGGTAAGCCATGGTCAATTTTCGTATTCTTTCGTTATAGCAAAAACCGAAGCATTTAAGGACCATCAAACTGCTTTAATCATAATTTTCACATTTTTGCCCTCAATGAAATTCAAATACTTTTCAAAGAGTATTAAATGGTTTCGAAGCCTCGCCTGTATAAGTACAACTGGGAAGAGAAAAAGCAACGATACGATGACTACTCCATACAACTAAACGTAGTCGTGTATTGTACTATCAATCTGGCGAGGGGAGAGGCTGGGACTTCGTAAGCAGGATATAAAAATTCCCCAAAATATGACGTTTTTTTAAAAAATTGGAGAATAAAAGTATTTCTTAAAAAGTTTACTTTTGTGCACATGCTAAAGCCTATGAAAATAAAGCACTTCTTTGGAAAGATTCAAAGGCCAAAACTCCTTGCTTGTTTGTGGTCTAAGCGAGCCTGTTTAATATCTTCAATTGCGAAGTACTGGGTAACCGAACGAAGCCCTTAATGTGATCATCAAAGGACGTCAGATTTTTAGTGCAGTACATTCCATCCTCGTCGCTGAACTTCGACCATCAGCTCGACGCTCCAAGTCTTTAAATTTGTGTCCAAAGCAAATATTAAAACTTCAACCACTGCGAAGGCTTCATACCTATCAACAGGGTGTTAAACAAAAATGATAATAAAGAAATTATAATAGTTACTGCAGATCAATGTATGGGCAAAAATAAGAAATATTCTCATTTCAAATAAGCGGAAAACTCAAATGACTGTACAATTGATATCAAAGAAAAGAAGAAATCGCGAAAATAACAAAAAGTTCCCTCTAATCTGAGGTCCATCCATAAAGATATATTAGTTGCTCAATAATACAAAACAATTCGATAAACGTTGCATTGTTGACTCGAGTTCTGACAAAACTCATCCATACAGAAGCTGCGATGAAACCCGGGGTCCAATTTTTCTGTGGCACATTCTGCAATAGTCTTTTTGTGGTACAGTCCTGAACTGCCACTACTTCGACAAAAGGCACAAGTCTTCGCAATCAACCTTGTCTACTGATACAAACATCGTATGAGTATGCTCGGGTATCTAACCAAGCATGCATCACACAGGATATGGAATGTGTAGTTCATTTTCGCCTTTATACAGTTTTTGAGCAGGCGAATACAAGGCAGTATTGGCAACTGATCACTAAGTTATGCTACAATAATTTCACACAATGATCTCTCGGATGATCCTTCTGGATCTGGAGTTTGGTGTTGAATACCCACTCTCTAAGCTTTCGTCAAAACACATGGAGTTGTGATGCATTTTGTCTTCATCCCGCATGCTGTACGGATCTGGTAGACCACTGACATCATAATATGGGGAACCTGGAACGAATAACATAAAAAAAATATATTTATATGCAAAAATGCATTATATAAAAACTGAAATTGGCATAGGAAACAAGAAAGAAAGTGGAGAAAGGTAATTAAAGATAAATACATGACATTTTTATTATTTTAAAAACTGATGACCATCTATGAATGATCAAAAATGACATAAAAAAATTAAACACATTGCACCTAAATGAAATTCTAAAAAAATGAAGGATTTTAACAGGCAAGAAGATGTAACAGAATTTTAACATTCACATGAAAGTAATTACTTTCAGTGTTAAGTGAATACATAGAACTTCGATAAGTAAAACTTCAATGAACCGAAATTTTCTATAAATCGAAATAATAAGACATGACGAACAAAAATATAAAATGCATATGTTTGTCTCAATGACTTGAATTTTCGATAGCACTGTTTTTTGCTTTTAACTTCCTTCAGATTCCATTTATCATAATTCCACTATACATGTATCATCATCAACAACAACCATTTTCAATCCACTGTAAGATGTCTCTCTGTTATCACACATATAGTATGGTGAAAGAAATACAGAGGAAGCGGCCTTACTCTCACCACGTTGGCCAGACGGGTTGTCAAGCTGGATCTACAGTTTAACGAAGAATCCGAACTTCGGTCACCACAGCCAAAGTTTTGCACTAAGACATTGCCTCCTAAATTTACCCTCTAAATCCAGGAGACAGTGGATAAGACGGGACTAGTCGGGTCACCCCATTACGGAGTAACCGTTACCGATGACGCTTTACAACGGCGATCCGTCGAGTGCCGGTATTCTTGGCAGAGCACGGCCGTGAAACACATATACACACTATAAAATATACCAAATTCAAACTCCATTTTCTAAACTGACTATAAAAATAGTATTCTGAAATAGAATAATATACAGGCGCTAAAAATTAAAGGCTATTCAACATGATTTCCACTTTCGCGGAATATATTTAAATTGTGTGTGTATGCAAATAGCATTCACAATTTAAAGATATTCTGCAGGAGTGGAGAGTATCTTTAAATTGTGAGTGCTATTTGTATACATGTGTGTCTAAAATCAGTAGTTTGAAGGGAAAATACTCACGCAAGTGTTCTCTGTTCTTTAAATTCATGATGTCATCGTTCATTGTCTTGTAATCATTTCCATGGTAGTACTCGTTGGGCATCTCACCCTCAAACGGATAATATGAGCCATCAGGTGGAATGTCTCCAGGTTTCAAGAGCATGTTCATATGGCCATCAGGTCCCAAGCACGAATTCATATCCCGGTCACCAGAGTAAACCATACCTATCGTAAGATATCGCAGGTTATACAGTGTTCTGAGTTTCATTTGGGGAAGAAAAGTACTTCAGTATAGCTTAGTTGTGCCTTTTTTTTTTTTTTAAGAAAAGGACCAACACATGTCTGTATTGGCGTTCTTAATTTTACAGACCAAGACTTCATAACAGATTAGCTGAGACGGGATCGTCGGCTAGACGTGATTTCCAAACAAAAGATGCTTTTACATAAGATAAAGCTTACTAGAAATCAAACACGATCTAGCTCAAAATCCTTGGTTTATATTTATCTGCCTAGGGTAGGCATGCTGAATCCTAAATTACATGCAAAGTTTAAATATGCAACGTTACATCATCGAAAGAAACATTCGTTAATCCTACACATACATAACAGCACACATACTCATATAATACAGATAATGCTAAATACATCTTTTGCCAAAACAATAAATTTTCAACAGTATTGGGAGACGAGGATTGACCCTTTAGAATTCCGAAGGATGAAACACTGTTGACAAAAACAGCTGCCATGATAAAAATCAAGTCTTTTGCCATGCAAAAAATCAAAGTTAAATTTCCAATTTACCGTGGGTATTGTGTACTCTCTTAGGGCCTCAATTTCGAAATTCTCATGGTGTAATAAAATGGCCAGGTTTTGGCTCCTCCTTAAACTGCGGAGCCCTCAAGGTGCGAGGCC
>QLNU02003225.1:96397672-96421794 GCA_006491805.2 Dysdera silvatica | reverse complement strand
ATTAAAATTTAAATTCGAGAACGGATTTAGCGATGGATCGGATACAGCGAGTATTTTCGTTGGTCCCAAGTTCCTTGTTATATACGGGTCCTACTGTAATTACACAGACTTAATTTATAATACAAGAACACCAGAAAAAAAAAAATCGTTATGAGCCCCAAGAAGCCTTAATCAGGCCCTGATGTGGTGCATGCATTAACTTAAACGTAGTTATAGTCTTACATCACTGCATTATCATATGTAACAAAATTTTGTTATCATATGTAACAAAATTTTGTTATCATATGTAACAAAATTATTGGTGATTTATCTATCACAGGGTCAGAGAGGAACTTGACATTATTTTTGATAACATCACATTTGCAAATGAACAAATTCACTACAATTTAAACCTGCATCACAAAGATCTTGAATAGCATAGCAGTGGCGCAGTAATTCAAAAATTAGGAGGGGAGGCTCCAGTGATTTTAAAGACGTTCATGCGATTCAGCCTTGGAGAAAATAGTGTATTTTAATAGCCAATAGGGACTTGAGCCCGCAAACCCCCCATTTCCTACACCAGGAGTCCCCAACCTTTTCAGTCCAAGGGCCAATTTTGATTATTCTTGTTAGCCCGCGGGCCGCCCTGATCTTATTCTCCTATGTTGACCAATGTTAATTTTTGCTCATCGGGCCGGATTGGTGGTGCTCGCGAGCCAGTGTTGGCCCGCGGGCCGTAGTTTGGAAACCCCTCTGTCCTACACTACTGTGCATAAGCGCCCATACGAGTACTTCTAGGGGGTATGGGGCTGAGAAAAATTATTACCTATTACCTCCTTAACGAAACTGTTAAGAATTTTGCTGAGTGTACAAGATACCAAAAGGCTAAAAAAATAATTGATACTGCTTGACAATTAGTAATGAGCTAAAAAGTACCTTATTTTAAAATGTGGTTGCAAAACTTTTGAAAGTAAATGCATAGCAACTGGGCAAATCAGAATTTTAAAACGGCTGGGAGGGCTTGGCCCTCTGCCCCCCATATGAGCGCCCATGGTACTGTGTCATATTCATAACTATTAAACCACTGAGAAGCTTTAAATTATGTTATATAGACAATTCCAACTACGTAAGTTTCTACTGTACTCTCCCCTCCACCTTTTCCATGCAAATACCAATAAAAACAAAAACATGGACCTCTATTGAAATAAATCAATGCTAAATATTGCATTTAAAAACAGCACGTATTAGTATAGCTAAACATTACAATACCACTATATGAATGAGATCATAGCATAATGAGCTAACCCAAACTTACGTAATTTCTGGACATAGCGTGCACTAAAGTTCAGCACTTTTATCGATTAAAAAAAAAGCTTAGCCCCCTGTATAATGAGAGCATCATTTTTAGAATCTGGTTAGCCAGAAATTGAAAAATCACTGAAATTGAGAGTCCGTCAGTCCACTCTGCCTTAACACATTTATATGTGTGTGCTTGCACATAAAGAAATAACTCCCAGGTTTGGAGACACATGTGTCAAAGGAATAGATTAGCTCGTAAAATTGGAAACTGACTGTAGATAAATGTATAAAAAAAAAATGGATAAAATTAACGGCAGATAAATAAATTAACATTTGAAAATTGCGTACATTTATACATATATTTATCTTCAAGTTCTGGAACATGTTATATTTAACGTACTTCCACGGAGCTTCCGCATTATGTTGGTCATAATATATGCTATGTTCATGTTTAAATTGCTATGGATTGAATAATGCAGAGAATAAAGAAATATGTTATTATTTTTATCTAAAAGAGGCACTTTGTATATGTGTGTATAATTTTATCACTCAGTTTTTAAAGTTTTGGCTATCATTTGCCCCAAATACTTCAGACTAGTAGGTGATACTAATGTCATAAATTAATGCATTCCCTCAAAACTAGTAGAAAATGCAAAGGCCTTGGGAAGAAATCTCGAAACTAAGTATTTGCTAAAAAGCTATAACCAACACATACAAAGCAAAAGCGTATGAAACTTTTATTACATCACTTTTCATGATGAATCATGCAAGATAAGAACTTACGTCTAACGTGCAGAATAACACTGGCGTTGCTGGTATATTCCCTTTGCATCGATGTTCCAGAAGGACGTGCCGTTATTGAAGCTTTACACATATACTTTCCCGCGTCCTCGGACGACACACTATCTAGACGAAGGGTGTCCCCGCTTTGACGGAAGAAACTATCATCGTCTTTGAACCATTCGATAGTATGTGGTTGTGGATAGGATGCCACATTACATTTCACTGCCAAAGACTCTGCTAGCGAAACTTCTTTTTCGGGTAGCAGGTTTACAGTTGGCCCATCTGTGGAAGAAAAAAAAATTAATTATTATTATATTATTATTAAATATTTACTTATCATAATCGCATTTCATTTAATTACGGAAGAATACATTCGCAAATTTATATACGTTAACTGACATCCTTAATCACATCAGCTGTACATTCAACTCTGTAGCCATTGAATTTAAACAAAACCAATAAATTTAATCCTTTTAATCGTTTAATTAATCATATTAATAAGAAGATCCATGGTACCCAAGTATCAGAAGAAATTACTCTTGGTGTCGTAACGCTATATCATACATTAAAATTTCACGGTAATTATTATGACCATAGGAATACATGTACAAACAAACTTAACCTGCATATTATGCTTATCGTTATTTATTTCATTAATTAGGCATCATCAAATCCAACAAAGTTGGATACATTATGAAAAAAGGTGAATACTACAAATCACAGCTAGTTCCAAATTCACTTGAGTCATGTCGCCAATGCCATTCTCTGCTGCACAAGTATAAATGCCACTGTCTTCAGGTTTGACAGAAGGTATTGTATGATTTGCTGTATGAGAAACTTAGCCAACTTCAACCAACGAACAGAACGGACGGAGGCGGATTTGCTGCCACAGGCTGAGTAGAGAAGCATCGCTGTTGCTCATAATCTTCAGTGGGTTATATGGTGTGCTACAGTTATACGTGGAGCGTCTACAAATGCGATATATTATTATTTCAACCTCATTCACACACACATTTTCGTTGGTAAACACTTTAACCATTTACATAGAAATGTGACTAAAAACACTTTTAATTAAGCCGCACCCACAGCACATGCCATATAAATGTGTTGCATGTACATAATACCCAATATTTAAAATGTATAAATGCTAGCAGTAATAATCTATGTATTAACCTTCCCTTAAGGTGAACACACCAAAGATTCAGGTAAATAAAACGTCATTTAGATGTAGGACAGAACCAAGGCATATTAATCCACATGCTGGGATTATCTTCTTTAAAAAAGTTTTAGGAATACTGAGAATGAAAAACTTAATGACCATTCTCAATTCAATTCATCGTCAAGACCCAAGTGAAATTTCTTGTTAATAAAAATAGACTAAACATACACTGCACACGCGAGACGACGAAGGACTCCATCTTCATTTCTTCTCGGCTCGATTCCCAAACTGTGCAGCGATACGTAGCATTATCCTCCATTCGTGGATTGATTGGAAAGAACGCTGGTGAATTTGGTCTGTCTCTCGAGAACCACCTTTCTGGAGTTAGGCTTGAAGAGAATATCATCTCTGTACCACTGGATCAATGGATCTGATTTCCTTGGCTCCAGGACAAGGCAAACGTTTTCACCTTCCTTGCGACAGGCTTTGGTGGTGTTATTTGAGAAGTCAGGTGGTACTGTAAACGTGAAAATTAAATTAAGTCATCATCATGCATTTACATGGCAATCACCATTATCCCAATGCATAGAAAATGCTGAACATAAGAACTATAACTCACATAGGACAGTGACGTCTAAAAGACATGGAATAGATGCTCTCCCGAGTCACACTGTCTTTCAGAAGACACACAAAATCACATTGTCCCTCATACTGTGCTCTTGAAATCAGCAAATCATAACGACCTTCTTGTGGAACGAACTCCACATGGTAATTTAAGCCAATGACTTTGTCATTTACAGCTACCATCTCCGGTCTGCTGGTACCAGAGATGCGTGAAATGTCTGGAAGATTTCGTAGGCCGAAATCCTGACATTGCAATCGAACGCTTTGTCCTTCTACAACGTCCGGTTTCAGTATGCTGACAGATGACAACGTTGTTGATACCTGAGGAATAAAATAAATAAATTTAAGGAACTCCCAATCCAATTGCAAAAACATAAAATTACATCGAAACGGGCCCTTTGGTCTCGGTAAACTACTTTAACCCTTCACTTACGTTTTACCTTTTAAAAAGAATTCAATGATTTTATTTCTTATACACACATACATACACAAATGTTGTTTCAAATCTGAAAATTGTGAATTTTATGGAATCAGTAGGTGGAGTGGTGTTTGTTTTTAAATAAAAAAGTGTACTTTTAGGTGCCTAAATGCATTTCTCATTGCATAACGGAAGGAAGGAACGAATTCAATATCTCATTAATACGTATTATGTACCTACGGGAAACAATTACCCCTTCAAGATATGCAAAAACCAACTTTCTTACAATTACATAAGGCAATTTCAGCATGCGAAATACAATATCTAGCGTAGTAAATATTTTATATGCTATTTTATACTTATGAGAACAAAACGCTATCAGCATTAAAAAAAGTCAGGGCGAGCTAGATCTTTTGTATTTAAATCAGAACAATATTTGTTTTCAAAAACAATAATGAACAAATATCGTAAAGAAGAGAAGATACGTGGTACTTTATACAAGCGGGAAATAGTAATGGTAGAAAGAAAAAATCCCCAATTTTAAAAATCCCCTTCGATTTACCATACTTCATAGCCCAGATGAGTAAAACCGCGCATTGATCAGATGAGTGAGCGTTGTTTTCCATCTACCGTAAGTGAAAAGAATCATTCACTAATTCGGTAAATGAAAAACTTTGCACATCTCAACTTTAGAGGATACACTGCATTAGTAGACATGAAAAATCATTTGTACGCAGTAAATGATCTGGCCCAACCTCAATATACATACAAAGGTGCTGGCAGTTTGCACGTATTCATAACGTAACCTAGATCCTGCCCCTGTATTCTGGCGTTTAGATCCCCCAAACGCGACAAATTTAGCTTGGGGCGTGAGGAACGTCTGGAGACGTTTGCGAGAAATTATTTCGGACGAAAGCCAAATTATGAAGGTGCAATGAACTTGTGGAGCTACGCAAAGCACTTTATTGAGATAAACTGGCAACAGATATCGTGGTTTTGAAAACACCACTACAAATAACATCCTTTTCTTCACTGGGACATATTTAAAGCCAAAGTATCCTTTCACTATTATAGTACGACTACTCATTAGCGGGCAGCCATTGGACAAAACATTTATCCATTAGAAAAAGGTTACCGAAAAAACATAATTTATTATTCTAGAGGAAGTTTCTGGACGTGGAATTGTTATCTGACCGTTCATTGTTTTAATTGCAAATACGAAAACTCTAAATCTTACAATTTTGTTTCCCTTGTTTAAAAAAAAAAATAAATAGAAAAAGGTAAATGAACGAAAAGGAAAAAAACAGAAGCATATGATCATTAAGCCTAAGACGTCACAGTAATTTCGAGGTCCAAACGTAACGTCTTACATGTAGGTTTCTACACGGGACGTAGGATCCTACACATTCTACAAGGGAAGCGATACATAGATAAAATGTACAAAGGATCGTATGATTATCGCAAGTTGGAAAATATGTCTGGTATGTTCATAAACAGGGTTTTAATTTGATGTCGCTTTCATACAAATGCTGGATTCATGAGATCATTTTCATAGTTATGGTAAGCGTCAGTTTCTTTAAAAAACGTACGTACACGTTTGTGTGTATGTGTGATTTACATACACCAGAGGTGTGGTAGTTTACATTTACCACACCTCTTGTTCTTATGAATGTTCTAATAATTAAGGCATTAAATGATCAATGTATTATCTGATATTTACGCTGACATATATGTAAATGCGATGAGGAAAGGAGGGGGTGCTAGAGGACACCTGCCTTGACATTACAGTTCATCAGCATTCGGTAACAAATAAAAACTTTCATTTAGATAGAATGAATTCACTGGCATTTTAGCTCCGATCATGAAAAAAAATTAATGCAATTTCAGTAATTAATAACAACAGACCAGTTTATAACCTCCCAAATAAGCTGCGTGTTATTTTTTAGCGTTATTTTATTGTTTATGAATACAAGTAGATCACTTGAACGTTTCCCCCGGAGGGGTGATGGTTTGGAGAACATGGTATGGGAAAAATGGCGCACCCATTTCAGCCTAAAATAACCTTCCAGTGCTGAGAACGGGATCACGCGCCCTTTTATTACGTATTTCCCAGCCAAAGTAAAGATAATAAAAAGAAAAGGGCCCGAACATAGTTTTTCTGCCTTGCGGTACCCCTTAAAAAATGACCATACTGTGGACTCAAGGGACGAATCAAATCTTTCCAGGTGGCCCGAAACGTTGCATTTTAGAGTCATGGCACAACCGTCTGTTTCAGAAGAAAGCCTTCAAGTAAATGTTCCCCCTCCCCATGTTTCTTGTCCCAACCACGCAGCTGTGTTAGCGTTTGGGCTTTGGACAAACAATTTGGGGTTGAAATCGGAGGAACCTGCTTTTGCAGTATTATGAGGATTTCTTCTTCGACTCGATGTCGCATATGCAGGAAGTTTTACAAGAAAAGTCGGACCCTGTTGGCTCCCAGGACAATCCGGTCTCCCTCCAGGCTGAAGGATCGTGTAGGCATTTTAATCTGTGTGGATTCTGGCCATAATTCTTCATTTTTTCTTTCTTCTTGTTACCCCAGAATCTTGACAGATTATGAGCCCGGCTAGAGCTTCTGCAGGTTTAGGTGCACTTAGCTCCAACCGAACGAGGGGAACACGATAATTGCGCATAATTACTACGAACCAAAAACTCCGTTGATGAAATCGTTGCAAAGCCATAGAACGGAACATTAGTGAGTAATCACGTGGTAATTGTCCAAACCAAGAATAGGCATTTGAAATGGATCTATCTGGCGCTAGTTTTAAACCCTTCGGTTAATTGAAATAGATATGGACAATATACACAATCGACATAATGTCCAGGGTCACAATCATTAAAAGTAGTTGAATAGATACTAGGCGATAACATCGATTGGGAAATGGTTAATTGTCCCTGCATTGTCCTCTGACTCAACTAAAGTCGCACGCTACAGAAAAGCATTCCAGTTCTCGCATGTCATCAGACATCGTTACTGGGAATTTGACAAAAAAAAATTCTCCCTTAAATACGTAAACACGAAATTAAGGAACAGGAAGAAAGGTAAAAGTATGAGGAAATATAAAATCACAATTTTTGGATATCATCCAAGTACGCTAGAAAATTGCACATGCATTTTTTAGAACAGCATATATCATCGTCATATTATCCAATCATCATCATTCACTGATGGATCAAGGTCTCTCCAAATGTCCTCCACACAGATTTGTGTTGAGCAAGATGACTATGAACACATACACACGTATATGTGTAGACATCTTGCAATCAGGAAGGGGGAGACAGTCTTTATTCCTTTCTGATTTACGCTCTTCTATTAAAATTCCATATGATCATACAATACAAACTTTATTTAGGAGAATCAATTGCAGTATCAGATACATTACGTTTTTACATATTATAAAAGTATTAAATTGATTCGCTTGAGCAGCAATGGGTAAAGACTGTATAGGGTCTGACAAAGCCCATACTGCCCGGTTAAAAAGTTTTATTATTATGAAATAAGTGCATAATGATAATGAACAGGGACGGACTGGGTCCTCTCCAAGGGCGCATATCTTGGATTATCAGAGGGCGCGTGTCATATTGCCCATGAGGGCGCATCGGCCCGGCAACCCTGTTAATGAAATGGGAGAGGGTGTCAAAGAATTTACATTCAGGGAATATGAAAGAAAGAAGCGGGAAGAATTTACATAAGACCCACGCTCCTTGAAATACAGTAAAACACCTCTTAACGGACACCCCGTTTATACAGTCTGGTGAAAAATCCTCAAGTAAGAAAACACCTTTACAACAATACTCCTTTCTTACGGTCACCCCTCCATCACAGACCAATTTTTCTATCGAGCAAGTATCCGCTAATGACGGTCATTACTCTATTTTTACATGAACATCGCGTTTTATTAGATAAAATATCTTTATGTCCCACACGGAATGATGTAAGCTGTAGAAAAAGCAGTTCTGCCACAAATTTCCAATGCTGACTGGACATTCGTCTCACATTCACCTAGTTGTGGTTAAGACCAAATCCTAAAACAAAAGTCTAGAACGGACTTCCGTCAAATTGGCGAGTATTAGCCACCATAAGGTTTATAGTAACAACCACAAATATAAGAATCTTCACCGCGCCTTTTCCACGAAAATCGAGGGCAAGAACAGGTTTCCAATTAGGCGAGACAAAGATGACGTATAATTGTGGTAAATCAGGCGGAACGCGACCAAAAGATCGCCGCAATGACTCCACACGGAATATCTACCTTATTTCGCCATTCATAAAACAAAATGGCACAATACCCGAAGTTTCCGATGTTATAGCCACCCGTCTAAAGAGAAAGATCCGAATATACAACTCAAAATCGGAACCGTAGAGGATAGAAATCAGGAAAGAGTAAATCTCAGACTTCATTACTTGGCTCACAACCCATTTTAATCATTACACCATCCCCTGGATCGAGATTACTAAATACGGAATAAAAATTATTTTAATCTCAAGCCAACATCCTTTACAGTGAATTTTTAAAGAACAGTTCACCTTCAACAAGCACGGACTTTATTACGAATTCATTCATATACATGTCCTAACGGCTGATTAAAGATTGTTATTGGATTCGCAATCCTCTGAACGCGCAGTTGCTGACAAGGTTATAACGTTTCCGTAGCCTACTTTTACTGTAAATAGAGAAGGGCGAGTTTAACCAAGGTAAAATCGAAGTTGAATAGGTAAAATGGCAGCCGCAGGCTTCCTTTGGTAACCAACGTCCACACACTTTTCAATTTTGCAAGTCATGCATCAATTATGTTATTGAAGAAAGAGAAAAACTCCTCAAAGGAATGGTAATTACGAATGAGTTGAGGCTTTAATGGTAAACCACTGGAGAGTGAAAATTTAGATGCGGAGATGATTTATTTATATGAACAAAATACCGAAGCAGCAGATAGTGTTGAAACCAACGAAGTGAGACTAGATTGAAGAATCCACAGACAAAACTAGAATAATGAAGGACCATTGGTGATCTGTGAAGAATCCTTGGCAACTACTTGACCTTTTTAATGACAACTGGCAAAAGCATCAAATCGTCATCTAGCATCATTTAATTGCAACTTAATTACCAAAATCAAATCGTTTTAGCAAATTTACATATAACAAAGCAATTAAATAAATTAAGCATATAGATTTTCTAATGGAAATTTATCTGCAGGGGTGGGGGTCTTCATAGAGTTTAAAGGCGGAACTTCAAACTGAAGAATAACAGGACACACTAAATCAATGTTGCATACATAAACATGGTAGACCCGTCACGGGACCTCGCTTTTTGTCCAAACTAAAAAGCAAGATCATCACATGAAATACCAAAATAAAATCCTTGGGGATAGATAGCCACACTGCGTGAGAAAAAAATGGGAGACGGAACCAACGGAAACGAAGTATGAGTGAGTGCCAGCGCTTCCAAAACACATGAGATAGCCATCGCACCGTTGACCATTAAAACGACCGCTTGGTGGCGTGGCGTGGTTTTTTCTCATCATCATCGTTGCATGAGTTTCAAAGTCCGTTCTCAATGTCGTTACGCGTCATCGACAAAGCATGACGTCACCGGGGGTGTTCTTCTTCTTCTTCCACCACCTTTCCTTCTTAATAAAACACTCTTTCTTCTTCAGCTACCGACAAACCATTGTTTCCTTCTCCATCCTTTGGCGGATTTTTTAATTCCCTTTCATTCAACAATCCGACAGGTGCCGCTCTAGTCTGGATCCATGAAAAAACTTTTCCCCGACATTCCATCCACCCATCAAGATTCACGGTCAAGTTCTTGCACCCTGTTTTCGTTGTAATGATAATAGAAAAAAGGCGTTCGATTTCATGGTTCGCGAAGTTTTACGGAAAACCTCATCACAAAACAAACCTCTCACATCTGAATCGCTTTTTTCACCCAAAGACAATGCCCTCACCTTTAGAAGCAAATCTGTAAGAAAAACAGTTACCACGGAAATTGGTTCTTCTTTAAACAATGATACCGCGAAGGAAGACAAAAGATTTGTTAAAATACCGTCGTGTCACGAAAGATCCAGTGTGGTTAAGAGTTAAAAGTTAATCCACGGATATAATTTGATGACCGATTGCCAACGCTTGCTAATTAAAATTAAACTGGTTCGCATAGAACATTTTGAACAAAGTCGAATCGTCCGTGGATGACGAATCGATCCATCATGCGTTATTAACGAACCGAACATATACATAATATTGCGTTTTACCCATTCAAACGTGAAAAAGCCAAAGAAACGTATCCTCATTTTTTAATCACCACGTAATAATAAATAAATAAATCGCTTTTGGCCACTGTAAAATTACAAATTTGAAAAGTAATTATCTGTTCCTTCTTTTTAAATCAGCTTTCCATCTTTTTTTCTAATATGAAAGTCACCCATTCCAATCAAATAAGCAAACTTCCGCAACAAAGTAATGATAATGGACCAAAAAATGTAATTAGTCTGATAATTACTGGGCACAATAATCTACGTTTGGTTTTCCTTGCTCTGAGATTGCTAGAACAAGTAGATGAAATGACAAACGAAGAAATGCATCGTATATACGATATAATGTATTTTGGGAGGGAAAAAATATAATAAAGACTCGTTGTACGTAATGTGGGTGCAGTCGGTGATGAGTACACTCAAGAGAAAGATGGTCATAGCATTAACTCCAAATCACCCAAAACAGATCCATCGGAACCCAAATTATCGTGAGATGTCTGTGCTGAATTTGTTTTTTAAAGAGTGCTGTGTTTCCCCTTGCCCTTTGAAAACAGGAACAATTGACACTGGCTATTTCTATTTGTGTCATGAAGACCCTTCTCACGTAAAAGTACCGAGTACGAAATTACTCACGAAGTCTAACGCTGTAGCAATAGTGCATCGCGAAGTCGATGTCAAGTTGGCGTCCCAGCTCTGAATGCTAATGAAGAAGTTCAGTACAGGCTAAACGGGAAAAACGACCGACAGATAGCCATCCATGGCTGCTTCTGAATCTATAAAAAGAAGACACTGCCGCCGGTGATGAGGCTGAAGCGAAGTCTCATGAAGTTCATGAGCATAAATTCATGGCATGAGACAGTGAACACCTTAGCCTTTTTTTTCTTCTTGAAGCAAGAACATTTTTTCGTTTATTCGCTGCTGTAAATCAAGGTTGGTACATCTTCAAGAGCGAAGCAATGCACGAAAAACCGAGTGGGCGAAGCATGGTGAATTAATGAATCCGAATCTTTAAAAACAACGAAAAAGAGTAGACTTTGCGGCGCGAGAAAGAATACATAAAAGAGCAAAAAAAAAGTGTGCAGAATTAAAACTGGTTTTAACCGGTTTAATCGATGCCTCCGGACAATTCGTGTGAGGTGCTCGCTGACCACCTCGGGAGGTAACCGCACAAATGGTGGTAACCACGTACGCCTTAAAAATTTGCCTTGAAAGACGGTAATTACATGAAAATTCTAGTGCTGTGAAAGTACCTCACTCCCTTCCCTTTGGATTCGCTTGGCTGGTTTCTAGTGGTGTATGCATTATTAGAACAGGAAGCTGCATAAAATAGGCCTGCCCACAAAGCTCTGCAAGCCGTTCTTGAGAGCAACGGTGGCTTAATTGCCCAATTACTTTACAAGTCCACAATTCATTTGCTTACAAAGTATATTCAAGTTCTCCAACTGCAGTAGCTTATGCAGAAACCATGGTTGTTCGCTCATCTGCCTCCAAGCCTATAGAATCAGACCAAACTAACCGTATTCTGAAGTTCGAGCAAAAAAGGATATTTCGAGATCCCCATTCATATCCTATCCATGTTTATATATTTTGC
This sequence comes from Dysdera silvatica, assembly GCA_006491805.2. NCBI lineage: Eukaryota > Metazoa > Arthropoda > Arachnida > Araneae > Dysderidae > Dysdera > Dysdera silvatica. Next base: position 96,409,653 of record QLNU02003225.1, on the reverse strand, counting down.
GTTCCAATAGTGGTCTATAGGTCAACTGGAACGACAGGCAATTTAACGAGACCATTCACTTAACATTTACGATATATTCACTTAACATACACTTAACACCAGTGACATAGTAAAGAGGGCCTTTACTTTCTATAAGGCCGCATCATATGATCATCATTTAAGATATTTGAACCCCCACCCACACACACACACACCAATAATTTGTAAATTGCTGCGCTATTGCTTAACACACAACCATATTTACCAAGAGTCGATCACAACCCCACTGGCCTAAAAGTAACGATAATCACCACTAGGGCTCCTGATGGCCACTACATATCCGATACTTGAATTTTACAATTAAAAAAGAAACTTTTCGGCTTCTGCTATTTCCGTAACTCAACATCGGTCGTAAGATTTAGGATCTACCAAACACTAACTCGACAAGGCTTCGGATCGGTTAGTTGAAATTTTACGGTGCAAGAACAGCAAAGGTCATTCTGCGCCAAACAAGGTGGGCCTATACGTACGATTCAAATAATATTTAAATAAAAAAGAATTAAGAAATCTAAAGTACACTAAATAATTAAGAGCTAAACGATTTTCAAATTGTAAAGCGGCGAATATATCAATGGCCCATTTTGATTGAAAAAATAAATAAATAAATACCATCGAATTAATGGAATTTTTTATTTAAAAATATTTTACTGAACATGAAAAAGAAGATAAAACGCGGAAAAACATATTTAAAGAAATTTTTTATAATATATAGATACAGTCAGGGGCGGTTTGGGTCCTTTCAAAAGGCGCACACCTTGGATTTTCGGAGGACGGGAGTCCTATCGCCCATGACGGCGCAACGGCCCAGGGGCCGGCTGTCCAGTCCGCCCCTGGATACAATAATATCTAAATAACGTCGCTTTGATCAACGGCTATTTCCGTTAAACGACGTTATTTTGCGATCCTGGCAAATGAGCGTAACACACATTATAATTAGTGACTGTTTTTTCCGTAGTTTGAAAATCCTTAATAGAAAAAATTAATATATAATGCGCCACAAATATTTGTTTTTGTATTAAGGCGCAAAGACACCTTAGATCATACCTTGCAAAGACATAGTTTTAATCTGTTTCTTAGAGAACAAACCACCGGAATACGGACTGGTAGAGAGCAAATCATCAAGCGTTCGGTACACTGGCGTACGCAGGGGGTGTTGATGGGGTTGTAACCCCCCCTTTTTGCAATGAAATTTTGTATATTTAACATAGGAATATGTGAGTTGTAGCTCTGTAACCCCCATTGGGCCTATAACCTCCCCCCTTATGAACTTCCTGTGTACGCCTATGACTGGCCTACGCAGGAGTGGGGATTGTAACCGCCCGCATTGCGATGAAATTTTTTATATATATATGAATATATGGAATTGTAGCAATAATGGAATTGTACTCCGTAACACCATGGACTACCTGAGCATACCTATGGTTCGGTACCAGCGGCATTTAAATCTAGGATTGTAAACGACATCGACAGCTCCATAGAAATGCAATACACTCGCGATGACAATTACATCGCAACATAAATTCCATTTCGTAACGGACATAAAAATATGGTGTATATAATTGTAAAAAATTTACATAATTTACAAATTATTAAAGAAAATTAATTATTGGATCTCCGCGGATACTCTGGGGTCAAATATGAATGATATAGCTAAACTGAAAATATATTCACCAACCATTATTAATTTTTCCATTGACTCTACAAGGTTTTCCTCACTTTACCAAACGACAAATAACAAAGTTTATTCTTTACTGCGCCATTTGTGGAGGAGAAATAATGAGGCACCTTAATTTGCAGTTGAAGCATGAGCAATCACCCTGGAAAAGGAAACGATTATACAAAGAAAAGTGGACATCGATGACGTTAAACGAGGCAACTAATGATCAGGTAAACACAAAAATCGTGATGTTTTAGAAACGGTTTGCAGGAAATTGTGGAAGGGAGAAAAGCCGAAAATTATCAAATTGACAAGAAAATGAACATGAAGATTGCTGAGCTACAATTACGTGCGACATAAAAAGTTGCTCAAAACGAAAATTGGAGAGAAGTGGAAATACCACGAAAGTCGGGGAAGTGGTTGAAATGTTAGGACCGAGAATTTGAGTGACGAAAATTGCATTTTTTGTTGGTGGATTATAAACCACATTTCAGCGGTTGGGGGTTTCTATGCACAGGTGCTTTAAAGAAAAGCTTACCCCTCCCCTAACATATTTCTAATTCAAATACGACGACATATTTGTAGCTCTGGGAGGACTGAGCTGAGAAAGAGCATGAAACATTCTCGAAACTATTCAAACAGGATTCATTGACAAAAATCAATTTGTATTCCCCCTGGCTCAAAACTGGTAAACCATTCTCGAAAAGTAGTAGTACTTTAAAACCGATTTCGTAAGATAATTTTTGAAAACCTGTCAAGCAAGGGTAGGCTTTTTAAAGAAAAGGGTAAATTGAATGTGCAATGAATTATTCAAAATATGTTTCGCATTTATTGTTGTCATACTCTCTAGTTCGTCATATAAAATTATACGCTTTATGGGAAAATTAAAACTGCTTGTCACACGGCACCCACGTTTTACGCAAAGAACCGTTCCAGAAATATTGTGACTTGGGAAGAATGCACTGGAGTGGAACGATATTCATCGTAAACGTTTTGTTTTAATTCGAGTTTACGATTATTTTCGTATCGGATAAAGATAAGCTCCTTCAAAATACAAAAGCTCTTCTGTTAATCTGTAATGTTTCTATTGGATAAGCACCGCATTTTTACGGCTTAAATTTTCGATAAAATCAACGACATTCCTTCCCATCATAGAGAATTCGTCGGATGGAAGAACATCGGGCAACAGAACTGCAGCTGGGTCTCGTAAGAGGAATTGGCAACAGTTAAAACCGAGACATTTAAGTTTCTGGTAACTTAAAATAAAGATAGATATTTAACAATCTGGCAACAATTCAAGACAGGAATGTTCAAGAGTGTGTCAACGATTATATTCGAATACTTAGGAGTCGGGCATCAGATTAAAATACTGACATTTAATGATCTGGCAACATTTAAAAATTGAAGCGCTTAAGAATCTGGCAACGCTTGTATCCAAATAGTCAAGGATCTGGAAATAGCTTAAAACTGATATGTTGAAGAATTGGTAACAGGCTTAAAACCAAGATATTTGATTAATGCCACAACAGCTTGAAACCAAGATCATTGATCAATGCCACAACAGCTTAAAATTGAGATGTTTAAGTTTCTGGCAACATCTAAATTGTTTGTGACTAACGACAATGCCTAAAAATTAAGTGGTATTTGGAAATGCTGAACCTAGGACACATTAATTTTCTGTGGAAGTGCTCCACCTTACCACCAAAGCCTTGGACAAATACCTTTCAAGCCTTTCCAACAGGTTCAGAAGCCTATTCCTTGGACCAGGTCAGGTTAGACTCCTGCCTTGGGCAACAGCTCCAAGACAGAAAATGAAGAAAAAAAATGTAACCAGGGTGGAGCTCATAACCTAAAACCGGCTCAGGTATAGGAAACCTGCAAAGGACAGGAACTAACTCTTTTTTGGGGTTAACCTCCAAACTCTTTTCGAGTAGAGCGCCACTTAGTAGCAGCAGCCAATAGCAGGACAAGCCAAATCCAAGGGCAATGAGGAACAAAAATAAAGACACCTCCCCCTCCCAAAGTCCTCTCTTCACCTCTCCAATACTGCAGATAAGATGTGAATAAAAGAGACACGAAACGCTATAATTGTACAGTCAAAAGCAATACCTCCATTGTAAAATGGAAGCATTCAAGTGTGGAGGGAAAACTCCTAGAGGAGCTAAGCAGGAGGGAGGAGGGTTATATGGCGAGTGAAGACCAGACGATACCATCAAAGATTTTAGCCCACCTCTAATCACTCTGAAGACTTCTACAATCTTCCCTCGCAAAAACTAACCTTAACCGTTCCCCGTGAGGAAACAAATCGAGCACGCACACCACAGCACAGTATAACCCACAACGTCTCATTATCATAGCGTTTGGTGGCTATTGTTCAGATCATGCTCAGCAATTCTCCGTATCAAAAAAGAACGAAACTTTTCGGAAGCTCGGGGAATAAAGGCGAACCCGTGCGTATAATAAAACACTTTTTTTTTATTTTTGTTTAACCTTTTCAAAAACACAAGAATAGGAACAAAAGAGGCTCTTTCACAAGACAACATAGTCTCCCATCTTCAGCAAACACCCGCTCAAAGCTTGATATATAGACCGCAATACAATTTAATACTGAGTTTCTCACGATCATGTCCGCCCTTTTGTGGCTTCTTTTTTTAACCGTCCTCCAGAGAATTTTAATTATGAATGCCAAGACAAAGGAAGCTATAAAAATCTCACTTGGCTTATTAATTACCGAAAACTCCAACGCATACACTTCACGAAGGCCACTGATTACCATCAGGTGTAATTAATTTCACAAACAAGTCAATTACTATCAGTTAAAAAAAAACACTATTTTTAAATGCTATCTATGGATAATTCAAAGTGGTAAAATAGTCAACAATGTTTATACGACACAATGCACCCACATTTCTCATTCACAATACTCTTTTGTCCACTATTGATTATAATGGAGGCTCTACGAGCAGGGTAAATCAAAGTTAAAATCTTGTTATGACTTGAAAGTGTTTATCATTTAACATCTTAGCAGGCAACGTTAAATTAATTTAATCTATTAAAAAATTAATAATAGTTACTTGCCGTCATTCTGACAGAGATAACTGAAGTCTAGTGAAAACGTTATTGAAGCTATAATTAATCGTACTACTTGGTATTGAAACTATAATTAATCGTACTACTTGGTATTGAAACTATAATTAATCGCACTACTTGGTATTGAAACTATAATTAATCGTACTACTTGGTATTGAAACTATAATTAATCGTACTACTTGGTATTGAAACCATAATTAATCGTACTACTTATTATAGAATCTATTTGAAAGACGTTTGAAGGCACTTTCGCGTCAGAGTTGTTTTAAGGGTACTCTTTGATAGGGAGAATTTTGAAGGAGAATGGTATTAAAAGTATTCCCAACTCTAATGAAACTCGTATTAATTTTTGCACCAATTTCAGCGCTTTTGCCTTTTCTTTAACCACCAGTATTAAGAATGCGAGGGATGGATACACTATTATGGACAGATATACTAATATGGGTAAACTATAGTTCGGCTCTAGGTCGGGAACTATGCCTTGTTTTCTCCTATAACAAAAAAGCTCTAGTTTGAACTAAAAACGTGGGTGTCGGAATTAAGTAAATGGATAGTATCTTCTAAGAGAGGGGTACACTAAGAAGTGTATCTTCGAACAAAGGGGACGAAAATTACATAACCAATGTGGTGTATGTATTTTTACCTCCACGTATTTTACACTTTCGATGTCACCTATAAACTCCCCACAGCACACGTGAACGCAAAAAACTTGTAAAAGCACACGTACACGTTACTGCTTTCTAGAGAGTTCTGTTTATACAGTGGATACGTATAAAGTTTATAACAGAAAGAGAAGGGGGCCTCAACTCCACATTATATATTCCATTTTGAGCAATTAAAACCTCTAACATTTGGTCAAATTCTTTAAAGAGATAAGTTTTCTCTCTACCATATCTAAAATAAATCCACTATGGGTATGAACTTAAAAGACACTTAACAAGCAAGGCTGTTTTCTGATGAGCAACTTCATGCAAATGAGTGAAATTGTGGGAAAGTATGAGAGATACGAAATAGAGTTATGTGACTTGCTCTACATGGAAATCGGATATAAGTAAGCAAATTTTTACTTCCGGTATATGAGAGCGCCGCAACTGCTTTTGTGGAAGCGCAAGCGTGGTTTCCTGAACATTTATTTGTGCACTTACCCGGCTGAAATGGCATATAAAAAACACCAATCTGACTTGGAAAAACACGGGCATATCTGCTTTGAGCAATTTTAGTTAGCATTAAAAGATGTGAAAAATATTTAGGCTTAATATTTTATACACTTACACGGGTTTGACTGTATAAAATACATTTGTGCTTAATGGGGTGGATTACGACCCCATTAATCCCTCCCTCTCACCAAACGCTCCCTTTATTTACACTTCAAGTCCTATATTTAAAATACTTATTTTCAGTACCAGAGTGTTCATGAAAGAGGTAGAGAACAGTATAGGGTAGTACCAGTACCACAACTCCATATATATTCATACATGCATACCAAGCTGCATCACAAATAAGGGTATAGGCGCCCATACGAATACTTTAGGGGGCGCTGAGAAAAATTAACGAGTACTTGCTGAAAACATTATTACCTCCTTCTCAAAGCTGTCGAGAATTTTAGTGAATGTACAAGATACCAAAACGCTACAAAAATAATTGATATTGCTTGACAATTCGTAATGAGCTAAAAAGTACCTTATTTTAAAATGTGACTGTAAAACTTTTGAAAGTAAATGCATAGCAGGTTCGGGCAAATCAAATTTTTAAACGGCTAGGGGGGGGAGCTTGGATTCCCCCATATGGGCGCCCATGGGTGTTATAGCCCCATCAACACCCCCCTGTGTACGCCAATGTGCAGTACACACTTTGGTAACTGACTTCCAACAGGGAATTTACATGGCTATGAACAATGACATGGACTACTTGCCTTAACTACAGACGCAATTTGGTCCTGACGCTATTCCCTCCCTAACAATACGCACTAACGATTCGACTCCCGTGAAAATGACAAAAGAAAAAAAGGCGGATAATATAACTAACGACCATAGTAAAGGAGGGTTGTGTACCCTGTTAGAGGAAAGTAGAGCGCAAGCGAAATGAGAAAAACGCACGATGTGAGGAATCGTGCTTCTACCATTGGTAGTAGCATATAAGAAAATGGGCGATAACCATCGCTTATTCGGCAACACTGGAACAAAAGGGGTAAAAGAAAAGAAACTTCGTTAGCAGACCGCGCCCATTGACACATCAAATCAGGACAAATGTGCGGCGGTTCAGGTCATCGACTACGTCTTGAGACGGCTTCAAAAAATCACATTCCGAACTAGGAACTAACGAGTTATCAAACAGTAGGAACAAATGCCCCATAATTGAACACAGAGCACACGTTTCGATACCGAATGGATACGATCTGACCACCACAGCAACAACAATACCACGTAATCGTTAGCGATCACCTTTTTTTTTTTTTCAAGGGGGAATGGGTATCGATGGGTAATGGGCGTGGCTTAGACATCCACGAAGCAAATGTGTAAAACCACGATGTGTTCGGCAAGATGGAAGGTTCTGCCAGCATAATGGAGCAATCAGGGCAACATCCCATAAAACTGCAGACAAAAATTACGCCTTGAACAGCAGCCCCACTCCACAAGATTTACCACGTTTGGCATAGTATAGTGCAGATGCTCTTGCGCCATAAAAATACAAAACAAACAAACAAACCACTCCACAAGAAATGAAAGATGGCGGATGTGTAAGAGACAACCTTTAAATACCCAATGATAAATTAATGCGGGACATTTTTTTTTCCCCTCCAAAAAAAAGCTGGAGCTTTTTCGTCGCCTTTTGACAAAATGCGGGGGGGAGGTCGCTGGCGACATGTCTTCGTGAAAATCACGTGAGCGCCAGATGTCGGAAAATCCAGGATTGATATGAAAACACCATGTGACGTGTTTCACGATTTCTCCATTTCCATTGCGGGTGAACATCAGCCATTTTAATATGGTCTACATCCGCCTTCCAAACGACGATGTTGAAGTACGATGGCGGAAGGCCGACAGGCATTATTTAAACCTAAATGTGTTACATAAATCCCTATAAAACATTATATTAATAACTTACGCGTGTACAATCAAATAAGTCTTAGATCAATACAAATTAATAGTACATTAATTACCACAATTAATAATGCATGGAATTAGAAGACCAAGACATAGATATTAATACTATAACCATTTGCAAAGTTGCAGCTTCCGCATCAATCAATTTTGTTGCCAGATTTCGGTTTACAATTTTAAATCGTCTGTTATAAAATATCACTTCCGAGAAGAAACGTGTCGCGGGGAGTCCAACTCTTATAAAAGCTGTCATGAAGTGTTACCAATACGATGTTACCAGCATAGTGTCAACACTTTTCACTTCAAGCAATTTTTTTTTTACTAAAATTCATACAAAAACCTATGATTTTGGGTCTCTGCTGTTAATAAGTTAGTCCTTTCTGCGCTAAATTTTCCCATTTTGTTGCCATTACAAAGGAAAAGTTTCCATTATAACCGAATTTTAATCGTCTGCCTAACCTGACATTGAACTAATGAAAAGAAAAAATACTACGTAAATACTAACAAAAGATACTACTCTGCACCCACACCACACACACCTATAGGGCGTAGCTACAGAGGGTGTTTACACATTTTTAGAACGATTTCGGAGCCATTTTTTTGTCTAAAATGTAAAGATTATTTTTTTAAATATTCCATCTGATAACCTTGTTTTTGAACTATAAGTCTGCATCATGTTTTCCATGATAGAAGGGCTTTTTGCAACGTTTCCAGAGGTACTGCTTGCCATTGTTGTTCCACAACTTTCCAAAGTCCATCAATGGTAGTAGGTTTGCGCTTAGAGAGAGCTCTTTTCAGCGGACCAAAGGCACAATAATCCATAGAAAAAACATCGGGGGACATTGAAGGAATATGTTAAAAATTTATATATGCACCAACACCTGTACCAATTTTCATTTTTTCAAGGAATGCAGTGGTAGTTTTCGAGGTATGACTGCTGGCTTTGTCTTGATGCAGTTTTATACTCTGAAAATTGTTGGAATAAAAAAAATGGAATTTCTTCTGTAAATATTGGATGCAAAAAATTCTCCTGATAATATGATGAGTTGATTTTAACCTTTTTTTCCACTTTTTTTTTTAATTTCCCATTGTAAGAGAAACCTGCGACAATCATAAAGCCTTTACTGAAGCTTTCTTTGCATTCTCGGAACCAAGTTTGGAAATTTTTTTCTCCGCGCTTGTGATAGTAAATGGACCTTTTTTTGTTACAATCATTTAGATAAACCCCTGCTTCATCAAGGGTAACAACGTATTTCCATTTATCTCCTGATAAGTAATTTTCATACAGGATTCTGCAACATGTCTTGCGTTGAGCCACATGTCTCGACAAAAGACGGTGAAGATTATGTTTTTTAGCTTTTTTAAGTTATAAATCTTGGTTTATTATTTTATTTACTGTTGCTACAGAAGTTCTTAAAGAGTTTGCAATTGATTTCTGCGTCGGTGGATTTTCTCTTGTTACCAGTGATCTCACTTTAGAAATATTTGCAACAGTATGTATCTTGTTCGGGTATTCATTTGGAGTCCTCTTTTTATGTAGAAGTTCTGATTGACGGTCTTTCCCTTTTCAATTAATAATGTTGCTTATTTTGCACTTAGAAATCTTTATACCATGCGTTTCACAACGTTTTTTAATAATGGAATAAGAATATTTCTCTTCGGAAAGCGCAAAAACGTATCCTTCGACCCACAGCTTGTTTACAGGCGCCATTTTGAATGAAAAATGAATTTGAAAGTAGCAGACGATAATCTTAATTTGAAATAATAACATGTTGCCAGATCCATTTTCCCACAAAATATTTTCATTTTTTAATCCTCTATTGAAATCGTTCTAAAAATGTGTAAGCACTCTCTGTATTATTGAATCCACGTATGTAAATCAGTATGCATATCGCCATCTATCGCCTGTCATAATACTAAAGGTATTACCAAGTTAGGCAAACTAATCTTTAGTTGACAAAGTATTTTTACTACGGAACGCCCTGAATAATTAAGATGCTAAGGAAACGAGTACAGCTGTGAATAAATAAACGAAAATGTAGTAAATAGATTCTGAAAGGCAACACTGCCTTGAGGGAATTTCCAAGAACGACAGAATGAAAGGCGAAATTTTTTTACGTATCTTGGGGATTTATTACATTTCACGTAATCCCTTTTTAAACAAACACACACACACACACACACACACACACACACACACACACACACACACACACACACATATATTTGTCCGATAATAACATAATCGCAAACGATTTTCTACCCGTTGCCAAATCACAAAAGGATTAAAAATGAAAATGTTGGTGAAATCATAGAAGAAGGAGACGACGGCTCCACTAAGCGCCTTTATTTATACGTAAAAAAAAAATAAAAGATAAGCGTTCAAAGACAAATGGTAAAATAATTATTTTAAACACAAAGGTTTGAGAAGAAAGATACTTTATCAAGTAAAAAAAAAGCATTCACCTATACTGTTGTATGTACGGTAAATGTACTAATTCATGTACTACACTCAAAAAAAAATGTCTGCGTACAAAATGTGTCGTCATTCCGATATCGATAAATATTCAAAAATTTGGCAATTTTTTAATTTGGAGAAATGTTGAAAACCGGCGTTTAAAAATACCTGGAGAGTAAATGTTTTAAAGCAAAATGAATTTTAGCACCAGCAACCCTTTTATTGGGGAAAATACATTTTATTTTATTTGCAAATTAGGAGCTTTTTATAAAGTTTAAAAATAGAATTTGTGAAGTTCTGCGAATAATAAAGTAGATTTTCATTTTGACAAATTAGGAAACAAAATTGCAAATATGCAAAAAAATATAATTAATCATTAATAATTATTTCTCGTACAATTTTTTCCTCTTATCAGTTTCATATCGGCGCCGATTTATTGCTGACTGAAGTGCAATCTTTTGCGCCCCAATTACTCTCCACGCAAATAGTAAAGAATTAAAATAAAATAATTAAACTCAAAGTATTGTTCGAAAAAAAGAAGAGAAAAGTCTATCACCCGCGACGATGCCAAATTTAGAAAACAAATGAAAAAAGTTTAAAATCAATGACTCGTAATAGAGACGATGTGCTCTGATAACAATCGATAAACAGGCAGAAAATCGATCATTTGAAGGACAGCTGAAAATGAAACATTGAATTTGCCCTTGGAGAATAAATCGTCTGTAAATTATGAATAATATCAAAATCATATGGTCCCCTAATTTTTTTTTATCCCAATAAAAACTCAAAAAAAAAAAAAAATCTGGAGGGGCTACCCCCCCTCCCCCACAATCTCGAGGCTAGTTATATCAACGATCAAAATGTTTTAAAATTCTTCCAGAAATGTTAACTTTTTCTCTTTAAATATTAACAAATATCGGAACACCCGGCCCCCCCGAACAAGGGGCCTTTTTCTCCCCCCCCCCACATAACTCATGTACTAGTCCTAGACTTCCTAGGCAAAAGCGGATGCCATGTGCAACGATAAGTAGAACAGGGTGTCTAATTCTGTTTCAAACTTCCCTGACTTTTCCAGGTTTTCCAGACCAAATCTTAATCGATTTCAAGTCGCTAATTACAGTAAACAACACACAACGCATTAAAATTTGCGTAATAAAAATAAGTTTCTAAGACCATAAAATCCACTAACACAAACTCCAAAGTCATTTATAACTCTTACACTGAATTTACAAATGCAAAACTGTTTATTACCTTGTAAATTAAAAAAATGCATTTCTTTACACTAAAAACTTGCATTAATTAAATATTTACAGCAACATTTTCATTCGGCCCTTTTTGAGTTTATTATAAAAGAGTTTAACTATATAATCGCAAAGCTGATGCTTCATCTTCTATTTCATTTAAAGTGTGTATGACTATGGTGGAAAGGAGATTTGTATGATAGAAATCCCTTATAGATTAGGTAATTCAATTAAAAAACACGTTTTTTAGTTTCAGTTACATATTTTGCAAACATTTTCTCTTGCTAAAATTATGACCTTAATAATTTTATATAAATTATATTAGTTTTGGTGCAAAAGGGTAATTTTTGGAAGAAGTTTAGTCAAAAGTATAAGTTTTTCAAAATTTTAAATAC
>QLNU02003225.1:96381237-96397572 GCA_006491805.2 Dysdera silvatica | reverse complement strand
GAATTACGACTTGTAAAAGTCGCAATACAAACAATAAGTAAAGAGGATCTACGAATGAAAATTTTGGATGTTGAAGGTATGTTTAGAAAAGAGCCATCATCTTTAAAGAGTCAAAAGGAGAATTGACCAGCAAGAAACGAATTGAAAAGCCAAAGTTAACAACGAAAATGGAGCCTCAAATATAAAGCAGCAAGATATCGTTAAAAATGGAAATAAATTATTATACAGCAGACTTCAAAACAAAAAGGAAATAGCAAAGCTTGAGAAATTATATATTTTAAATCAAAGAAAAGATTCACTTTTGTAAAACAGAACCAACTATTTCTCAATTTTCTCGCATATTTGTCGAAGTCAAACGGAACGAAACCGCACGTGGTACGTCAGAAATTCTAGTGATCCATTGGTGGAACGAACGATCCGAGCGCAAGTGACCTGAAAATCGGCATAAACCATTGTGATCCGTGCACCATACGAAAGGCAGGTTTATTGAAAATCACTACACCGTTTTCTGCTCAATTTCAGCTTATCCGTTCGTAACAGAAACACTCCATTTAAATGGAGAAATCATTCATAGGGCATGCGAGGTAAAACTGACTATTTTAACGCAACGACAAAGACCCGGAGGGCAGACATGCCCTCACCATACCGCATAATTTTGAACCGTAACCGTAAAGGTTGCACGCGCGCTTCATGCAGGCACATCTTCCAAACGACAAGGTAAACTATAAGAATACTGAAAACGCTTTCACGGTTAATACAATGATCAATATGCAGAAATTTTGGCTGGGGGGGGAAAGAGAGTTGGAGCAACATGTTTACCATAAATTTATCTTATAAGTAGAAAAACCACCCTATAATCTAGATATCTGCATTGGGGAGGGTTAAATTTCTCTGATCATTAATTCAATAGTATAAACGACATTTTTTTCCTTATTTAAAACGACCATGCCACGTGAGTTCGTACATACACAGTGTTACCTCTCGTAAGGGACACCTCTATTTAAGGGACAAACAGTCCGATCCTTTATTGAGAGAGAACACTGTATACACATAACGGTAGTTAGATTGTATCGACGTAACGATCGCCATTTTCGCAAAATGTTATGAATTAATCTGAAATGGGGGGAAATCTGTGTTCGTTGCCAAATAGCGACAGTTGTTTATTAGCCTGCCAAAGAACTTTGCCCTTTTTTTTTTTGTAAGTTTGGTTTATGATTTATTGTTATTTTTTTCAACCTTCAGGTATGTTTCTTACAATAATTGAAATTATTTTTGATGCAAATAAGTTTATCGATACGACTTTTCCAGCGCAGAAGGTAACTAATCTTTTTCAGCATTTTACTACAACTTTTTTTCCCATTTTAGCATTTTTGTGATAGCACTTTTTGAGCCAGCTTAAACCCCGGGTCATGAAAACAACGTTAAAATACATGGCGTGTGACATTCTTATAAAAGAAAAAAAAAAAAGGTAGAAACATTGAGCATTCCAATGACGGAAGTGCAGATAAAGTGAAAAACGAATAAGAAATATTATTTTTTAGAAAGGTAAAATATAATATACAGTATAACCTGCCTAAAATGGTCACCTTCGGGACTGGACAGAGATGACCACCATAGACGGGGGGGGGGCACTATACACGACGAAATTTGGGGTATAGGCATAATTAAGTCCCGGCTGAAAGTTTTCTTCCTATAAAGTAGCTCGTTTCGCTAGGTTCAATCGGTGGAGAAGAAAAATCAAGAATTAGCAAGGTTAAAATTAAAAATACCAAAATGAAAAATTGGGGTAGAAATTGCGGAAGGGTAGGTGTAAGAAACGTTAAAATGAGTATGAGAGCACTAGCGTAAGTAGGAGGGGGAGTGATGGAGGCTGCAACCCCATTGCTATGCAGTTATATGTTATATATATAAAGAGCATATATATATATATATATATATATATATATATATATATACCTGGTGCAAATTCTATATAGGGGGGGCAGGGAGATAAAAAGATTTTGGAACAAGAAGTAGGAAAAGCACTGTTTTAGAAATATAGATAAAGACGTAAGATATTATTACCCTTCACAGGGATAACACAATTTACCAAATAATGGTCAACACAGAAGAGCCTCCGTGGCGAGATTTTTGTGAGTTTTTCGTGGGGGAATTTATTATACAATAATTTTTGCCACCCACGTTTATGTAGCTCAAACTAGAGCTTTTTATTTATATTTGGAGAAAAAGAAGCGCCGTCCTCATCCTGGATGCGTTTGTTCTTGTCCTCGTTCGTCTAGTAGGTCAAGACACCGCGGGCTAAACGCGGGGACCCTGGTTCGAATCCAAGATGAGGACGGCGCCTCTTTTTCTCCAAATATAAAAAAGCTCTAGTTTGAGCTATATGAACGTGGGTGGCAAAAATTATTGTATAATAGATAAAGACATTTTCATTAGAGAAACAGGCTTGGATCAAAGCATATTACGAAGTAAAGATGAAATATAAAAGAGTTATTTTTCTTATACATAACATACATACATACATGGAGGGAGGGGTATCTCACACACATGGAGGTGGGGGGGGAAGCAAATGGCCTAGAGGTGCGGGGCGAACATTAATTACTTGTTTAATAAAATAACGAACATAATATCATCAGCTTTTTATTTCTTTAAATTGACTTTATCCTCGTCTAGATCGTCAAGTTGTATTTATATATCAATACTTTTATACCGATAAGGTGCAGACATTTAGAAATACATATTTTATAATGAACTTTAACTTTTGTGTAATATTTGTATTCGCCAACTATGACAAAGAAATAAATTTATTTGTAATATCTTAAAACGTTACAACACTAAAAAAAAGTAAAATGATGATATTAAATAAACTTGATAAATAATATAATTAAATAGAATTGAAATTACGCTAGAATTAACTTTTGAAATTTTTGGGGCCTGGAAAGGGGTTGGGATTGGTTAGTGGCCCAATCTGCTACACAGCCTTGTTCCCATAACTCCTATCACCGGCGTGTATAAAAACGCAATTTTTATAACCAAACATGAAAGACCAATGTAATTATACAAACAAAATTCCTAAGAATTTAAAAACGTAAAAAACAAATACTAAAACAAAAAAGTTTTAAAATTAAGGTCTATTTTTATTCCAATGAAATCAATAATTAAAATAAACCTTCATGCACCAGACTTGAGCAGAGAAATTGCATAAGAAACAAACATGCAGGGTTAAATTCATCCTCAGGGGCCTTGCACATAAATTTCACATATATCTTAGCTAGAAGGTCATGGTAGTACGTATCCAATTCCCATAGCAACTACTACATAAACAATAAATTGCTAGTTACTTGAAACTTAATTTTGCTTATAATTATACGTTTGGCAGGCAACTCGATATATGGTCCGTTCCATCAATGGACGCAGTCCATCATGATAGAATTGATTTCCTCATTTTTCTGTGACAACAACACTGGCTAACTTCTAGCTGGAAGGCTAGTTGTTTCTAACAGGGGAGGAGTCAGAGTATCCCAAAGTTGAAGAGGTGAGAGAGTCAGGATTGGTCAAACTGTTGAAGCAACCTAACCGCATACATAGTCTTCATTATCAACAGTCAAAGCCCTGGAGCTGAAAAGCTAAAAGAGTTCGCCACAGAAAGAAGAAACCAGTTTCCAAAGCAAGAGCGTCAATGAGGGTTTCATCTTCAGAGTCCAGTTGCTCTTGCCATGATGGGGCTAAGATATGTATGCTATTACCAACCAGAATTAACCAGAGGCTAGCTGCAGGACATTGAACTTGGACATCGGATGCTTAAGCTAGATTTAAAGGCTCGATCAATGGCAGAGACGAGAACTTAGGGTTAACTCTAATTATGACGTCACGTCTAAGGACAATCGTTGCTCATTGGTCAGTTCTATTTGCAGCCTTTTTCAATTCGCTCATTTATGGCGCTGATGATATATTAACACGTGCTTGGTGATAATTGGGTGTGGTCGGATGAAGGGAAGCGGGAGATCAGCCGCCATGGCAACGTGCATTCGGCAGTCACGGTTTCCGAGTCCCCGATCACGGTCAAGGATAATGCGCTTCAATTCCACAAAATAAATGGTACGAAGCGTGATCAAATCCGCCAGTAAATCAAAATTGAATAAGAGAAAATGCAAATACGATAATCAAAATCAAACCACCGGAAAATCATAGCGCGATCAAAATCTTCTCCATTGTATCCCTTTCCAGCTTTTATTGCGTCCCCGTTACCACTGACTGCTTCGCAGAACTAACCCAATGAAATTTCAAAAAAAGATTTTAAAAAATCGTCTGTTTTAAGAGATCTATGTGCGTTACAAGAGTGATCTGTTTCCAGTGATTTATACGATTTATTCATATGCAGATCGTGCACGGGACTCGGTGAAAAACGGGGAGGTTTTGATAGAAGATTTATTTTCTCCTATAAAGGAATTGGACTTTACAGCCAATAGAAACGCAGAAATGAGGGATGTAACCACCACCCTCGCTATGCACAGCCTTATTCGTATGTATGTGCATTTGAGCTAATGCTGAGACGATTGGCAAACATCCATCCGAAAGCAAAAGTCCTTCATTTATGCAAAATAAATAAATAATAAAAAATTACTGCCACAAAATCCACAAAAGCTGCATTTCTGGGGACATCTCGTATTATAGCTATCTGAGTTCTTTGGAGAGGTCTTGATAACTAAATTGATGAAACCAGCCAAATACAATATGGACTATGAATTTGCAAAATAATAACGAACTATCCCCATTAAGTTTTTGTAAGACATTTCTGCCGTACTCACGGGTGTCGTCCCATTTGCGCACATCCCAAAATTTGTCCCAGATACGTACAAGATGAGTAATTGAGCTCATAGTTATGGTTACTACCAATTGGCTACCAATTTAGCCACCATTTAGGGGGATACAAATATAATCCCTTATTTCTATCATGTATTTTTGTATAAATGAAAATTTTTACAATTATTTTCCGTCAAACTTTTATCCAGGCTTCGGACTGGCTGTTTATTGCTATTTAAAATTTACATAGATAGTATACTATACATTTATAAGGGAAAATTACTAAGAATCAAATTGTCAGAAAAACATCAAATACGTCAGAACTTACAGTAAGTTATGCGCACATTAAGCTAAAAGTTAGGAAGCATTTTCCGTATCTTGTAAATTTTAACGTTTGAAAGAATATCAAAAACTATTCTCAATCCAGGATTTAAGCTGCAGTCGCATTTTTCGCAAAATGCGACGAAGAAAAAATTATTGCCCATCGCGAAAATGCGACAGGCATTTTTAACCACAGTTTATTCTCTGAAAACAGGATTTCTCGATTCCAGAATATCCGTTTTGCACTTCAGCGATCTTTTCTTGTTCCTTTTCGTTTCCTCTTCAAAATTCTTAACAGCACCTGTTAAGCATCGTTGATATAAATAATTTCATTGATACGATTTTTCTAGCAACGAAAGCAACTAATATTTTTTAGCATTTTGCTACAACTTTTTTCCCATTTTAGCATTTTTGCGACAGCATGTTTCGAGCCAGCTTAAATCCTGTCTGAATCATAATTATGTTATGCAGCAGATTCTGTTTTTATATGGTTTTTGAGTAGGTATTCAAATAAACACAACTGCTAAATGGTCAACACACAAAGCCACGGGATTTTTTTTTGGGGGGGGGTAAGTTTTAAGGGCAATAATATTTTACAAAACCTTACATACGGAGAAAAGGTGCGCCATTCCTGCGCCTTTACAGCCGCGTAAGTTAAAGCACACCGGTTCATGCAGTGAGTCCCAAGTTCGTTTCCGGGCCAGGGCAGTGTCTTTTTGCTAATTTATAACAAAGGAAACGTATTTCTGGATATAAGCGCGTCAATGGTTGCGCCCACACCTTCAAACTCGCTGGATTTGAGTTCGATTATCGAGTAAGCTTGGTTAAATGTAAATGTACCGTGAGGTGATGTCAGTCGCCTGTCATGGTGCTCCTAAGCCGAACCACTGATGAACATCCGCCTTTATCCTGCAGTCTAAATTGTCAGACACCGACGTGCTTAGATCAAAAATGGTGGGTGTTGGAAAAGGATAGTTCAAGATGCTGTGTTGTCGTTAAATGGTTTTCAAACTGGGGAGCCACAACTTCCTGGGGTTTGACAATATTTAACAGTATTTACAAAATATATATTTTAATTAACATCTCTGTAATTGCAGTTTATTTTTTTCCACACTTCTTGTCCAAAAATCAAACCTGTTAAAATTAAACCAAACTTGCAACTGTTTGTTAAACTAAAACGCTTGTTAAATTTTTTATCAAACTATACTTGAGTTAAAAAACTGCTGGATTTTTATTTTTATGTAGGAGGAGCCACGAGAATTTATTAGCGCAAGTATAATTGGTTCGTTGAATTTTGATGGACAGCAAGGGTCATTCTGAACCCAACGAGGTGAGATTAGAGCAAATATACACATTCCACTACTTAATATTTGTTTCAAGTCCCCTCGTTACATTCACATAACGTTATGAACTAGAGAAAACAGTGTTGCCACTACTGTTTTGTGTTTCTACGGAGCAAGAACAACATAGGCCGGGACCTACAATGTTCCTAGGAATCCGAACTCTGCTACCAAGGGAAACAGGCTCCGAACCACAGAGGCCAAAAAAAAAAAAAAGCGTTCCAATACAATCGGGAGTCGAACCCGAGTTAATGGCATAATAGCTAAGTGCGTGATCACTAAGACGGCGGACCTACAATTTTCATAGAATTCGAAATCTCTAAGGCCTAGAGCAGTGGTTCCCAGCCTGGGGGTCGCGAGGAGGTTTCTGGGGGGAGGGGTCGCCGTAACCATTTTTAGTTGCAATTATTTTTATAGGGGATTGCATACCAAATGTTTCCAAGGCTTTTATATTTCAACATGGCTACACACATTGCAATATTCTACTAATCGTTGTTAACTTTATATAAAATTAGATATAATATTCATAATGTAATATATATTGATATAGTATAACATAATGTAATATATATATATAATTAATATAATATACATAATGTAATATATAATTAATAATATACATAATGTAACATATGTATAATTAATATAATATAATTTTCTATTTAATGTGTTTTCTTTACTCTGTTAAAAATGCTTTTATTATGCAAATGTGGCGGCGGCGGACAGAGGGGTCGCAGATCTTTTGATTACTATAAAGGGGGTCGCGAATTACTTGGTTACTATAAAAGTGGGTCGCGGCTTGAAAAAATTGGGAACCATGGGCCTAGAGACTCAATCCTCGGACTATAATAAGCAGTTAATTGGTAGGCACACACCCCCCAACACCACTGGGGGTCGAACCCGTATAAAGGGCCAGCAAGGGGATTACACATTACAACTACGAGGTCCGCAATGAAAATCGAAACAAATTTATGATGGAGTGGGTGGGGGTGGGGGTGCTTCACTCATTTTCTTCCTTCACCTTTTCATTCATCCATCCATCCATGGAATGCCAGTCAATCCATTATTTCGTCATAACTGTGACCGTCCAGAGCCTTTTTTTGGGGGGGAATACAGGTCTCTGCATGCGGCCAACTTCCCAAGCATCGTTTGCTCAGCGTCCACAACAGCGACGTCGCTAATATTAACAATAAACAAAAGAGAGCTTTTGAAAGGTGAAAGTTGAGCTAGTCAAGGGGAAGGTCAAGGTATGTGGGAGGGCGGGATCGCAAGCCCTGCGACCAAGATTTGGAGACAATTGCCTCGCTAAGTCAAGCATTACCATTGTCTCGACAAAATAAAGCAGCGTCGAGACAGCACATCTCACGGAATCCGGAATCCTAATCAGAAATAATCATAAAACCAATTTGGCGCCGTTAGAAAGCCTTTGTTTCCCAGGCATTGACAATGGACATGCGTTTTGTTCTTCAAATCGTTTCACTCTTCCAATTGAAGGTAAAGAAAATGAAATGTGGAAGTGGAATTTTCTTAGCCCTTCACGCCGTGGGGTGGGGGGGTAGAGAATCAAAGCTTATTGGGGTCTCAAGCACGGGCGGACACAGACTTTCATTTTGGGGGGTCAAGGACAGAATTTGCCATGGTCTTGGAATAACACCCTTCATGATCATGAAAAATGTTGCAGGGGGGGGGCATGAACCGTGTGTCCGCCCTTGGGCTCAAGCGACTTTAAAAAAAAGACCATGTGGTTCGGCATTCAGGGGAACGATGTGCTTTGGCATCAAATGGGGGGTTGAGCCCTCCTTTCTAAGCATGACCACGTTTTCTTCAATACTAAGGAAAAAAATGAAGATCAAAGTGTACTGGAACTGATACAGATAACTTGGGGGCTGCAGCAATCTCGCCCCCAAAACCCGTAGCTAGAGGAAATCAATGGGGCGAGGGAGCAAAACAGCAGTCGCTGGCAGACCTTGTACCATGAACACAACCTCTTACCTCTATAATATATATTGCTTAAGAATTTCAGATTACTTACTAAGCTGTAGCCAGAATGAAAATTGACTGGGGCAAGGCAAAGGGGCACATGTTGCAAGGAGCAAAGGGCACATAGGTGAGGCAAAGGGTACATGGGGCTTGAGCATCCGGAGATTGTTCTATATATGCAGTGAGAAACTTCTCCCAATAGCCGGACACTGACGGGGAACGGAAAAGTGTTCGTTTTTAAGAAGTGTCCATTATTGGGGAAAAACGAATACGTGGAATTTTTCAGTTGAAATTTAACATTTATGAAGGTTGATTTAATTAACTGTAATAAATATATATCCTAGCAGTACGTATTACGTTTATAAATAACACTCGCCTTTTAAAGCAATCTGTTTAATTATCCATTTCATTTAATTGTACAGCATTACAAATTTATTTTGAAAAAAAGTCTGAAATTTTGGTTTGCTTTTTACACATTTTTACAATTTTCCCTTCCACGTGAATTCCTAATTCGAATGCATTTTTTAGACCATCTGGATCATTCTCTTGTAAAAAATAATTTTTTAATTTACTAATGCATTAAATGGCTTCTTTCTTAGACACTATTTTCATAATATTTTCTTCGCTTTCAGCAATTTCTAGCTCCTTATCCAGTTCTGTATTGTAGTTTCTGACATCATCAATTAGGTCATCAACATTAGTGGATTGATTTTCAGTTGATAATTGTTCACCTATTAACGTGTAATCTTCATAAGATTCAAGGAAGATTTTCATAATGTCATCATCAACAGTTTCTGTAGTGGCTTTGTTGGTGATGGAAATTCCTGCTTTTACAAAACAAGGACCCATAGTTACAGCTGTGATTTTTACTGAATAGGAAACCCACAATATTGCGTCTAAGATACTTACACTGCTTGAAAGAGAGCTTGGTGATTTAGTGTCTTACATTTTTGCTAAAAGGTGTCTTACAATGCACTGACGGTAGCAAGTTTCGGAGCATTTAATTATGCCTTGGTCCAAGAGCTGGCCAACAGAAGTCGTGTTTGGAGGAAGAAAAATTAATTTGACATTTTCCAAAGCAATGTCAGGATGAGAAGAAGCATTATCTAAAATTAAAATCACTTTTCTTTTTTCTCGCTGCATTTTTCTATCAAAGCCTAACAACCACTCAATCATTAAATCTTTGTTCATCCGCGATTTTTTATTTGCCCGACATTGTACGTCCAATGCATTAACATTAACCCTTTAAAACATCGTGGTTTCATAGCTTTACCTATGATCAGAAGTCTTTGAAATTCGCCTATCATATTCACACATAACATAACAATTAGTCCTTCTTTGGAAATCTTTCCTCCACTGCATTTTTCGCCTTTGAGTTTCATACTTTTGTCCGGAAGAGCTCGAAAGAAGAGGCCAGATTCATCACAGTTGAAAATGTTCTTATCATCATAACCTTTGAAAAGATCCTTAACTTTCATTTTCCAATCAAAAACAATTTCGTTGTCAACAGACGAGTTTTCACCGCATACATTTTTATAAGAAATATTGTGTCGGGTTCGAAATTTATCCAGCCAGCCACCCGAAGCCTTGAAATCAGAAAGTCCCTTTCTTTGAGCAGTTTCTAGTGCTTTCTCTAGAATTAAAGTTCCAGACAAAGGAATGCTCTTCAACCTAGCACGGCTAAACCATTCAAATGTTAAGGTATCCACAGCTAATCCTTCTGTTTTAGGGAAAGCTCTTGTGGTCTCTTGGTTACCATTTTCGGCCCAACATTTTAAAAGTTCATCATTCCGTTTTAAAATTCCACATACTTGAGTTTTCCCAATGCCCAACATTTCCGCTAAATCACGCGCACTTAATTTTTCAGCTTCTTTTAAATTTATAACATCGACTTTCTCTCTTAAGGATAAGCGTTTACGTTTTTGCGACATTTTTTTCTCAAATGAAAACAGTGAACCCTACTGCAACCGGCATATGCAAATTCTAAAGGACTTCTGCAGAAAGCTGCATACGGACGTCGGCGTTACTTAGACGTTAGACTAGATTCTCGTCTCTTCAGTCTTGATGTTTTAAATGAGAGGGGGAGGGGAGTGCTCTTATCTATTGAAAGACAGCATTATTGAAAGTGCCTGCTGCGTAGGAGAATGGTTATCTGTGAATCACAAATTTGCTGAAGTTGTTGTTCGACTTCATGGAAAGCATTTCTTTTAAAACGGAACCCACTCGCCCCCTTTTGTAAATTGGAAAAATGAAAAGGGTGCTTCGAAATGTTCTGCGCCCCCCCCACCCCGTGGCGGCAGCTCATTCGTCGTGTTTTAACGATCTACAATATCTGTTTACAATTTAGAGTACAAAAATACATTTTTTGCATTGTCCGTTAACTTTAATTTTTTAGTGTCCGCGTCCGTTATTTAGAATGTCCGCTATTTAGAAGTAAAACGTCCATATGATTCAATGTAAATTTGTCGGGGAATTGAAAAGTGTCCGTTATTAAGAGACGTCCGCTATTCGGAAGTGTCCGTTAAGAGAAGTTTCACTGTATACAAATAGCTATATGGAGCAACTGGAGCCACACCTGCTGGGCCCCTGCTTGGCTACTTTATGTATGATGGGTCGCCAAGATTTGGCGCGACCCCTAAGAATGTAGTTGCAGACCTTCTCAGAATGCAAACTCCAAATCAATATAATCCCGGAAAGACTTGAGCACTAAACTCAGTAAAATTAAAAGAGCCTTCTGAAGAAGGCTCGAAGGCAAGGTCCAAAAGCCAGATATAAATAAGTGTGTGGCAAGTATGCCCCAAAATATAAGTTAACAATAAACACATCCAGGTGTGTAGCAATTCAAAAATTATGGTGGGGGGGGGAGGCGCTATCAGGTCACTTTGAAAAAGATAATATGATGAGCCATTTGGGATTAAAAAATATATATATGACATCATATTATATAGCAGGGGCTGGAGCTCCCCCCACGACATTATTATGGTTACAAAACAATTGACATTTACGTTACCAATAAACGGCTACCCAATGAGAAGTAATTACAATAAATTACAATAAATCCAGAAAAATAAACCCACTTTTTTGTCATTTATAAAGGTAAATCGGTTAGCTCGACACGTTTTAGGCAGATATCTATCGTCCGATAGATATCTGCCGATATCGCCCGTCATCTGCAATCAACTGCAGCAAACTCCAACAAAAACGACGCTCGATGTTGTTAACCTTTAATATATCCCACGTCCATTTCCATGCTTGTTAAGTTGTTTTAGTTTAACAAGTTAAGCTTGTTTAGTTAAATTACTAAACCGTTATATAATGAAATATTATTGGTAATTCTAAGTGCTAATAACCGTCCGTTTGCACTAGTGGCGTAGGCAGAAAGTTCATAAGGGAGAGGTTATAGGCTTAATGGGAGGGATTACAGAACTACAACTTATGTATTTCTATGTTAAATATACAAAATTTCATTGCGATAGTGGTTACAACACCCCAAACCGCCCCCTGGCTACGGCTCTAGTTTGCACCTATAAACCCGTTTGTATTATCTGCATTATGTTCACTCGCTAATGTTGATTACGCATTTGAGTTGCATGGAGCAACGGCATTCGGACTTGTGCTGATCCAACCCTTTGTCTCCGGGAATCGAACCTTGGGGTACGGAGCAGTACAAAACAAGGTCAAGCGCTCCGTACCGGCGAGACTGAAACCCGGGATTTTGGCAGGGTAAAAAAACGGATTACAAATACACCACCATTGGACGTTAGCTACACACGTTACCTCATTTATCAACCTTAACTCGATGCGCTAACTTAGTAGCAGTGTAGTGACTACATTACTGAACGAATCTTCTCGATTATGATAGACGGACAAACCCGTTCTCTAATTCGTTCAGTGATCGACTTGGCACATCTGCGTAGCATTCGTGTCATTAGGAAAGCGCCAAATAAGAAAATAACAAACGTATTTTGTTTGCTAGTGTTTTATGGTGTTATCAAAGGCACCAAACCTCGGAGTACGGAGGGTCCGAAAAACGGCACACGTTCGACGTCGTCATCGGAATAGAACCCGGGTAAGGCTGCTGAAAAAAGGGAGCGAACGCATTTTGATGCCTAAGTTATGGTTGCAAATTGTATTTATTGGCGACATTTTAAACTCCCTCGAATAATCAATTACAAAAAAAAAATAACATTGCCAAATTCTAGTTTAAAAACGTCCTCTGACAGACGAGGGGGACGGTGTTCAAATTGTGTTAAATGGGATAACATCCTCTTTGTGAGAAATTCTAGGACAAAGTTATTATCATATTTCATTTCCTGAAGTGAAATAACTGGTGCCCCCTGACATGTAGTTGATAGACTTCTGAGGCCCTTAGGTCAGGCCTGACCTAAGCAAGAATGAAGCCAACGTATATATGTATTGGCAAAATGGCGTCCTGAGCAGATTTTTCAGATGCCGGGAGGGTAAGTTGAGGAGTGGGTTTCCATCCTTTACCATTTGGGGAACCCCACTTCCCCTCCTATACCTTGGGCTACGGGTCAAACATAACAGAAACCATCTAGGAGAAGACACACCACTGCAAATAGCATTTAAAGAAGCGCTTGAATACAAGTTTCACTTCCTAGGTGAATTCTTAATTTCTTCCTAGGTTAAATGAAGCTGATTTGTATAAAATGATAGAAAATATGGAACAGGAAACCAGTTGCTTACAACTCGAAGAGATGTCGGCTTTTATCTTCTCGGAGTCCATAAAAGATGGCCTTTTTACATTGAAAAGGCCACGAAAATATTATTCACATATCCTTTGCAAACTATTTTGTAGGGTTTTTTTCCTTCTCCTATAACAGACAGCTGATAGAAAAAGTAATGCTCTGTCTCTTTTGACATTACTTCTTCATGACGCCATTACTTTTCCAATATATATGTTTGATGCTATGTATGCCCGAGATTAAATAAAACATTATTATAGTAGTAAGAGAGGAAATATTTGGCTATATGCTTGCTCATGGGCAACGCTTGAACCTTAGAATGTAAGACTGCATCGATGACTGAATGCGAAGTGCGAAACACACGTTTTAAAGCATCCTGGCTCAACTACAATTTAAGCCCAGAGCAGTGAACCCAAAAATCCTGCTTAACTGTTAAAGTATTAGGGCACTGCTACAGGAGTGGACTGAGTCCTCGCCAAAGGTCGCCTACTTTGGATTCAAAGGCGCGAGTCCTATCGCCCATGATGGGGGAGCTGTGGCTCAGTTCGCCCCTGTACATATACAGTATCGAAGACGTAACTAGAGTAAAAAACTGATCCATTATCAAAAGCATTGATGAAATACGTGTGTCATCATTACCGCAGGAAAATTCCAATCCGTCTTGAGAACAATTCGATACCTAGAAATTTTTTCAATGTCTGGAAACAGTTTTTCTTTGTACTGCAATGATAACGACGACAATTGAAAAGGACTTTGATATGAGGAGATCCGACTGTGAATATGAAATGCTCATACGATGTACATCCTGGAATCACAATGGACTGTAGACTATTTTTGCGAGCTAAGAAACGAACTCATAAAACCAAAACCTGCCTCAAAATAAGCCCATCTGCGGTATTTTTATTACTTAAAAACTTAAACACCGCCACAGTCCAAATAACATGGCAAGTTACTCCACCTCCACCTTTGTTTCTCTTCTTTGAGCACTGGACACACCCAGCATTAGAAGCCTGTTTTCTGCGGAGAAACATGGATAAATGGAGTACGAAAGGAACACAGAGCGAACCGCTCCCATTATTGTGAACTGGACTAGAAAGACACAGACGCAAAGAGAAAACAAGAGGCGCCAAAGGGGAACAAAGTCCTGTCCAGGGTAAAGACCACTGGAGAAAAAGCCTTTGAGCAGAATAAATGAACCATAAATAAAGAACTTCTCCTTTTGAAAATATACCAATAAACCCTTTTCCGGAGGGCATCATCAAACGACGGTAAATCTACCTGTGTGCATATCTACCTGGAAAAGTAGAGGAGTCGTTGCCTTGAAAGAAAGATGTCTGGGCCAAATGACCCCCTTGAGAAACCACTCCCAATTTGGAACCCTGTTGACGACAAATAATAAAGCTGTCAAGAGGGTCCTTGATGAGAAGAAAGGGACCCCTGGGGTTCGGTGCTCCAAAGGAAGACAGAAAACGGGAGGTGGACAGCGAAAGATCCGCGGTGCCACAGAGGACAATGGAAAGACCAGGTGGGAAAACCTCCTGGCGAAAATGGTAATTTAGTTAGAAGTTAATAAGGTCCTAGGGGAGCGGAGGTTCTTGGAAAAATAAATGGCCCAGTAGTCAATAGATACATTGACTGTACATGACCCAAGTGAAGTGTGTGGTCCGAAATACAAAATGCTGAGATAAATCTGACGAGAAACTAGATCTGGAGACCACAAAATATGGACGGATTGTCCTCACGATTTTAAAAACTGTCAATGGTTCAGCTAACTATTTATGGCGCAAGGTCATCAAAGTTTATTCTGACGCATTTCAAACTGCAAAACGAGAGTTCATGTTGCGCCCTTTTGAGAAATATGACGATATTTCGGGGCATATATTCGGTTTTTAATGAATAAGACCACGTACTTGAAACTTTATGGAGGTCACCAACGAAACCAACAACATGGGGTTTTCCATAAGGACATAAGGAACATTTTCTCCGAAAGTAATTATTCGATGCACACAACATTTTTTTATATAGTTAGCAAACATATTTACACTTTTTATGTGTGGCATTTTACGATATACAAAATATTTTTAAAATTAAAAATATTTATATCAAATGAAAAAAAAATCTACAAAACACGATTTTTATTTTACGTTAGAGGTCAGTAATTAAAAAACCGAATAAAAAATAAAAAAACGCTACATACAACGTATGTAAAAATGCTGTATGTATACATACTGTATGTATAAATAATAATATGTACGTACACAAGAAATTATCAGTCAACTGAAACTCAAGATTTTGAAAACATGTTCCTTTTGCGACAGGAAATATCATTTTGAGAAAATCGCATTTTTGTAAAAAGTTTGTAGTGCATTTAATTTCACTTATTATATTAGTAAATTTGTTTAAAAATAGTTCTAATTAACCTAAAACCAAAAGTGTGTGATTTGAATGGTAAGAAACCCTGCTTTTTTTTTAAAAATAAAGAAAAAATCCGTTTTTTTAAAGCATTTTCGCAAATGACCCTCTTAAAAATAAAAAGATCGGCGTAGCACTACGTAATGTACATTAGTCAGTAAGGACGTTATTAAGAGAATTTAGAAGTCTTTGTTTGGTCAAGAGTTTCAAAGCGTTTCAGACACACGCCTTCATCCTTCGTCAGGAAACGACTAGAGAGAAGTCTTAGTGAACGAAGTGTTGCTATTTCAAGCTGCTATTGGTTATCGATGGCAGCACCTCCAGAGGTCGGAAAATGCCTTGTAAGTGCAAAATGCGGGAAAAATCGAAACGGAGAAATGTAGATTGAAACGATGATCCAAACATAAAAGTAAAATATGCTTACCAACTTTCTCATTTAGTTTAAAACGATCTTAAATGGTACACACACTGCGGAGTACATGATATTAATTCGTTAAATTATATTTTAAATCTTTTTCCAAATCCATTAATTTACAGTCCTACTCAGTGGGGTAGGGAAAGGGGAGCTCAAGCCCCTCCCTTTTCTACTTCAATAACTAAGGAGCATCTCCTCCTATTGGATATAAAGACACATTACTCTTTTTAACTTCATTAACATTACATGATTTACTTTAAAACTATTTGGTCCCCCTATAATTTTCAATCGCTGCGCCACTGGTCCTACTTCCTACAAAATTTCGTCACAAATGCCTGTCTTTAAGGTAACCACCACA
>QLNU02003225.1:96358352-96381137 GCA_006491805.2 Dysdera silvatica | reverse complement strand
GTAATATACAGTAGTGGACAAAATTGTGGAAACCTTTTGAAAAAAGTTTATTTTAGAGGTTTGATGGCTAATAACACCACTTTTTTTTGTACCAATACTATAAAATTATATATCATTAGAAAGGTAATTTAATAAAGATTGTAATGCAATAACATTTGTTCAATTATCTGTATTCTATCAAAAGTTATAGCCAAATAACCAGAAAAAAGAAGCACAGCTTGCTTACATTTATATGAAGTAGCTTTCCTTCATTTGAATGTGGCCAATGAGCATGAGTGTTTACAGAGCCAATCAGGTGTCATCTTGTTTTGGCAATGAGCCAATCATGTTTTCTCTTGTTTTGGCAATGAGCCAACAGGTTACAGGACATTTATCAGTGTGTTCTGTAATTGCTATCAAGTTGGTTGTTTTTTTTTTGTGCTCTTTGATTTAGTGTGCTTGTAAAACGTAATAAAATTAAAGAAATGGCGCAAAGAGTTGACTGGTCACCTAGGAAGCGATGTAAAATAGTAATATTAAGTGAACAAGGCTACAGTTATGAAGAAATTAGAAGAAATATTGGGGGAAACTTAACTAAAGGTGGCATTTCTAAATTTTTGAAGAAGTATAAGGAGACTCAGTCATTACAAAACCAGACTGGTAAAGGCAGAAAAAGGTGCACAACAGCAAGTGATGATAGAAGAATTAAAAGACAGTGCCTAGGTGACAGGAAAAAATCATCTCTGTGTATACAAGGTGAAATGGCGCAATGCAATGTGAAGTTAAGTGCAAGGACTGTTCGGCGCAGACTGCATGAATGTGGTCTAAATGCAAGAATTCCACGAAAAAAGCCATTTTTGTCTGTCAAACAGAGGTTGAAAAGATTAAACTGGGCTAAAACCCATGTTAACTGGACAACGGAA
Organism: Dysdera silvatica; assembly: GCA_006491805.2. NCBI lineage: Eukaryota > Metazoa > Arthropoda > Arachnida > Araneae > Dysderidae > Dysdera > Dysdera silvatica. The sequence continues at coordinate 96,380,235 of QLNU02003225.1, read as the reverse complement.
CAATGGGACAGTGTAATTTGGAGTGATGAGACCAAAATCTCACTGTTTGGTAGTGATGGCGTAAAATACGTATGGAGAAGAATTGGAGAAGATTTCCATCCTGAGTGCATTACACCTACCGTGAAACACCCAGTTAGTGTTATGATTTGGGGTTGTATAACATCAAGAGGTGTGGGCAGAATTTGCGTGATCAATGGGAATATAAATGCCCAAAGATACATAAATGAAATACTTGAGCCCAAGCTGCAGCCTTCTGCATGTGATCTTTTCCAAGATAATGAAGCATTTATATTTCAACAGGATTCAGCTCCATGTCATGTTGCTCGTGTGTGCAAAAAATGGTTTCAAGATCATCATATTCAACTGCTGGAATGGCCTGGAAATAGCCCAGACCTTAACCCCATCGAAAATCTATGGAGCCGGCTAAAGAAGCTTGTTAGTCGGAAGCAACCCAGCAATAAAACACAATTAACAGAAGCAATAATTCAATCTTGGTTTCATATTATAACAGCTGCAGAACTAAAGAACTTGGTTCACTCCATGGGAAAGCGTTGTAAGGCCGTAATTAAGGCTAAAGGTTACCCAACTAAGTATTAACTGGTATGGTGAACATTTTTGTATATCTCATTTTTTCTATGTATATCACCTTTCTTCTTTATGAATGCTGTTCTATTAAAATACGATTCATAAATGTTATTGCATTACAATCTTGATTAAATTACCTTTCCAATGATATATAATTTTATAGTATTGGTACAAAAAAAAGTGGTGTTATTAGCCATCAAACCTCTAAAATAATCTTTTTTCAAAGGGTTTCCACAATTTTGTCCACTACTATTTTACCAACAACCATTTTGACATATTTCTATATGCATCTATATTTTATTCCTATGCATTTGTATTTATTTCCTTGCATATATTTAATTTCCTATATATTTCTAATTTATTTCCGTGGATCTATGTTTTATTTCCTATGCATTTGTATTTTATTTCCCGTGCATCTGTATTTTATTTCCTATGCATTTGTAATTTATTTCCTGTGCATCTATATTTTATTTTCTGTACGTGAATTACTCGGATTAAATGCCAGTTTTATCAAAGACAAACAAAAATAGCATGCATTGTCTGTTCAATATACATTAAACATCTAAATGTCCTCAATGTTCAATAAATTAGAAAAATAATAAGTCTTTTTACCAGCTGATGAATTGACTTTAAAAGTTCCTATTAATGTTATATATACATAGATTATGTAATCCATAATCACTTCACCTTCTAAAAATCAAAAAAAGGCCAAAATAAAACAAAAAATATAATAGCCAACAAAAATCTAGACAGCGACACGCGTAACCTACCTTCAATCGATGTCATGATGATATCTCGTTACTTTCATGTCAAATCAAAAATGATATCTCGTTACTTTCATGTCAAAATGATATCTCGTCACTTTCATAATTACATCTCGGCATTTTCACAATGGTATCCCCACTTCTTACAATAATATCTCATCGTTTTCACAAACATATCCTGTCACCTTCAATCATATTCTTATCATATCGTTTTCGAAAAACTTGTCCTTTTCACAGTGCTATCTTCAAATTAACGTAAAAAGTCATGATCAGTGGCGGTTCTAGGCTCCAGGCCGGGGCCATGCCTCTCCCCAAAAAATGTAACCGTATTTTATTATATTGTCTATGTGTACGAGTGGCGCCCGTGCCCATGGCAGGAATTTGTGCCCCCCCCCCCCAATTTTTTTTGTCTAAAACTGCTACTGGTCATGACTAAGATATTTGTATTTTAAGACGCAAGGACACTAAAGGTCATGCCAGGACTTATAGTTTGCCGAGGAATCCAAACATCTTAAGGCCGGGAGAAACCAACCCCGTGCTATAGTAAGAAGGGGGTTTTTTTTGGTTTTTTTGCACCGTTGTGATTCGAGTCCGGGTTAGGGGTACGCAAGGCATATGCGCTACCGAGAGACCTTTCCTCTCCGTCTCATCAAAAAATAAGCACATTCAACTAGTGAAATCGAAATAGTAAACATAACGCGAAAAAAAGAAAATTAGCAAACAAATTTAGTTGCCCCTCTCCACCAATCGTACTCCATCAGTCGTACAGGCCCCGAGTTCTCAAAGGGGAGAAGCAGCCGTCCGAAAAATGAATAAAAAAAATATGTAAAACCTCTGAATAGCGGACATCTTGAGAATCTGTCCGCCATTCGGGGGTGGGGGTGTCTTTTATGAAGAAGGTTTTACTGCATTTTACCTAACAGGTGATGACAACCAGAGGTGATTGTAAGTCCAAACCAGAAAATTCCCTGAAAAGTTACGTAATATTTTTGGTAAATACAATGATTTCTAAAAGAATATAAAAAATATAAGAAACAAACCGAAATTTTTCCCATTTTTTAAAAAGAAATCCCGTAAGAAGCACGTTGAAATTCCCGAACAAAATCAGCCCTGACCTATGTAAAACGCTGGTTTTAATACATTGATTCGAGTCATTTAATCGAGTTTTTAAATTATGTCCATTATTATCTTCATAAATGCCCGCCGTACACACAACCCGGATGGAAACAACTCAAACGCAAAATGGTCCAAGGAGAACGGCCGCTACAAACAGAGCAAAGGCCCAGCCCAAACGGACGGGTGAGGCAAAACAAAACAAAAAAAGACAGAAAATTTTGCAACATAGAGTTTGGCTGAAGATTTGAAAAGGCCATTTTTCTCAGGAGAGCTTCCCACACCCACCTCAGCAGCTGTCTATATGCTAGGAGGACCACACCCACAACTCCAACTATTCCGCACCGAGTGGTACGGTAACCCCATTATGCTAGATCCCCAAAAGTAAATGCTTTCCAGCCAAACAACTTCCATTAGTATCCAAAGAAGTCAAAAAACTTTCAACACTCTACTTACGGCCGCCATCTTTGATTCCCAAACGATCAGAGGTGTGAAGTTGTTTCCATATTTCGAAGAAGAAGAAGAAGAAAGGATTATACCCTGTTATTGGGAGAAAGAGGTACATGGGGAGGCAGGGGAGGAACGTTTGGAGATCGAGCAATTTTTTTTTACAGCCAACGGTGCAAAGTCTATAATAAGCGCCCCAAACTCTAGGATTTTTCTATCCCAAAAAAGGATTACGTCAATTTTATGTTAGTGCTCCCCACGCCGCCACCCTCAATCTCAAAATTACAATGGTCAGGGGATGGCAGGATTTACCACCGAAAGGGAAAATGGACAATGTATAGGGAAATAGCAATTTATTTCTTTTTCTCGACGATCAAAAATGACAGCAAAACTGCAATTTTCAGTTTTGATGGGGCTGCTATCATCTTCCCGCCTGTATTTTTTGAGCAGCAATCATAGTATTTGCCTAAAGAAAGATTCTGGAGCCAGAATTCTCTCAGAAAAGCATAGGAAACTTAAGAAATCTAAGTTTTATCTAATTATCTCTAAATCTCTTCAAGAGATTTTCATCACTTGTGTTTTATTAACAAAATACAGGTGACGCCGGTTGAAGGAATATTGGGATATTCCAGTAAATATTATTCAATTATTCGGAAAAACAAGTACACAGTTACATATGTACTTAATCAGTGGCGAAACTAGGGGAAGAGTTAGGGGTGTCCTAAAAGAAATCCATCGCATTATTTTTCCATTCGTTCTACCATTTTATAGCCATAAACATCTCTTATTTTTGTCATTTAAAGATTAGGAGCATCGAAATTCTCATACCTTCCTAAATTACTAGATTTAAAAAATTTACAGCAAGCCCTAGCCCCTAATTATACCCATTTTCTAATTAAATCTACTGCAATGCAGACCAAGCAAGCATTTCGTCAAAAATAGCCAAACATTTAGCTACTTAGCCACCAAGTCGTTGAACTGGCAACAATGCCTTTTAACTATTCAAAAACACTTATCCTTTAAACGTCTAAAAAACACGACACAAAGTATGTTAATAGAGGTATCGGTTTTATTCATTTCCTTGCTGTGAAGGAAGTGGTGTGCTTTGCACAGAATATAGGTCACAGAAAAGCTTAGTGAAATTCTTAAATTCGTCATTAAATAACCTATTTTTAAAGACACATTTTTCCCCCATCTGTCAATTTGCAAAATAGTGCAGAAATCGTTGTATACGAAGATAAACAGTTAAATCTTTTTTTAATACACTAAACTATTAATAGTTGTCGATATATTAACTTTATTAATCGATTATGATTAATGGTCTGGTTTTTATTAATTGTAATTAGTAATCAGGGATGAGGCTAAGGTTTGTTTGTTTAGATTTTGTATGGCGCAAGATCATCTGGCTATACTGCGCTAAAATGAGGCTAAGGGTCCGATACGGAACCTCAACTGCCAATTATATGTGACATCACTAAGCACTTTGCCAATAAATGCCAAAACTATTGTGCCAAATTAAGTAATAGAATTTTAATCAAAACTTAATTTTATTTAATTAATTAGAAAAAAAGACACAGCTGAATTAAAAAAAAAGGCAAGGCTCTTATTTTTCTTTTAAAAGTATACGTAGCGCTAAAAAAAAAATTTAAATACGGTACCAGGTCATTAATTTAAAAAAAAAAATGGCAGCTTGAACACTCGATGGTATTCACAAAAGCCCAGTTAATGAAATATAGACATGACGATTTTAAGTTTTTATAATTAAATTATTTTGTGTTCGTCAGAATGTTTAATTAGGATTATTAATTACTAAAGGGCTTGCATTAATTACTTAAACATTTCCCATCACCTATTTTTATTGCAAGTCATGGAAAAAAAAGGGGAGTATATGTTCTCCCTTTAAAAAGCAAAAAGCGGGATTTTTAACATTCTTAAAAATAGGCCTTCCAGTCTCCTTTGCTAAATTCATTCTGATAAAAAAAATGCAATGCTGAACATATAAAGCACCTCTTGACTTTAGTCATAACGTTGTGGAGGTCGAATTTTGACGCCGGAAAGAGCGTATTGACGCGTTTCAAACAAACATCACCGTCCTCCATCAGAAATCGCGCTCTCCTCAGAGAGTAAACCCCAAGAGGACTTCAGTTTGTTTGGATTTTTTATGGCGCAAGAGCATCTGGGCTATACTGCGCCAAACAAGAGGACCAGGTGGCGTTGCAACCAGACAAGCAATACTAGCATAAAATGGCAACACTATGTTCACTCCTAACGAAAGACGAAGATGTTTGTCTGAAACACGTTTACAACAGTTTTATTAACTAATAATATAGGCTGCATCGATTTTGTACTTATACCTTTCACCTAATTTATACTTGCAACCATTAGTAAAAACAGGGGTCCTATACGTATGAAATGCTGAAATACGAAAGGCCTTTTATTATCTTGTGGTTTACGAAATGGGAAGAGGGAACGTAAACGAATTTGCATTCTATATCTATTAAAAAGCATTATAAATGAGCACAGAACCCCATGAAATATTTGAATTTCCCCCCCCCCCTCGAGTTTAAGAAACTTGTAGATGTAATTCCTTCTCATTTTGATAGAATCATTTCACTCTGATCTAGACTAGGGCTAACCTGCCAATTTTGTAGACCACGAAAATTCGGAAATAATCATTATCTTGGAAAAAAAAATCACCAGAAGTCAAATAACACCTGCCAAATAATATCTGTTACCTCCAGCCCCTATGAGGTGGGGTATGGGGAAGGAAGCTAATTTATTTGACGGGGAGGGGGGGGGGGGCATTACAACCTCTCCCGGGTTACCCACCAACAAAAAACAATAATCGCAAAGCCGCAGAAAGCGACTGCTTGTACCAATTAGCCATTTCGTGCGGACTCCCGCAGGTAAGGGGAATGTTTAAGAAACGCAATGGGAAGTCCGACCTTCGTTCGTTCTTTTGGAAGGGAGGGGAATGAAAAATTGTCAATAATCTGGGAGGAGACAAGAAACGATAAAAAGTAGCAGACGATGTCAATAGGTCGTCATAGTACTATTCCAATTTCGTCTCTGTTTCCGAAAACGTCTCTCCAAGAATGTGGGGTTTTTTTAGTTCCTTTTTCCCTCTAAAAAGGCTCACGAAAATCCCCAGAAATAGCGCATAGTCTATGAGTGATTAGAGCGGTTACGGTGATCGGGGTTTTGAAAAATGCTTACTGAAACGTTTAATACTCACTGACTTTATGGAGCATGCCCTAAAGATATAAGCTCACTGGTTTCACTGGATATACACTAAAATTAAGTATGACTACTATTTCATTGAATATTCATACGTTTGGCGAAAATGTCTAGGGCAGTGATTCCGAAGGTTTTTTTGGCCGTGCACCCTTTCAATGTTTCCATTCACCTTGGAGGAAAAAAAAATTCCCCGACTTTTCCAACAAAATTCCCTGGCCGACCCCAAACAAAGCTTTGAATTGAACTTCACTTTAGGAGATTCCAAGTATTACGTAAGCCTTTGATGTGTGGGAGGGGGGGCAGTTGGTCTTATTTTCCTATGTTAGCCAATGTTAATTTTTGCTTACTAGGGGGGGGGGGTTGAAATGGCCAAAATATTGCTTACGTAATACTTGAACGCTCTCTAAAGTGGGGGAGGTGTTATGTAGCAGTATTAGTTTGAATCTACTGATTTAAGACCATAATTCACGTCCTTAAAATCGTGACATCATCCTCCACCACAGGTTTTATGAGCCTCTGTTTCAAGTTATTTTCCACCTGTACTTAATTGCAAACATAGCAAAAGCATCTTTGCTACTTTTGGAATTAAGTAAAAGGAATGTCCGTAGTGAGAGTAGTAGCATTATTGGCATATCAGTAGTGTCATAAGCGTACGGGGTTATGGGCTCAAGGGGGGGGGGGGAGTTATGGAACTACAACTCACATATTCCTATGTTAAATATACAAAATTTCATTGCAATGGGGGGTTACAACCCCATCAACACCTCCCTGCCTATGCCAATGAGTGGTGCATATCAGGAAATAAATGTCCTCTGCCCCTCCTTCATTGAATTCAGCCCCTGAGGTCCTTGCGCCGGCCCTGAAACCCTATTCTGAGTTTGCATCAACATTGAGCAACAGCCATCCCTAAATAATTAATATTTGGCGGGAAATTACCGCACGCTATTAAAAAAGATCTTTGCAAACTATTTCATCCATTTGTTTTACGTCTAAGGACTCCTCTAGTTTTACGTCTTAGGAGTTACCTAGCCTTACGTCCCTAGACTGTTAAAAAGAGCATTTGAAACAGGACAGCGAGCGAAATCACGAAGAAGTCCCTCACGGCATAGTAGCCAAACGATATTCCGCAAGTACTCCAAATGGCAACACTTCAACGAAGTATTTCCAGCAGTAGCCTTCCCCCCCAATTTCCTTCCCTACCACTGAGGAAAAGAGGGAAGAAAAATCACTACCTTCGGATATCTACAGGGGCCCTGATACCCGCTAGCTTCGTTTACGGCGAAGTTAATGGACGGTTCTCGTTTAATAGCCTCCATATGCGGGGGGGAAATGGCCTGGGTAGGATAGGAGGTGCAGCTAGAGTACATTAACTTCCCGAGGGTTTCGACTTTTAATGAACACACACCGGTTTTCTTCTAAGCTGGCAGTTGTGGGGGGGGGGGCAAGTGGGGGGGGGAACCTCCCTATCGGAGGTTCAAACCGGACCAATTTGGTAAGACGGAGAGGGCTACCCCTATTTCCCCCACTCGTCGATGAGTCTTCGAAAACGCGTTTGGTCAACTGGCCCAGCCCTGTTTTTTTCTTCCTTTCTTTTCCTATGCTGGAGGCTGATCTGAGAATCAGAAGTTACTAACATGGGCTACGATCGAAAAGACCAGGACCAAAATGGAACATGGCGATTATATTTCCTAATCTAAATAGTATTTCGTAACCAAATGAGATTTTGGTTTTATTTAACAGACTAAAAACGCTGTTATACGTTAATCTAATGGTAAAGTTTACATATAATTTTTTTATGAAAAATAATGGAAGTTTTTTTGCTGGCAAAAATCGGAGGAGAGGGGGGTGATTCACTTCAAGGATAGGCGGGAAGTTCATAATGTGTTACTCAAATGAGTCAATTCACAAGAGCCAGTCAGTCACAACTGATTGGTTTGAAAGAGTTGTGATTCAGTGAATCCTTTTAAAGTCAAAAAATGTAGACTTCATCTTGACTGATACAGACGTTTAGCTAAATAGGTTTTTAATACTGAAATTATATTTTGTAATTGCTTTTTTTTTTTTATTTATATCCCATGAAAATAGAACTGTTAGCTAAATATTTAAACAATTTCATAAGCCTCATATGTATAATGCAATTTTTTGTTTAAAAAATATCATAAAGTTGATAAAGGTAAATTTGTTGTATATTTTAGCGGTCAACCCGACTTCTTAAATACGGGGTGATAATATATGAAAGATATACTATTTTAAACTATCCCAACTTTATATGAAAAGAACTTTGCTACTTTTCCCTTAATTATGAATTTAATACAAGATACACATTTTGGAAGTCAAAATTAAGTCAGAGAGAGTCAGTGCCTAAAAAGAGTCCTCATGACTTCACGTTCGTAGGAGATTCAACCATTGGATACAGAAGTTAGGAAAGTTTTCTTCAACTTTTAGAACGTTTCGAAATTCTATGACTATTCTAGGTTCTTCAGATGCATTGGGAACCCTAACCCAGGGTCCGTTCGTAATATAAACTCTGTATTATGTTTCTGCCATTAGATTTACAACGGACAAACTCGGAAAACTAGCCTGAAATGCAATTATCGTACAAATTTCGGATGAGGGGGGAAAAAAACACGAAAAATAAACAGCAGATGAAACTCTTAAGCGCCAACGAATTTTATTGGCAAGGTTAATCAAACCACCTCAGATCATTAGTTGCCGTTTTTCAATTGGAAAACGAAATTTTGAGTGGCAGCCACCTGCCTGTCAGTACGATCTCCTGTGCCGCCAGGGGGTAAAAGAAAAAGGGGACCGCCGTTAAAGGAAAAACAGCTAAAAACAACCCCAAGCAGCTATTTGGTTTCTCTGCAGATACCACTTCCAATTTCCACCCCAACGTCCAGAGTAAAAGGAACCCCACCTTTCCCTCCTGGGGTAATGGGACGCGTGGAAGTGAAACGCCTCGTTTTGGCGCCCTACAGGATGGGGCCATAAATTGCAAACGCGCCCCCAACCCCCTGCAATCCTTCTTGAAGACAGCAGCCATATGCCAGGCGAGAAGATCCGATTTCTGCTTTCTGAAGACAAAGAAACGAAACTCTAAACTTTCTTCCTTTCTTTAGGATAGATACTCTTTCAAGAAGAAATGTAACCTCAGATAGTAGCCTCACTCGATGGTGGAGCAGCATTAGAATAGTACAGAAAGTTACCATTTTGTATCTTGAATTCCAAATGCATGGAGGTCTGCCTTGAAGACAAAGCCCTAGGCTTGGTCTGCGAGCAGACCAGAAAAGGCGCTGCTGGCGTGGCTTTCTAACGAAGTTGGACTTGGTGGTACTTACGAACAGCAACAAAAGGAGGAAACGACTGATTATAGATGGCGGTCCAAACCAACGTTTCTCACGACATTTCTTTGTAACCAAACGACACGTCACTATTGTTGGCTACGGCTAATGAAATCTAGGAAATGGTGCTTAACAAAGACAACATAATTAAACAATTGCATAGAGTGCTTGAAAATTGTATCAAAAAGTCACGAATGCAAGAAACGAAGACCACTCATTCAGGGTTCAAATCTCCTACAAGTTTTTCACCAGAAGTGTTTTAAAGTGATAATAATTTACAGATGATTCTCAAATTCAACTATATTAAATATTCACTAGGGGGAGTTCAAGCAATATTTTGGCCATTTTATACCATTTTCGGGTTTAACCACAAAAACTCTAGTTTTCTCTGACTTTCATGGAGGATTTCAAAATTTCTGAGAATTCCAGGTATGGATGGAAAACTTGAATGACTTTTCAAGACCAATGTACGCTGTCAATTTTAAACGAGCTATTGAATTTGCTCTTAACCACCTTGGTATTGAAAAGCAGCGATCCTTTCAGTTGTGAAGCCCTTAAAATAAATATTTAAAAGCAAAAATGAAAAGTACAGTTTCATTTTATGTATTCATCTTCCGAAAACTGGCCATAATACATTCGAAACCCGAAAGGGAAAACATCCGTGAACCCCTTTTCATTCTGACATTTGTTTTCTCCGCAACAACGTGTTCAAAAGGCAGATGCAACACTCAGAAGCACAACCAAATTATTTTGTGCATGGGTGATTTTTCACACACACACACGAGGAAAAATAAACTGGGATGTTGTGGCTATGCGGGAAAATTTTCCCGCGCTTCACTGACACAAATGACAAGCGTTTGGCGCGCACGCTGAGGGAAGCAGTGTTGCCAAACGCCGCAAAAGAAAATTCAACTTAAAATTCATTTACGGAATAACGATAACAAGTCATCCGAGTTATTAAGGAAGGGAAAGTTCCCCGAACCGTTCTGAAAATATCAAGTCATCTGTCACAACGGCCGTCTCCGGAGTTTTTGACGGAACACATGTGGCTCGAGCGATCTTCATCACCGTGCCAACAACGGGAGTCGTTGTTCCGCCGTCTAATTCCCAACCTCCTAATAACACGCGTTAATATAAGGCCCGCTTTTTTCCATTGCCTAGTTCTAAAAAGGACACTTATTATAAATAAAGTCGGGGTAACATAATACTCACGAGATTAGAGGCTTTAAAGGGCAGGAAAACCCCGATTTAGATCGGGGAAGGGGAGAACCGAGAAGAGGGGAGACAGAAAAATCTGTATTTCAAAACTGTTATTTTAGGCGGGATTTTAATTACGACAGACTGTGACTAAGTGTCCTCTCGTGCGGTTAAACTGAGAAGATTTAATTGCTATAGAAGAGTGGATGATGGAGAGCACGTGCAGATGGAATCTTATGATTAATGACTCCAAAAGTTCTTAAATTCTCAGAGGGCACTGCCAACAGAGTAATGAGAGCAAGTAACGTATAAAGTGAACAAAACTAATGCAACGGCGTAACACTATTCAGAATAAATTAAACATATAAATCCAAAGTTGAAGGCGTATTCACATTTACAAAACGAAGTTTCAACGGAAGTTTCGAACTGACTCTGTCGTTCTTCTTCAGGAACACACGCGATGCTGACAAGAAACGACGAAGTCTGTTCGAAACGTATGTTGGACCTTCTTTCATTAAATTTAACTACGCCTAATAATGTTAGGTCAGGTCAGTTCAATACTGTTTGTGTATATATATAATCCAATACATATGCATTACTGTTGCCAGGACAAGCTACAAAGTAGCTAAATCTAGCTATATTAAGGCAAAATTTTCCCTATTTAGCGGGATGCCAAAGGTAACAAAAACGAGCAAAACCACACTCGGCCATCATACATGCCCTGGTGCAAAAGGCTTCAAAAATCAAATTTTCTGTATTTTTTATACTGACTTTTCAAAATTAAACCACCTTTAGTAAGCACTAGGGACGGGACAAATATTAGTTTAGTATTCTTCCTGTATTACTAGTAACTATACATGGCGTTGTGCTATTAGTAATTTATTCAAATTTATAATATCATAAGTTGTCTGATTATCAGCATTATAGCTATTTTCAGATATGATTGCATAACTAAAAGTACTTTTAATTAACAACTAAGGTATACACGGCTAACTTTTTTCATTAACAATAAATTACACCTTGTTAAATTTCAAAAGGTCATGCAAAAAGGGAAGGCATATAAATAATAAAAGTTTAATTTTGAAGAATTAAAAATCGGGTTTTAATACTCAATTTAAACATGAAAAAAGAAAGTAAAGGCTACCAAAATGAAAATATTTTAATAAAAAAATATAAATATTTTGGCTCTTTTTTGAGGCCCCAAAAATTGCGGGGCCCAAAGCCCTGCCTTTGCGGCGATCAAGCCTTGCATATGGGTCTTCCCATAAGAAAGTGCCAGAACCGAACCATCAATACCTCTTAGTTATTCCCACATATATATATATATATTTTTTTTTTCAAATAGATATAAATGGATTAAAACATTACACGAAACTTGACCAGACTCTTACTTACACAACCTTACTCGACTCGTGCTTTTACTTATTTAAAAAATTATTCCAGACTTACACCATACCGACTGAAACCCAAATTTTACTTAAGCCCGTTTGCTCAAACGTTAATGTAATTTACAACAAACTAGAAATTTTGTAAATAATAATAACAACATCGTGAATAGAATACTATACACAAGAAGATAATTCTCTTCAGCTTTATGATTTTTTGTGTAATAATCAGGCCCAACGCGACCACATAGGCGAACAAAGCGACCGCCTAGGGAGGCACCATGAAAGATTTTTTTTTAAGGTTCTTAATACTGTAGGAGGATTGAGATAAAACTTGACAATAAATAAATGGAACTGAATGGATTATTTTCGACTGAATGCCTTCACCAATATGTGCTATTCTTTATACACCTCTCTCTTACCTATTTTGTTCAATATCCTCAATTTCTTGTTTTTTTTTTTACATCAACAGACTTTCCTCTAAACAATTTGCATAAATCTGAATAACGTTTTCCCCATTACCGCTACACCTTTCAGTGGCGCGCGAACAGTGTCACTGCCGCAATAGGGGATTGGAGGATACTCTTTTCTTTTTTATATCTTTGCGCTTTATTACAAGCATTGAGAATTACAATTTTTTCCTTCAACAACAATATACAAGACTATTTTTATGCTTTTGATCATTTATTTGTGTGTTATGAAATAAGCTGTAATTATCATACTTCGTTATAACCGGAGTTATAGCGATAGGGTGAAATGCGCTCTATCTTTTCACTTTCAGTTGTTTCAAGATGTATTGGGAGCAACGATCTTTTTACGGAGTGGGGAGGCGCACACATCGTTCACCCAGGGCGGCAAATTTGCTTGCGCTGACCCTGGTAATAATGTTATACTCGTGTTATCCTATTTAATTACAGAAAGAAGTAAAACTGTGAACGTTTGAGTCGAGCGTTAACGTGATAACATGAGCGTTAACAACCGATAACATGAAACATTTCTCACCCATAAGTAAAAAATGGTGAAAATTCAAATGGTCACATCAAATATATTCTCAAACTCCTTTTGTCCTTAGAAGAATCCAACCAATTCGTTGTTTACGAAGAAAAGAATGTTGTGTAAGCTACGATGTCCCGGTAGTTAGTTCACCGAAGTGGCAAGCCAAAATTTGCAGGTTCGACTCCCGCCCACAACGTTTTCAATCTCGCATCAGATTAATCATCCTTTAATCTATAAAACATTATGAGCTATTGGGAAAAACTGGAACATGAAAACGAACAGCCTCATCATAGTAGCGAAGAATTTAAATTTTGTAATTACTTCCCACATCCTTGAGTAATAATCCCGCAACGATTTAACATGGACAAATACCTTATAAGCCGTGTTTAGCAGATTAATAGACAAAGTAGGCTTTAATATAATTTTCGATCAATTGCCATTAAAGCCAGAAATATGACAGCAAACCTCATTAAAAAGCAATTTTTAAGTCTGCAGATCCATCCAGTGTTGCATTGTTTGGCGGATTATTGCACATTAAGGAAGCGATATTTCAGCTTTCAGACATGTTTAACAACACGTAACCAACAATGGGACAGGTATACATATGGCACTGGAATAAAGCTTTATAAAGCATTGTTAATTGTTTTGGATTACTCAAAAGTCGCCAAATATAGAACCTAATTCCTGTCTTCCGCTCTGCCTTAATTTGTTTGGTATATTGATTCTTTGTTATCTATCTTCTAGGTATCATTCAGTGTCCATTGATAGGGGGGAAAAAAGCAAAAAAAAACCGCTATATTTAGATAGAAAATCAGGAAGTTGGCATCGTTGGCTCACGCATAGGATCCTAGTAAACTTTTTGAGACCCGAAAAAATATATCTGGCTCTAAAATTTAGCGTCGAAGCAAACCAATCATGGTGAAACCACGCTTTCGGTTCTATTCCAATGTAGTTGCCTTGGAAGGTAGTCATAAAACACAGGGCAGCGCATGAACATTTCTACCACCTTACATTTAGGTTTAGTTCTAGCCTTTTTTTTTTTCTTTTTTAGGAACGGAAGACTTCTGGGCTCCCAATTAAAAGAAAGCTCTGTCACAAACAAAAAAATCAATGTCGATGATTGAATGTATCCTTGTATTATAAAAAACATTCGAATAGTTTTTATAAAAACGCAATATATTTCTACAAAAAAAATTTCTTCATGCGTTTTATTTAGTATATCAACTCTAGACCTACGGCATCTGCACACGACCGCATAAGATATCGTAAAAATACGATAAATGTCTTAAAAAAAAGGAGGGATTAAGATTTTTCAAATGCAGTCGTTAACGGAGAATATATGGAGAGGAGGCAACGTACCATGCTCCGCAGCGCGTGAAGCATCAATGTGTTTTCTCTGCACCCTCCACCCACCTTTGATATCTCCGTAAAGCGTCTTGTTGACTGGGGTGTGAAATGTAAAATCTTTATCCTCGGATGTTTTTTCTTCCACAAGAAAAAAAAGGAAACAGCGTTTGAAATAAGCAAACGTCGAATATAAAGCCGGAAAAACGCTTCGACACGCGGACTAATGGCGAAAAGTCTGAGATGCGAGAGGTCACACTCGTCGCTAACGGCGGTTCCCGACACAATTTCTTCGCGGGGTTTTTTTTTTGTTGTTTTTTTTGTGTCGTTTGATGTGTCGTCCTCAGCGGCAACGACGGAAACTAGGGGGACGTGATTCCCACTCCATGAACTTGGCAGCAGGTCACGGTTAAAAATACACACTAAGATCATCTCCGCCAAAAGCTGTAAATTGGCATCGTAGCAGGGACTAAGATTGCTGATCTTACAATTTGCTATGTAAACGGCAACACCCCACTCCCATAATCTTCTATTCTGGACAGCATGGCAATCATATTTGATACGATGGTGTTCCACAACGTCGTGCACAAACAAGGTTTTTTGAGGTATAAATCCCATGCAAACAGCATTACCATCTGTAAAGTAAAATTCTTTAGGAGATAGAATGTTATGTTTTCATCCAAAGACATGGGCTCACATATAGGGGGCTCGAGCCCCCCCCTTTTCGTTCAAAAATTTTTTTTTCCGATACTACTATGCATTTACTTACAGAAGTTTTACAAACACATTTTAAAAGAAGGTACTTATTATGTTTAGCTCATTACTGATTGTCAAACAATATCAATTATTGTTGCAGCATTTTAGTATCTTGTACATTCACTAAAATGTTTGGCAGCCTTGAGGAAAGGTTAATAATTTTCTCACCTCACTCTTACCAGAAGTACTCATACAGGCGCCCATGTCCAAAGCACCTACTTCCTGAAATCACGTGCATGGGCCTGGTGCGCCCTCTAAAAGTGCCCCCCTCAAAACAAACTTGTCCCCCCATGTATAAATAAATATAAATAGATATATTTATAATAAAAATAAAATGGACTGACAAAATCTTTATAAGAAATGATGAACAAATCAAAGAATTATCATTTCAATACAATATTGAGAAAAAACTAACGTAGTGAAATCACATAATGAGAGGTGAAGCATTCAAAATACCCAAATTAGAATTAGAAGAAAATATCAAGGGGGAAAGAACCCCACAGGCAGAAAAAGAGAAGGAAATGGGAGATAGTGGTAGTGGTAGGAAAAGGAGGGTTAAGGAGCTTAACACCCCCACCCCCCCGCTATTTTTCTCTTCAAGCGGCAAGACAATCTAAAACGACATTAGCCCTCCATAATTTTTTAATTGCTGCGCCATAGTGGACGGGTAATGTAAAGACCTGGGTAGGAGAGAAGAAGCACAGAAGGAATTATCCAATAGTATTAAAAAGATAAGGTACCATGATCCCCGTTGAGTCCCACCCCAATCAGAGAAAGACGAAGAATTCTATATTGCTATTTCTGACTAGAAATGGTTTGCTTTGTCTTCTTTTTGGTTTTACGGCTCAAAGACTACAGTGGTCATGCTGCGCCGGGACCTACTGTTTTCCGAGGAATCCGAACCTCTTAAGGCCTAGGGAACCAAACCCCGGACTACAGTGAGCAGTGCGATCTTTATGAGATCTCTGAGTAAGCGTTCTTTTTGCACTGCTGGGAGTCGAACCCGGATTAGCCGCGCAATAGGAGAACGCGTTACCACACTGCGCCACCGCAGGGCGACTAGAAATGGCTAAGACTAAGTTGGTTTCAGTGGCGCCCATATCAGTAGTCTTGGTGGGGGGGCGACGCTGAGAAAAAGCATTACCTTCTGCTCTCTCACGCAAGGTTGTTAAACATTTTAGCAAATGTGCAAGATACTAGAATTCTATAAAAATAATCGATACCATTTGATGATTAGCAATGGGCTAAAAAAAAAAAGTAACTTATTTTAAAATGTGACTGTAAAATTTTTGAATGCACAGCAAAACTAAGAAAGTCAAATTTTTAAACAACGAGTGGGGGGGGGGCATAACCCCCCGCCCCCTATATGAGCTCCCATAGTTGTTACTAAAATTTACAGTATTAAACGCCTCTTTTTCTGCTTAGCGATTTCCAGCTAAAAAATAGCCATAAAGCAAATCTACGAATAAATTATTACTTGCCAAGAGGTCCGGAACAATTTTCCCTGTTTCTGTGATCGCGTCACGGGGTGCACGAAAGGTGATGGTTACATTCCTGACGTCACGCAATCAAAAATGCGTTAGATAACGCTTATAGTCCCACATTGTAAGCGTTGGATAACGCTTACAGCGTGGGACTGGCGTTTTTACTAGCCTCCCATTTACGAGTTATTAGGTTGGTCTCAGAAAGTATCCGGGAATGTTAAGTCCTATTTACGAACTTTTTTGGTTCAGTACGAGTTCGTAAAGTCGAGAGTCAACTGTACAAGCAAAGATTTATTAAGTACGTGCCTTAAAACGGCCACTCATAATTCTGCCTAAAGCGACCAACCTCTATTCTGACAACGAAACGGATAAAAAAATACAAATTTTACATTTTTTTCGATTATACTAAAAAGGTA
Source organism: Dysdera silvatica (assembly GCA_006491805.2). Classification (NCBI taxonomy): domain Eukaryota; kingdom Metazoa; phylum Arthropoda; class Arachnida; order Araneae; family Dysderidae; genus Dysdera; species Dysdera silvatica. Next base: position 96,363,173 of record QLNU02003225.1, on the reverse strand, counting down.
TGTCTGTTTTTGGAATGGAATAGTAAGAAATATCACTTATTACATACAAGGAATAGTGGAATGCGGAACAGTAACATCCGATAATTCTACACTGGGGGGCGTAATCTATGGGCGTGCTTAAGAGGAATGTTTACAACGGGCGGTTATAAGAAAATATGGTTTTAACTTACTTTTTAAATTTACTTTAACTAATTTTTTAATTGAGGTTCGAACTTACAGAGAAAACAGTGAATATTCAGAGAACATGGTAAATACATTCATCCCCTCAGAACACAGCGAGCGCTGCTTTTTACCAAAAAATATTAAAAGCTTTCGTTTGAATTGAAAGGAAAAAACTGAAAATTACCTAGAAAATTCTATGAACAAACTTTGCTTATCTTATCCAACTTCCTAATTTTTCGAGTACACGGAAAGATCAATTTAAATTATTAATACTAATATAAAAATTGGAAAAAATTTCAAAGGCGTTCGATTTTGAAGTCAACGAACAGACGAGGTCGATAAAATTTTCAGGAATCCCTACGGTAGGGAAAAATCCCGAAATGAAATGCCCTAGAACAGGAAGCATTGACAATGGAGAGCCTCGAACTAGTGATCTAGACTTCCATTGAAGACACGAAAAGCGCTAGAATACGCGCAAGTTACCAAATAAGCAGTATACTCTTTCGAGAAAAACTCAAACCTTCACTGACTACACAGTTTAACCTGGCTATAAATATAAAATGAATACCTAGTTATATAATTAAACGACTTGCTTGGTTACATTCGAAATATACAGGACAAAAAAAAACAAAAAAAAAAACACTCTATATTACGAGAGGAAACACTAGGGACAAATCTAATACATTTTCTCGCTAACTTGAAAGAAGCACCTAAACACAAATTTGCTCACTTTTTACAAAAATTTTTGTTTTAGAGAGCTTAAAACAAATAAAGATTTTTCAAACAACGTTGCGTAAATATGCAAAATTCTAAGATTTGAATATGTTATATACAGGGAAGTCCGTCTGTAATAATACTGCATATAATCATAAATCTGCCCATTACGATATTTTCCATGGTCCCGATAGACATGGGTTCAACTTTGTTTAAAACGATATACAGTTGAATCCCACTATAACAAAATTCAAGGGACCGAACTTTTGGCTCACTACATCCAGGTGTCCGTTATATCCGATCTGATAAAAAATAATGAGTCATTGGACAAGACCAAGAAATTAGTTCGTTATAAACCGGGTTTGCTATAGCGAGGTCTGACTGTATTGTCCATGCCTCTAAAATGCCATTATAAACAGATTTCACTGTATGCGTATAAATGAGGATATACGTTTTTTCTATTCGGTCAACGTTTTTTAACACTATTTTAACAGAGGCCCGGTTTTAACGAGCAAAACTGGCCATCTCTTCATATCTATTATAAGCGTGTTCGTACTTTTTTTACATTTCATCAGTAACGTAGAGTTTTCAAAATTATAGGGGGGCGAGGGCAGGAACATATTATATACATTTATGCATTAAAATGTATGTAAAATTTAGATTGATTTCAAATTATTTGGGGAACTCGGGGCCCACATTTACGCCTATACATTCTGTACTTGGATTCCATTTCCAAACGCATCTGGCGCAGTATAGCCCAGATGCTCTTGCGCCATAAAAAATCCAAACAAACAAACAAATCGCAATTCAGAAACCGTAACCAACGGACCTACACCATTGGACAGTCCCGGGAAGTAATACAAACGCTCGAAGACTATATAAATACATAAGAATAATAGTAGAGGTCAGTAGAGTAGGATAAAAAAATAAATAAAATATCATTAAACTTCGCGTTGTTAATGCAACACAGTACCCACTTCCAAAGCAAAGAATAACACGCGATAGATTATCAAAGCGCGAGTTTTAACTTTTCACAATGATGATTGACTATATGCAATCTGATAATAATGATGATGATGAGTTCACTGATGAGCCATTGTTAGAAATCATCAGGATGAGGACTCGTAACCCTTTAACCCAAAACGAACAATTTCGTTAAGCATTACGCGAATTATCGTAAAGTGCTACGTATATTGTCGGAAACATTACGTTAGTTATCTTATAAGGAAACTGAATGATTTTTCAAGGATATTAGGAAAGGAGTCGACTGGCATCAATTCGTCAAGTAAAATCGCCCACGGCTCTATCTCCATTGAGGAAAAAAAAGAGATAAGTTTCTAAATAATTGCATTCCATAATAATGAAGCCCCTAAGTTCGTTTAATTGAACCTTATGAAGCCCCCCCGCGGCAAAGGAAACACTATAACAGGACAAAGGCATCTATAGCAATACCATGGGCGCACATGTGAATAATTCTAGAGGGCGTGTAGAGCTGAGAAAATCATTACCTCATTTACAAGCCTGTCAAACATTTTAGTGAATGTACAAGATACCAAAATGCTACAAAAATAATTGATACTGCTTGACAATTAGTAATGAGCTAAAAAGTACCTTATTTTAAAATGTTACTATAAAACTTTTGAAAGTAAATGCACAGTAGAATCGGACAAATTAAATTTATAAACGGGTAGAGGGCTCCTCTTTAAGCAATGCCAACAACATTGAGTTACTTTTGGTCAGATTTTCGAATCTGAAGGACCAATTAAAATCCAAAGTTCGTCGTCTTTAAAGGTATATATGAAGAGTTCTCTCCTCGAAAAGGCTCGACTCCATGAGCCCATATAATTTTACGCCTATGAGAGGAGCCAAAAATTAAAGGAACCCAGAGAAGGTCGTTGGGGGGGGGGACAAAAATAAACTTTTTACACACGAAATAATGGAGAAACCCCCACTTTTTATTCGAAAAAAACATCCGCCTTTTATTAAAATTTATCGTATTCGCTCTTTTACATTTTTATTAACAAACAGGTGGGGCTTGCCCCCCCCTCCCCTCCCCCCACATTAATTTGAAATAAATTGCAATTTTACATATATTGTAATATATAAATGTTCATATGTCACTTCAACAACAAATACCTGAAAGCTCCATTTGGTGATGATAATGCTATTTTACCCCGGAAAAGCTTTTTATATACGCAATATAATCTTTAGTATATTAACCCTTCAATGCATATTTATTTTTAAACCACTTTTTTTAATATTTATGAAAAACTGAATTTTAACTTTGTAATTAAATTTAATAAAATTTAATGAAAACTTAAATTTTAACTTCGGAGAAAACTGACTTTTTGAATACCGAGTTCAATTGAAAATTATAATAATTAATATACTAATCAGTATGTACTATAGAGTTAAATAAACTGCTATCTTTTCACAAAGTATGAAATTTCGCAATATACAAAAAAACAGACCGTTGCATAAAAACCACTATCGCAAGGAAAAGTCAATATTTAAAAAAAAAAATCAACTTGACAAATTAATATATAAATTTGATTATAAATAAAAAGATGAAGTTTTTATTAAATTTCTTTGGGAGAGTTCAAGTATTATATAAGCAATATTTTGGCCATTTCATCCCCCCCCCACCCGGAAAGTGAAATTTAACATTGTCTAACATAGGAAAATAAGCACAACAGCAACCCCCCTCCCGTCAAAGGTGCTTACGCAATACTTGAACAGTTCCTTTTACCTGATTGAACCCAGGGGAGCAACAGTATAAAAATTTTGGGGGCTCAAGAAAGGAGGCGTTAAGGAGAGAATATGCCTTGATATCGAATGGGGGGGGGTACTTGATCCCCCTGAATTCACTTCGTACATCACTGATTAGAGCACTGAGGTAACTAGCTTCGAGGAATAGGGGTTTGTATAATAAATAAATACTATACACATAGCACATAAATACTCTACACATAGCATTTATTTGTAGTTTTCGATTTTATAAGGGGAGCTAAGCTGTCACTAGCCCCTCCCCCGATTGCAATGTGCAATTAATTGCGTCAACTCTACGGAAATCAGGTTCGACCCTAATTAATTCTCACAATCTCGATGAATTAATATCTAATATAATTAACGTTTCACCTGTGACATGCTAGAAGTTCACCCCTACGGAAAGAACACTTCAAGGGTCCTTTTAATGCTCTATCAAACTCCAAAGAGAACTCTCTGAGAGGCTGAGATTCCCTACATCGGGTATATTGCACAAAAATCGCCAATTCGCACAAGTTTAGCCGAAACCATATTAATGTTTTTTCCGGGTTCTTACTGGCAGGCATTGGAGGAAAAAAAATCTGAATTTGTTCTTGTAAAATTCCCTGAACGATTGCGGGGAAAACTATTTGTTTCGCTGGAGATTTAACTATTCCAAGAAAGTGGGAAAGTTTCCCCTGACTTTTCCAGGTTTGACCAAAAATTCTCGGCTCTAATACTTGGTTCGTTATCGCCTCTAAAACTAGCGCAATTTCAGAGGATTCTAGAGCAGTGTTTCCAAGAATTCAAAACCTGGCAATTGGCACACAGTGACTAGCTGCCGTTGCTTTTTTACGGCGGGAGAGTACCACCGCGTTTTAATTGATAAGTTCTTTGAAGCCCCCCTACCAGGCCACTGATACAGGAAAAATACTGATTCGCAAAAAATCTCCTTGCGTCAGAGAAAAACAAGTAGCGCTCGCTCAGTTTGTTTGGGCTTCGTACACACCTACAAGACATCACATTCATGTGATATGGCAATGTAGCGGAGTTTGCAGCGTTTTTCAAGGGAATAGAGTGAGTTTTGGGTAACGAACTAAGTATTGTCACCAAATTTCTCGATTTTCCTTAAGTCTTGGGGTCGATTTCAAATCCCTTTACAATTCCGGGTTCTTCTGGAACGTGAAAACCCGTTTCTTT
>QLNU02003225.1:96332738-96358252 GCA_006491805.2 Dysdera silvatica | reverse complement strand
AAGACAGCCGGAAACATCGTAGGACCGTGAAAGGTTATAGAGGAGGGGGAAGATATTGAAAAGCTCGGTTTTCTCCTGTCCAAACTGCCCTAGGGGACCCTGGAGAAAAACAGGGCCCCCTTCTTTCTCTGCCAAGGGGAAGCAAGGGGGAGTGTGGGGAGCTTCTATCGTAGAACCTCTCATAGTAGATACCCTCCCCCCCACCATCTTATTATACGGTCCTCCAGATGACAAGGCAAACACGACCGCTGTGAGGTGCTCTGCTTCTTTTCCTCCACATTCTCCCTCCTTTTCTTGAGAAGGGAGGGGGCAATTGCCCTCACCTAAGGGGTCCCCCTACACTTCACCTGAGACGCGTGCAACGGCAGCTGTTCGACGAAACTGTCTTCTTTTTTTTCTTTTCTTCCTCATATTCTACCTGTTCCTTAAGATGCCTTTCTTTAATGGAGGGAAAACTCAAGAGGAAATGAAAAGCCTTTGACAGCGAACTATCACTGGCGCCAGAAGATGCTATCCAATCAAACTAAAGGGATATTCAGTAAGAGATAGAGGGAGGAGTTAATTATTATCACTTTAAATATAAGGTAATTGACATCAAGGTGTCAATTTCCTTATATTTAATATGTTGTTTATTTAATATGTTTAATTTCCTGCATTTAATACGTTGTAAATATATTAGTATTTACAACGTATTAAATGCAGTAGCATCTCATTAATCCGAACTACGAATAATTGTGACCGAGATTTGTTCGGATTAACTGAAATATTTGCTGCAGAATCTAATGTGGGCTATAATTATTTGGTATGTGGTATTTTGGAATGCATGTGTAACAAACGAAAGACGACCGAAAATCTCCTTTTCCTTTATGGGATATTTCCTGGGCCCGATCATGACTTTGCAGGGCATTAGGCCAGGTACAGATTTGGGGCCCCCTGTTCTCACGAAAATTTGGAAATACCCTCAGAAGTGAGCTGAGCCCAGTTCGGAGGATCATTGCAGAATTGGGCTTCATCGTAAGTTGGATAGGTGTAAATAGTAACAAATGCACAATCAGCAAATCGTACACATACAATACTGTTGCCAGAACAAGCTACAAAATAGCTAAATCTAGCCATATTAAGAAAAAATTTTCCCTATTCAAAGGGTTCTGATACTGGAATATGTATAATTTTGTTGAATTTTTTCTCCAAAGGTAACAAAAATTAGCAAAACCACGCTCAGCTATCACACATGTCCTGATGCAAAGAGACTTCATAAATCAAATTTTCTGCATATTTTATACTGACCTTTGAAAATTAAGCCATCTTTAGTAGGCACTAGGGATGTGACAAATATTCGGTTGACATTCAGCCTGTGTTACTAGTAAATATAGATAAAGTTGTGCTATTAGTGATTTATTCAGATTTATAATGTAACATATTATCTGATTATCAGCATTATGACTATTTGCAGATACCCCATGATTGTATAACCAAAAATGTACTTTTAATTAAAGACTAAGGTATACACTATTAACTTTTTCATTAACAGTAAATTTCAAAAAACTACATCTTGTTAAATTTAACAACTTCCTTGCAAAAAGGTAAGACATATAAAAAATAATAAAACTTTAATTTTGAAGAATTAACGATTAGATTTTAATTTGATTCTCAATTTAAACATGACAAGAATTTATTAAACATAATAAAATTTTAAACGTTGAAAAAATTGAAAGTAAAGGCGACTAATGTGAAAATATTTTAATAAACAAATATAAATATTTTGGCTTTTTTTTTTTTAGCCCCTAAAATTGCAGGGCCCACAGCCGGAGCTTTGAACGCCTTTGCTGTAATCAAGCCCTGGATATTTCAATTGGTTCGCCCACTGCACTATTTGTTTGCGCTTTGTCGGTCGGGTGTCGTTGCAGACGATTGAAAAAAAAAATCGGATTAACCGAATTTTCGGATTAGTGTTCTTCAGATTAACGAGTCTCTACTATAATATAATTGAGATCTAAAAAATTGTGTTCATTATTGATAATCGAAAATATTATAAACATGTTTTAAAAATATTTAAGAGGGAGAAACTAAATTCGTTTTTAACTAGATTTGGAAAACGTTTCTAGTTCATTTTATATTTTTTCTTAATTTATTTTGCTTATGTTTTGCTTATATAAAGAAATATAATAAATGAAGTTTTTAAAAAGCGGTAGGCATAATGATTATAATGTGTTATACCTGGAATGTGTCTGATTAAAACATATACACATCCCTCACTTCCTCTTTTAAAGTGTTTTTAAATTCTTTATAATTCCTTATTTTTCTTGTTTTCTCACTTAGTGCATTCCATAATTTTAGTTCTCTATACTCTATGTTTTTTCTGCTCTTTTCTGTTTTTATTTTAGGTACATGTAACGTTTCGCCCCCTCTCAACATTAATCCTCCATTCAAGTATGTTCCGCATGTCATATTATTTCATCAATTTCTTTATTTTTGATTCTTTCGTACATTTTGCTCAATATACGATATTTGTTTAATTTATTTACCGGAATAATACCAATTTCTTCCAACACGACGCTCCAAGCCCACTTCTGGTTACCATACAGTGTTGCAATGAATTTGTTCTAAATTCTTTCTATTAATTTTAGATTTAATTTCCCCATATTTCCCCAAACACAATTACAGTACATAAGATGACAATGAACAAATTCGTAGTATATTTCTATTTTTATATTTTTTTGGTAATAATCTTGCTATTTTTTTTAATTAACTTATACCTCTACTAATTTTCTTAGATATTTTGCCTATATGTTCGTTCCATGTTGTCTTTCGTCGTTGTTGCTCACAAAAAATCTAATTGATCAATTTTGCTAATGATTTCACCATTTGTTAACATATACCCTCCGATTCCCAGTTTTACTATATTTTTTTTTATTATTGAATATCAATATTTTTGTTTTATTACCATTCACTTTTATAGTTCATTATTGTTAAACCATTCTTCTATTTTCGCCAATTTCTTTCCTTGTCTTATCCAGCTGTCTCTCCTGGTCTCTATCCCATATTATTGTACTTAAGTCGTCCGAAAGGATATTTTCCGTGCCCGTATCCGGGGGGGGGGGGTCTTAAGGACCGGTCCTCCCCCGAAACTAAATTTTTAATGGGACTTGGCTACGGCCTTGCATGCTGTGATTGTATCAATACATGCTGTAAAAATTTTTGAACCACCCCGAAATTAAATCTTGGCTACGGTCTTGACATTTCCCCTTCATCCTCCCCTGTCTTAAAAATGGTCATAACAACATGGTCTTAACTTTGCTCATCCTATATAAAATAGAAGAAAACAAAGGAACTAAACTTTAAAGGAACGTTAGAAACGTTCTAAGTATTTCGATGGGTGGGGCCCGGTGTGAAATATAAACACAAATGCTGTAAGCTCCAGTTAATTCGAGCCATGGATAATCCAATGTTCCGTTAATGTGTGCGCATTGCTTTTTGCATGTGCGAATACTATCTATTAGAGCCAAACAATTTCCTTTAAGATCGACGTTAAATTTCCCTGCCAAAGGAATATTCTTTGCCGGCCGTCCTCCGATAATCGAATAAAACGACAATGCTATCATGAAAACCAGGGCTTAAATTTGAAGAAAAAAAAATGTGTAAGAGAAAATTTGTCTTCGCAAAAGTCCACCCTTTGTTATAGTGGAATACAAAAGCCTCACGTTAAATCCGTAGCCCCCACCCCCACCACTTTATCGTCAAGACTAGAAACATTGGCGTACGCAGGGGGTGTTTGTGGGGTTTGTAACCCCCCTCCATTTCAATGAAATTTTTTATATTTAATATAGGAATATGTGAATTGTAGCTCTGTAACCCCCATTGAGCCTATAACCCCACTTATGAACTTTCTGCCTACGCCTATGACTAGAAGTGAGGTCTTTTCTCAATAATTAGTCTGATCTAGAGCCCCTAGAATTCTAGGCCGACGCCTCAGACGCCATTTTGTTGTACACTTCCGGTTTCATAACACAACATTTACCATTGGAAAATTAATTATCTTCTTCTTCTTCTTCTTCGTACAGGATCTGTTGTAAATCTAAACATTTTATGATTTTTTTCTACAGTGATTTAAACGATTTACAGCGGCACACCCACCCATTTTACCCTATTTTATTAAAAATAACGCACTTGTAAATCACTCAACTTTAATACAGCAGTGAATGAGATCATGTGATACAATGACAACAAAATGGCAGATGGTGCCAGCTCCCATAGGCGTATGCAGAAAGTTCGTAAGGGGGGGGGTTATGAGCTTAATGGCAGAGATGTTACGGAGCTACAACTCACATATTCTTATGTTAGTTATAAAAAATTTCATTGCAATGGGGGGTTACAACCCCATCAACACCCCCCTGCGTACGCCAGTGCCAGCTCCATTTTTTAGGAGTCTTTGTCTGATAAAGCCCTTTGATAAGAAGGAGGTTGGGAGTTAAAAAATAATTTATTTTGAAAAATTATTTTCCAGGGGGGGCTCACCCCCTCTATCCCCAGATTGGCCAAGGCTCTGGTGTATCCTTTCGTTATAACCAAACTCGTTTTAACCGGGTCCGACTCTATTGTTAGAAAACGGGTTTTAAAAGAACTAAACGGGGTGAGAAAACTGCTAAAGATTACCAAGCAAAGGTTTTATGCCTTCGGCATACGGTCCTAAAAGTGCTAGAAAGCAAATTACAGGGTAGACGAGGACCAGGAAGGCCGAGGAAAACCTCCTGCCTACAGACAAATGTCGGTGTAAACCTGTAAGAATTTTGCAAGAGCTACCACAAGCAAAAAAATCGGAGAAACGTGACCATCTTGTTATAAAACTAGTCAGCAGACTGAACCGAATGAATTAAATGGTTATTGAAATCAAGATGCACATGGATGAAAAAGGATACATAATTATGTGGTTTCACAATCCTTTTGTCATACTTGCATGTCATATGTCGGACGTAACGTTTCAGTGGCGATTATTTCGCGGAAAGAGAATACCTTTCGATATCAGACAGACTCTGTCATTTACCAATTTGACTTCTTTTACATTTCTGAGTGAAAGAAAAATAGAGTGCCTTGAGAAGGTCCATAAAAAGTTTACGTCAATCTTCTACTGCGCATGCGTTACTGCATCTGCAACGAATATATTAGCAACGTAAGATATTATTACCCTTCACAGGGATAACACAATTGCCAAATAATGGTCAACACAGAAAAGCCTCCGGGGCGAAATTTTTGTGAGTTTTTTCGTGGGGGAATTTATTATACAATAATGTTTGCCACCCACGTATATTTAGCTCAAACTAGAGCTTTTTGTTTTTGGAGAAAAAGAGACGCCGTCCTCATCCTGGATTCGAACCAGGGTCCCCACGTTGAGCCCGCGGTGTCTTGACCTACTAGACGAATGAGAACAAGAACAAACGCATTTTTCTCCGTATATGAGGATGTAAGATATTATTACCCTTCACAGGGATAACACAATTGCCAAATAATGGTCAACACAGAAAAGCCTCCTGGGCGAGATTTTTGTGATTTTTTCGTGGGAAAATTTATTATACAATAATTTTCGGCACACATATAAGTAGCTCAAGCTAGAGCTTTTTGTTTTGGAGAAAAATTGACGCCGCCCTCATCCTGGATTCGAACCTGGGTCCCCGCGTTCAGCCCGCGGTGTATTTACCTACTAGACAAACGAGGACAAGAACAAACGTTTTCTTCTCCGTATATAAGGATGTATGATATTATTACCCTTCACAGGGATAACACAATTGCCAAATAATGGTCAACACAGAAAAGCCTCCGGGGAGAGATTTTTGTGAGTATTTCGTGGGGGAATTTATTATACAATAATTTTTGCCACCCAATAATTGTTATATATCACAATAATTGTTATATTAGTAACGAACTGCAGTAATATCTCCTATGAGGTTCCTAAAAAGGGGAGCTGGCGCATCCGCCATTTTGATGCCTAAGTTATTGTTGCAAATTGCGACATCTTAAAAGTTGCGCCAATGTTTACAATAGTCGGATAATGGCGGAGTGTTGATTATTTCTATGCCAAAATAGCGATCATTGCGCTAAAGAGGAAAACCTTTATCACCAAGGCAAATGGAACCAGACGGACAACAAAATGGCGAATGATGATTCGGCCTATAATTCTAGAGGCTTTGACCTCCTATAAGGGACACCTCCAAATAAGTGATACCTCTATTTAAGGAACGATTCCTCTGGACCCCAGTATATGTATGTATCATACATTTACCTCCGAAGAAGGGACACCTCTATTTAAGGGTCGAAATGTCCGGTCCCGTGGGTGTCCCTTATTGGGCGGTTACACTGTATTTATAAATATAAACTAATGGTTAATTTAAGTAAATTTTTCTAGAACTTTAAGTTTTCATTAACCTTATGTTTCCCAAATGGAGTTTACAGCTATACTTGTATATCTATAATTCGTCCTTTCTCTAGGCCAGTGGTTCCCAACTCAATTTAAGCCGCGGACCACTTTTCCACTTCAATTGGACTCGCGGACCACTTTTCTATTTCAATTGTACCCGCTGACCACTTTGAAAAATTCTCACGAGTTGACTGCAAGACTTTAATAAAAAAGGGAACCGGGTCTTTTTTTTAGGGGGGGGGTGTTCGTAAAATTGTTCTTTGGTAAAAAAAAGGAATAATAAACAGAAAAAAATAAAATCTAATGAGAATACGGTCAAACCTCGTTAAGATGAACACGCTTAAGACGAATTACTTTTAATACGAACCGTTTTCTGAAATTCCGTCAGATTGTAAAATACTACAAATATGCAATCAATTTCATTTTTATAATTAATTTTATAGTTTTTTTTTTTTAAATAATGACCAGTCTCGTGGACCACCAGTTGGGAACCACTACTCTAGGCCATGAGGTACTGTAGCGGTAACGCATCTGTCTTCCGTGCAAAAGTCCGGGTTTGACTCCCACTGATACCCAGCTGCTTTTTTGTTTTTTCTATCGATCTGCAGTCCGGAGTTTGGTTTCCTAGGCGTCAGGGGTTCAAATCCTTAAAGAACTGTAGGTGATCGGGCAGCAAGATCATTACTTTCTCCAAGATATAAAAGAAAGATAACCTTTCTGCATTTTACGAATCTCTTGCGAACTGTCTTAACTATCTAAACCTTATGAACCCGATCTGGGATTTACCGAACTTATAAGGAGAAATTCGAGTCTCATGCGAACTGTTTTACTTCGGAAGTCAAAGCCATGGCTACGCGGCTGTAGTCTTTACTGCAACTCTACTTTATCTATCCGTACAGTAATGTCTCATAGAGATGAACTCGGGCTCAATTTTCGAAGCCCGAGCCCGAAGACTTGCAATTTGAGCCCGCGCGAGCCTGAAAAGTCAGTTTTCGGATTCAATGGCATCCATCTGATGAGCCCGGGCTTGCCCGAGCCCAAAAATAATGCTAAATACAGAGCCCTGGTCCGTTTTGGGCCCGAGCCCCGTGTTCGGGCTCTCGGGCTCGGGCTGAGCCCGTCTCATCTCTAGTGTCCAACCCTTTCCAGTACAGAAACAGTATTCAAAGTTAAACTGAGCCTACTAAAGGAGACTTATGGCGCAGTATAGCCCAGATGCTCTTGCGCCATAAAAAATCCAAACAAACAAAGGAGAATTATGTAACTCATAACTGCAGTACATTTAAATACTTTCGAAGACGATCTATGCTTTCCTTTTGTTTTTATTTCCACTTATTTAATGTATCCCACCCCAACACAAAACGGCATTTGGTGCAGTCGCAGTTAGTAAGAAGGTAAAATCCTAGGAAACACTGGTACCTTCATGTGCTGCTGGTAGAAGCCGCTGCAGTGAAAAAAAAAGTTCCTCTGTTGTACATCGTACAAAAATTCAAAGTTTAATGTGGGCAAAAAAAAAAACAAAAAAACATTTGCACACCTGCATTGTATCGCATAAATAGGAGTGGAAAGCAAATATTGCGAAATATTTGTAATCATTGAATTATTTTTACAATGAACGTCCATACGTCTATTTATTTTTTTTAATAATTGCAAGAAATGAATTTATAAAAAAAAAATTTTTTTCATGTCAAAATATTATTTTCCCACTTAACAAAGTTTTATTTTAAAGCAGTTAAAACATTATACTATATAAATTTACAACAAATTAAAATCCTATACATTTCAAAAGACATATTGTAAGATCTTTGGAACAACAATTTAATTAGTTTACGATGTCATAGCTTTAAAAAAGTACAAGTTTTCTATTGCAATGTGAAGGAGGATTATATTTTTTCGTAACGGTTGTGTTAGTTATCGCGTTGGAGATAAGAATATAATTTTAAACTTCTTTAGTGTTCGGTACGTAATAAAAAATGAAAAAGAAAGAGCGGCATATTTTGGAGAATAAATCGAGATCTGACCGTTGAAAAAGGCAAAAGCAAGACAGGTGAGGAACATCATCAAACAAATATAGAAGGGTCCCCTCTGTATATGGTTGAGGATTAGCTATTGATTTCGCTTCAGCATCGGAAACAATAGTAAGTTCTCAAACTATTCGAAATTTTCTTCACGATGCACATATTCGAATTAGAAGGACCAAGAACACACCTTACATTAGTGAAAGAAAGAGGTGGAAAGGATTCGAGTTTGTCAAAGATTATGTCAAGAAACCTGTAAAATTTTGGAAAAACTTGATATTTTTTGAAGAAAGTAAGTTTAGTATTATCGGTTTGAATCGAAAATAATATGTGTGGCAAAAGATAAATACTTCCTATAAAACAAAGAACTTCATACCAACTATAAAACACAGCGATGCCCACGAGATTATTTGGGAGTGTATGGCTTCAGAATTGACACTATGGCGTTTATTAAAAGTTATATGAATGCTAGACATTACATTAAGATATTACGAGGTAATATCTTAATGTAATGTCTAGCATTACATTAAGATATTACGAGGTAATTTATTGTACACTATATTGATATTGGGAACTGAGGGTGCACTCTATTTTTAGCAGGACAACGATGACGAATATACTAGGAAACAAAGTAATGGTTGCTTTCAAATTCGAAAAATCAACTGAATATACACGTTGCAATCTCCAGACACCTCAATCATATTCAGAAATTGCGACATTTATTTAGATTTGTAAGGAAGAAAAAACAAAACTTCCAGCAAAACAATATTTAAGCGAACGCTTAGCCGAAAATAGCTGAAAATCAATGTAGAAACAACTGAAAAATTGGCAAAATCGATGCCCAGACAATTACAAGCTTTACTTGAAGCAAAAGGCATGCATCAAAGCACTAGTAAGACTTTTTTTTTTTAAATATAGATCTGCAGCTACTTTTTTGGCATGAAAAGAAAAACAGGTTTTTATTTTTTTATAAATTTATTTCTTAAAATTATTAAAAAAATAAATATACGTTTAGGTGCTTATTATAAAAATAATTCAATGATTAAAAATATCTCGTGGTGTTTGCTTTCCACTCCTATTTATCCGACATAACGCAGGCGTGCAATACTCTTTCGATCGCTACAAATCCTGATGTACCAGTACATTTTTAAAACTGCTCACTGTAGTCCGGGGTTTGGTTCCCTAGGCCATAAGAGGTTCGGATTCCTCGGAAAACAGTAGGTCCCGGCGCAGCATGACCACTGTAGTCTTTGAGCCGTAAAACCAAAAAACAAACAAACAACCATTTTTAAAAAGTACTGGTTTTTACTACAGTCTTTGATTTTACCATGTTTGGCGCAGTATAGCCCAGATGCTCTTGCGCCATAAAAAAGCCAAACAATCAATCAATCAATGTACTGCTGAATGCTGGACGCTTTTCTGCAAAACCATGTAGGTCACAGGTTCGATACCAGAAGTGGAATGTAGGCTTCCTAGATTCCTCATTAGACTGTAGATCCTCTAAGCTGGAGACTAACAATCCCATCCAACGAAACAATCGATATCGGCCATTACAAAAACTTGGAACGGTAGATTAGGATCCCACGTGGATTGCAGGTACCAACTGGACTTTATTTTCCTGATAGAATACAATAAAAATTTATCTGGACTGAATCGTGTTGCATCATGTCACTTTTACACATAGTCTATAACATAGATATACATTTTGCAAATTGATATCCGCTTGGGCAGCGTTGGGTAAAGACAATCGAGTCTGATATAGGAATCTTCACTAATTGATTGAATTTTACAATAACACTCTTGCCAAAGCTAACTTGAACACAAAAACAAAGGCTGGTCGGATTCATAATTAAACTGTAGGACCTTTGGATATGAGACTAACAATTCAAACGTAGGAATAATTATACCTAATGCTCCGATAACTTAGACAAATAAACAGAGGTTGCCAGTGGCTCCCCCCACCCTTCCAATCTCAAAATCCGTATAAAAAATGTTTGCGCTCCTACAGTATACAATATTTGTACATGAAAACGAACGAATTACGAGGACACAAAGATTAAAAGTGGTTGCTCCCGAACCGCAGTTTGTACACGACGGGCTGTCATTTATTTCGCATTTTGTGGGTGGCAATAGGCCAGGGAGAGATTTTTATCTCATAATAACGGCTCAAAATCGTCTTCGAATAATTGTATTTGTAACGGACGATGGACCCAGAAAATTGTTCCCTGCTTCTCTGAACGACGGCAATTTAAAAATGACGGTAAGCATGCTTTTCAAACTATGTGTGTGATTGGGACTTCCTTTGGAAAAGCAAATAACTCGTCGTAGCTGATTTCCTTCCAAACACAAACGCATTATACTTGGAAAGAATGAGTTCAAACTTTTGAATCCGTATATCATTCGAACATACTCCATTGGTTGGCTGACGATCGCCAAAACGAATGATAGATTACCGTTGCCAAAAATAAATAAATAAAAAAAATTAAACGTGTACGCAATAACTAATTATTGTCACCTTGCAAAGCTTTATTTATTTATTATTATTATTTTAATTAACAAAAGCACAGCTTTTGTGCCATTGAGAAGGAAATTTTTTTTAACAACTAAAATCAAACTTGAAATTTCGCGCGCCTATTGTGGGGCTGTTGCCAGATGAACATTTCATTTTCGCAGAATTACTTAAGGATTTTATTAATTTACTTAAATTATTAAACATAAAAGAAGCTGTTACTCTCACTCTTAATTTTATTTATGGAGAATCTTAAAAGAAAAAGCGGATCTGAAAAAAAATACTTTTTATAAGAAATAATGCAATAATGGCTACTTTCCATACTTTCATTCAAAATAATTATAAGCAGACGATTATCATTCCTTATAGTTCCAATATAGCAGACATTCATTCATTGAATTGAAAGTTACAAAAATAATTCCTGTGTTCAAGAAAGGGAAAAGGGAGAGATTGGAAAATTATTGGCCTATTGCTATAACATCTGCAATTGCAAAAATATTTTAAAAATAATTTTAAAAAAAAATTACAAAATTCATAGGCAAACATCGTATAATTAGTGATTATCAATATAGTTTCAGGGAGGGTAAATCAACTGAGGAAGCTCTATTGAGAACAGTAGGTAAATTAAGAGAGATAATCGAGAAGGGGGAATATGCAGTAGGCATATTCTAAGATTTAAGTAAAGCTTTTGACGTTATTAATAGAAATATATTATTAGAAAAGCTGAATGATTGTGGTTTACGTGGAAAAATAAATAACTAATTAAAAAATTATTTAACAGAAAGAAAACAAATTGAATATATTGATGGGTTTGAACCAAGGGCAATTATTAACCAATATGGTTATCCTCAAAGTACTAATATTGGACCCCTTATGTATTCATTATACGTTAATGATATATTTAACGTTTCGAACACTGGTCGTTTGACTTCGTTTGCGGATGACACTAGTGTATTGGTTAATGACAAGAATTTAGAATTAGAACAGGAAATGAGTACCATCGAAAATAAGAAACGTAACAAACAGATGATTTAAGATGAATCAATTAAAAAAGAATGTAGAGAAAACTAAAACAGTAATATTTACAAATAAAAAATAAATATAAATTAAATTTCTCAAAATTTTCAAACAAAAATAGAGGAAAAACAATAGAAATCGTTGAAAAAATAAATTTTTTGGGTTTGACATTCAGTAATAAACTTAAATGGAACCTATAAGTTAAGAAAATTATTAAAAAATTAATAAAGGAATTGGATTGTTGAGATGTAGATTTTTAAATAATATTCCCAATAAATTTAAGATAAAATTATGCTATTCTTTTATATTTAGCCATATTGTCTATTTGCAATTGTATTTGGGGTGAATGGGGAAGAACAAAAACAGTTTTATTTAATAATATACAGAAAAAAAAATTATGATGTTATTTAATAATAACAACCAAACTGATTTGGAAACAGCCACTAGGAAATGTAAATTAATACCAATTTGTGAAATACATAAATACTGTATATTAATTAAAATGTATGAAAGAATAAAAGAAGGAAAACATCAGGAAATTATTAAAATACAGAAAAACAAAGGAGATAGAAATAGACCCAGATTTTTTAATGAATTAATACTACCTAAAATAAGAATAAATATTGGACAAGATGGCAATGATTATAAAGGTCCAAAATTATGGAATGAATTGCCAACAGAATTAAAAAATATAAATAATCTGAAGTTATTCAAAAAAAAATTGAAGGAAAATTAATGAATAATAACATGGATTGACGTTGATGAATTTATGAAATATTAATATTTTTATATGCTTTAATACCAAATATAAAGGGATAATGTATGGTTAACACATATTTGTTTATATTAATATGTGTCACTTAATTGTGTGAATTTGTTGTGTGAGTTCAATTTATTTTTTATATCATTGATAATATGCGAGAATATTATGGTAATATATAACACCCTGAGGTAAAATTTCAGGTCCTGGCAGTTATGCAGTATTTTCCGGGACCTTCTACGTCATGTAACTGAACCTTTTATTTTGAATGCAATGTATTGTTTAATGTATATAGAAAATAAATAAACTTATTATTATTATTATTATTATTATTTAGGGGCGATTAGGCCAATCGCCCCCCCCCCGGCAGGTGCTCCTGCGTGGGCGATAGGACTCGCACCCTCTAATAATCCAAAGTATGCCCCCTTTCAGAGGAGCCAGTCCGCTCCTGCATTCATTCATTCATTCATTTATACAGCAACGTAGAATTTTTAAAATTATTTGAAAGACCCAAGCACATATTATGTATTTTATACATTAAAATACATATATAAAATTGCAATTTCTTATAAATTATTGGGAGGGCTTGCACCCATATAACTGTACGCCTCTATATATACATGGCAGACAAGTAATTAATACATAAGCAGCGCTAAAATTGCTATTAACAGGGTGAAAGATATTACCTTCAATTTTACATCTGACATTTCACTCATCTGGCGCATATTAAGCCTGTTTCCCTTTTTTTCTTTTTTCTTTTTTTTGAAATAATATTATAACCATTCCTATCACACTTCAAAAAACAATCTCGTCTGCTATCATTATTGGTAATAATACGCACAACCCGATGTATTAAAAAAATAACAAAACAATCGATATCAGATCATAGAGCAGACGATTGCGAAACGTAAGGTTCCATTTTTTTTAGTTTAACATTAAGATATGATTAAAAAAAATACATGTTCATGGTTCTAATAACTAGCTTCACTTGTCTGGAATTCTCATTTCGTTTCCCCCCCCCCCACGTCCCCTAAATAGACCAGTCCCATAAAAGCACGCATAAGTACTTACGAAATTCTGAACAGAGGGATGAAATTAAGGAAATCAAACCTGGCAATAACCGGTTTGAAAACACACTGTAAGCAAGCTGCAGTTGCCTATTTCAATCATTTTTGTTCCCATTACAAAATGGTCGCCTTAAGAGGTGGTCGTACGAACTTTGTAAGAAAACACTCTGCATCCAGTAGTACATTTCGCCTTGTAGATGTCCGGTTGTTCCCCAAAATTGGGACGATTTTTGGCCTTGTAATGGAAGTGACCAGAATATTGAGGTTCAGTGTGAATTGAATTGGTTTATAGAGAACTTAAGTATACTTCATTTAAATCCGGTACTTAAGCACGTTCCGTATTCAAAATTTAACGATAAAACCTTGAAGTTTCTTTTAAACGAAGATTATTAATCTCAAATTTTCGAATCAATCTGGGAGTCGTTTCGGTTGATACAAGTAAAATTCAGACGTATTGCTGCTATGTAAATAATGTTATAATCTAAGGCCTTGCGGTGGTGCAAAGTAAACGTTCGTTTAACATACCATTAACCCGATTTTGACCCTAACTATAACTAATAAAATAAACTAATAAAATTCTACTTAAGAAACGCTCATTGCAATCCAGAGTTTGACTACATAAGCCTCGAGAGGTTCGAATTCTTTGAAAACTAAGTCCCAGCGCAATATGAAATTATGGAATATGAATTACGGAACTTATTTCACTATCCTTGAACCGTAAAACACGAACAATTGTGAACGCATTACGTTTATTTGTAGAAAGAGGGGAAATTGGTCAGCTTTTTTTTTCCTTTTCTTATGATGATGGCTTGCACGGTCCAGGATGGAAGGCTTAGAATTGATAATACGTCCCGCAAATCCTATCTCTGTAGCAACAAGGTGGGGAGGGTGAATCGAAAAGCTTCTTACTTAATTATGAAATTGTCTGAATGAAAGGAATTAACAAAGTAAAGGCGACATAAGTGCATGGATAAGACTTTTGCCAACCCTGTGGTGGTGGTGGCAGGAAAGAATGCTTATATACGCAAATTAAACGCCATATTAATTACAATGTACACGAATCCTGGATCAATGGTGATACCATTCTGGGAATGCCCGTCGAAACACTGATATGTAAGCAGCACTGAGCACGACGAGCAACAGTGTTTTCGTTTCTGTTTTATAGCGTTGGGAGAGCCAAGATCACCAGGACCTGCAGTTTTAGCAGCTGTTGCACAAGGAGCTATAGTTTCACCACCTGTTGCACAAGGAGGTATAGTTTCACCACCTGTTGCACCAAGACCTGTAGTTTTACCAAATGTTTCTCCAGGATCAATAGTTTCATGAGATGTTGCACTGGAACCTATAGTTTCACCAAATTTTTCCCCCAAAATTTATGTTCACCAATTGTTGTACCAGAACCTATAGTTTCACTACGCCTTGCACCAAGACCTACAGTTTCAACAGCTATTGCACCAGGACCTCAAGTTTCACCAGCTCTTGCACCAGGGCCTACAGTTTCACCAGATCTTGCATCAGGACCTACAGTTTCACTAGCTCTTGCACCATGACCTATAGTTCCACCGGCTATTGCACCAGGACCTGTAGTTTCACCAGGACATACAGCTTCGCTAGCTCTTTCATCAGGACCTACAGTTTCACCAGCTCTTACATCGGGATCTATGGTTTCACCAGCTCTTTCACTAGAACCTACAGTTTCCCGAGGAATCCGAACTGTTTCCGCTTAGGGTAGTGGTGACGAACCTGTTGATGTACGTGTACCAAAAAATTACAAATAATATTCATGGTGTTGCTGACGTGCCAAGCAATTTATAACAAAGATAACAATAGAAAAATTATTATTGCATGTAATTTTATTGACACAAATTTAAAAATTGATTTTAATTTTGTAAAGACGAACTCGTAACATAACATACATGTTGTCGTATAAATTAATAAGATTTTTACTGTTGTACATTGGAAGCCAAATGCTCTAAAACTGGTTCATATTTCTTCACTTTCCGTAATACACAGGCCGAACTAGTACATTTATCAATGACTCTGTTTCTAAAACTATATTTTATAAAACTCATTAAAATAACGACTCACAAGCATATGCAGAGTAGAGAAGCGATAACATAGTTGTCGCTAGTGTTTTTAAACAACGAAAGATTCCGGAAATGGTATTCCAAATTCTTATTTCAGCCCTGTCTTCGGCGGCCACCCTTCCCATGTCCCGTAATACTCAACTACTCATTCACTTTTAGCTACTGATCCTTGCTCCTAGGGCAGCTATGTATTTTTTTTTTGTTAGTTTCTTTCGTGCAAAACAACTCGTAAACTTGCACAGTGTAATAATTAAAATAAATTTTTGAATAATTTATAAGCTTATAAAACGATATAACCTGTAAATCGTTTGGCACGTCAACGATTTACAGGTGAGGTTGGTGTAGCTGGCTTAGTGAATTGAAACCCAGACTGAAGACCTGCAGAAAATTTCGGTGAGTGCTAGGTTCCTACTGGACTCGAACCCGGGTTATTCGTTTTGCAGTCAAACACGTTGTCACTGCATCACCGCCGGATTCAGGACTCGGGAAGGTGACATCTTGGAAACCATTGTTAACACCACGTGCTTTTGTTAAAAGCCGCTGCGGTAGTGAAGAGGTTAAAGCGTTCTTCTGCCATGCAGAAATACCTGGTTTAATTCCCGATGTGTTTTAAGGTTCTGGGCGCTTTTCAACAGCACTCTGGTCCTGCAATGTTAACGCGTTCACCTTGCATGCGATAATCCCGGGTTCGACTCCTAAATGTGCAAAAAAATCTCCACTTATTGACCAATTGCTCACCGTATTCGGGGGTTGGTTCCCTAGGTCTTAATTCCTCGAAAACTTGTGAGTCCCGACACATTATGACCCTTGCTGTCCTTGCACCGTGAAACTCCAATACACAAACAGCACCGTAATCCGGGGTTTAACGCCCGGGGTAAAATAGACTGGCCAAGGTTCGGATTTCTCGTTAAATTGTAGGTCCTCTGGATACATGGGGCGCGCATATGGGGACAGAGGGCTTTGAACCCCCCCGGCCGTTGTTTAAAAATTTGATTTGCCTGATTCTGCTACGCATTCTATGTTCAAAAATTTTACAGTCACATTTTAAAATAAGGTACATTTTAGTTCATTACTAATTGTCAAGCAGTATCATATTTTTGTAGTATTTTAGTATCTTGTATATTTATTAAAATGTTTGACAGCCTTATATGAGAAAAGGGGGATAACGTTTTTTTTTCAGGCTCCCCCTAGAAGTGTTCACATTGGCGCCACTGGACATGACGCTAACTTTAGAAAAAAATTCATGGCATTTTGTAACAATACTCGTTTCAAAGCTAACCTGAACACAAAGACATAAGCCGCCGTTTTCGGCTCATCAGCAAGAGATGATTGAAACCAATAAACCTCAACTGGTCCGGATATGGTACAGGGAGAACTGATCAACGATGGGTAACTACAATTCTCAACTAGATGCTAAGAAATCAATAAAATATCCATAGATAAGATGGATGAAATAAAATAGGAAATCAAACTTTTTGTAAAAGTTCCGTAGTTGTATATAATGTTGATCGTTATAACCGATTTCCACCTCATGTTTATGGATTTGGGAGGGGAAATTTTCCTAATCCCCCACCGTGAAACCGTCATATTATAACATCCAGCAGAACTTAAATCTGATTTGAATAAACGTGATACGAATTTGAATGCCATTTAACTCGTTTTCATGCATGCCTTTCAAGTAAGAAATCTGTACTGGTATCTCGAAAAACAAAGCTGACGCAGCTTTACCATGGCGCATGCCATACTTCATGGCGCTTACCATACTTCATGGCGCAAGGGCAGTTGCTCTTGCGCCATGAAGGCTTGCGCATATAAACACACCACAGGCGTACATAGAAAGTTCATAAGGGATTACAGGTTTATAATGGGGGTTATAGAACTACAACTGCACATATTCATATGTACATATACAAAACTGCATCGTAATGAGAAGGTTATAACCCCATCATTCCTCCCCTGCGTACGGCAGTGGAACGCTCCCTTTATTTCCTATGAAGATCGACTTTTCGAGTTTTAACAATCAAATTTATTTTTAAAACTAAAATTATTTAATTGAAGAGGAGATCAAAAAAAAAAAACCACCGCAATACCATTCTTTTAAAGAGAAACGCGTCTGTTGACCTGACTCATAAATCGAAACTATCATAGATTAAAGATCCATTCCACCTTTAACTTCCTTTAAAAGTCCTTTAGCTTGTCAGAGGCCCCTTGCCCGTTGAACATTTTTATTTTTTTTTTTCTTCCTAAGCGTGGCACCTGTGCCCCTATTTGCAGTCCTCCGAGGACGCGTGTGGAAAGAGCAGATGGTGTTTCCAGCACCTGAGATAAGAAGCGTAGTGGTTGCCTAACCAAGTTGCCTCGCCTGGCCCTGATTGCCATGCCAGAAGGCAAAGAGGGAATAGTAAAATAGAGCTTCTGTTAATTGGCGAGCAGCTGCACCAGTATCGGGGGGGGGGACGAGTAAAAAAATGAATCAAATTGGTTACTATTTATGAGCTTGTTTTTGCTGCTTTTGACTTGTCTTAAAACCAGTTGACTGGATGCGGGTCGCGTTGAACAAATAAGAAACTAACATACAAGGAGTTTTATGCTAAGCAAGGGAAAACGAATTTTACTGCTCACAAACGTTTTGAATCTCCTAAAACATAAAAGTCATCTTTCTTTGTAAAAGCAAATAAAAAAGACGGAGAAGCCATCTTCAAACTTGTTGGGTCCATGTCCTCTTAATCTCTAAACAAATATTCTAAGTGAGAACATGCCCTGCATGTAAAATCATTTTTATTTTTTTTAAATAAACAGTGCCGGATTTATAAATGGGCAAGTTGGGCACTTGCCCAGGGCGCAAGAGGCTGCGGATTTTTTTTTTTTAATTGCAAATTATTTACCGTAGAATTCTGTCGATCAGCTCTCCCCGAGAAGGCGCCCTCCACCTTTTATCTAAATCTGAAATTCTGATTCCTCCGTTTAACACTCCGGGCTAAACGGAGGGACCCTGGTTCGAATCCAGGATGGGGAAAGCGTCTCTTTTTCTCCAAAATTACATAAGCTCTAGTTTGAGCTGTAATTAATACGTGGGTGGCAAAAATTATAGTATAATAAATTCCCCCACGAAAACTCACAAAAATCTCGCCCCGGAGGCTTTCTTGTGTTGACCATATTTGGCAATTGTGTTATCCCTGCGGAGGGTAATAATACCTTAACATCTTTACATACGGAGAAAGAGAGCGTTGTTTCCTGTCCTCATTCGTCTAGCGGTCCAAGACACTCCGGGCTAAACGGAGGGACCCTGGTTCGAATCCAGGATGGGGAAAGCGTCTCTTTTTCTCCAAAAACGAATAAAGCTCTAGTTTGAGCTACAATCTATACGTGGGTAGTAAAAATTATTGCATAATCAAACTGATTAACTACACAAGTAGCTTAGATCTTTCTCGATTTTTTAAAATCGTTGATAAAGTTTTCTAAGTAAAGTAGTAATGGCAAATTTGCATAGTCCACATAATTTAGCCTATTTATAGCTATCTTTCTAAACTTGACAACTTTTACGGTTTACGCTTTATTTTTACAAGTAAACAGTGACGAAATCTTGCATAAAATACACGCCAAAATAAACTGATTTCCAACTGCCTTACAGTGTGGATTTGGGGGTGATGGAGATGAAATACTGAGGAAAATGTACTCGTATTCTCCCCTTTAAAAGGCATTATTATTTTGGCTTTCTTTGAAACCCTCTACTTCAAAGACAGAATAAAACTCCAAGAACATTGCATCGAGAAACTCAAAAAAAGCACGTTTCGTTTGTATTAAGCGGAGAAAAATTTCCAAGGGCCATTGAATATCAGTTCGTTTTAAACGGTATTTCCAATTAATGGTGTTCGTATTAAAAGGAACTGGAAGCACAGGAATTCCTATTCGATTTAACGGGGGATTCGAGAGACAGTTCATGTTAAAAGGGTTAAAGGTCATTTGCGGACAGTGTGGGGTCGTGACAGAGCTACTGAAAATACCATGGCCGCAATTTTTTATAATGCCAAGTGGAATTTTAGCAAAAATTGGTATCAGTAAATAGCTATGTTTTTTTTCTAAAAAATTTCAAAATTAAATAATGTAATTTTATTTTGGAAGCATAGGCGTATGCAGAAAGGTCATAATGGGGTATAGGCTCAGTGGGGAGTGGGTACAGAGCTACAGCTTATATATTCCTATGTTAAATATACGAAATTCCATTGTAATGGTGGGGGGGGAGGTTACGATCCCTATCAAAACCACCCCGCGTACGCCAGTATTTGATAATAAATAAGATCATCGGCAAAAGAAAACCAAATGTATATTCAGTACACTGGCATATGCAGGGAGGGTTGAAGGGGATCATAGCCCCTATTGCCATACAAATTTGTATATATACAACAGGCTCCGAATAATCGTAATCGAGTGATTATAATAGATTACATTTTCGCGTAATCACATCTGTAATTGTAATCGAATGTTTTGAAGTAGCTGTAATCTGCAATATAATCATAATCACATTTTTAAATTTCATTTAATCCCAATCGTAACCATATTTTGAAATTCTTTGGTATTCATAATTGAATATGATTATAATCGTAGTCGCCATGATTATAATCGTAATCGAACTGATTATTTCTGATTGCGTGCGTCCCCCTCTGTTTTTCTGTGACTTTTCTTCAGTAACGTTGGTTTTAAGCTTGTAGAAAGATTACTCAGTGTAAAAAGATTGTGTAGAGTGAGTGTAGAAAGGTTATTCAGTGTTGCTGGAAAATTATACATGGTTGAACGTTCAATGTTAAAGGCGGAAGATTTTGAAAATTTAATGTTAATAAAAATGAACCATTGATGCATATGTTTATCGAACGGGGTATAAAAAAAAACACGATATTCTAAATGAAAATAAATAATTTTAAGTTTATTTATATATGATTTTAATTGCTTTAATACAATAACAGGGGTCATAGCCTGAAATTCTCGAAAAAAACTATTTTGTCCTTAAACGTTTTCAATGTTGACCCTTTGTGTTGAAATTTTGCTGTGGCTACAAGTTTCATTTTGTCAATTACATAAGCTGACAACGTATGATATATTTTTATATCACTATTAATTTGAGAGCTAAATCTCAAGTATTTAAAAATCTTTTAAAGGACGTATCAAACTTTTCTGTTAGAATGTTAAGGAAAAAATGAATTCCGTTGTTTTACAAAGATATTTCAATATCTTTGTGTCATTGTCTACGATTAGGATAACAAATACACGACGTTTTTAGCGTTATACGCTAAAAACGTTGTGTATTTGTTATCCTGATTAAATTTTCATAGTGTTCGTCATTCTACCAGTCTTAATTACCTACGATATTATTTTAAACACTGCATCTTCGATAACAACTGTGTTAGCAAATGGTTAACTTGGCGCTGTTGAAACAATCATCGACGAAGTGGAGAAATAACAAAGTAAATTCA
The DNA here is from genome assembly GCA_006491805.2 of Dysdera silvatica. Classification (NCBI taxonomy): domain Eukaryota; kingdom Metazoa; phylum Arthropoda; class Arachnida; order Araneae; family Dysderidae; genus Dysdera; species Dysdera silvatica. The sequence goes on along the minus strand of QLNU02003225.1, from coordinate 96,336,917 downwards.
ATATTTTAATGTGAGCACAGATGCAAAATAAAGTTACCATTTCAATACATAATTTTAATTTTTTTTTATTATTTACATTATGAATACCATCGGTATATCATAATATGTGGTCAACATAGTTTATGGCAACTTCTTTTAAGAAGACTTTATTTAACGTCGGCGTTCACAATAAAACATTGATTTTCCGTTGTTATCGATCCTCCTCATCAATGGTTGTTTCGACAGCGCTAATTTATTCATTTGCTAACACAGTTGATATCGAAGATACAATGTTTAAAATAACGTCGTTATACAATGACACAAAGATATTAAAACATCTTTGTAAAACAACGAATTACATTTTTTCGTTATATGGACTCCTATGTAAAAAATAAAAAAAATTCATGGAACCTTTAATTGCTATAATAAAAAGTCAGGTATTAATGAAAAAGAAATCTGAATATTTTCTAATTTAGAAAATAACTGTCAAGATAGATGTTGAATTAATACATAGCTGTTAAAATAAAATCATCAAGGTGTTCTGAAATTTTACCAACTGCGGAGTACAACTCCTTTAATAAATATATATCACATAATTTTGTTTTTTAATTTCTTTTAAGCAAATATTTAATTAGCATACTTAGATCTGTGTGTAATAATGTCTCCAACTTTTGTATTAGTGTAATTTTTATTTAAAAGTTTTACGCCTTCTTCTGTCCTAGTGTTCTTTTTTATATATTGTTTGTACGACATCGAACCAAGGTTTAAAAAATTAAAAATTAATCAGTGGTTTAGAAATAAATGAACAGTGAAAAAGTCTGTTATGGAATTATTGGAAAAGTTTTGATTTTTTCTACGTTGTATTTTACAAAATGAGAAACAATGATATTTGCTTTAAATAATTTCCCTCGATTATTAAAAATAAATTTAAATTATAATTTTTCTTTACGCTATGGCTGTGTTCGGGCCTACCTTAATTTTCTCATCAATTTCAAGGCAGTCCTCAGTGTCACATTCGTGCCCCTCCAACATGACTAATTTGTTTATGTAAATAATCTGATTATGTAATAAATCTGAATTAATTAGAGTAGAATGAATTAATAAGAATGAATTATGTAATAAATCTGGAAAATAAATCAGTGGTTAAAAAATTCAATTTGAGGCATTGAATTGTTAAAAAAGTACAAATTGAATTGTAATTAAAAAAAGACAAAAAAAAAAGGCAATGATTTTAATTCCTATCAGCACATAATCGTGATTATAATCTGTAATCGTAATTGTAATCATGCTTTTTTGTGTATATTCATAATCGTAATCGAAAAATGAAAATTGCCTGTAATCGTAGTCAAAATAATGATCCAAATTTTGATACTTAGGTAATTGTAATCGTAATCATATTCCTACTATGGTAATCGTAATCAAAATCCTATGGTAATTATAATCCTACTATGATAATAGTAATCATAATCCTACTATAGTAATCGTAATCATATAAACTGATTATAATCGTTCCCAAGTCTGATATACATATGAATATAAGGAGGTATAGCTCTGTAACCTCCCTTATGAACTTTCTGCTCTGATTTAGTAGTGTAAGCCTTAAAAGCAGAATCTTAAAAATATCACGTTTTTTAAAATAGCAGAAGTAGGAGAACCATTAACAAAACGGAAGAGAAGCTGATGAAAGAAATGAAAATATTATTTCAAAATTTAAAAAGGGGCAAGAACTGTAAGAGAGTTAAAAGATTTGAATTTAGTAACAATATTTGAATATCTTAGAAATAAAGGCAAAAGTATATTTGACGACAATTATCCAATTCGAAATTACTAATAGTCACGTTAAGTCTGCTTAAAATGCCATAAGGGATTATTCTCCTGAAATTTTTAGGCAACCGAAATTTCTACCAACCTAGGAGAAGAATGGAAGGGGGAATTTACAGTGTAAAAAATAAAAAAGCACCAAATGTCATTAATATTTTTTTCCAAGAGGAATTGTCTATGACGAACCATTTCAATCTATGCAATTTCGGTTTGTCCGCAACTGGCACGTCCCCAAAAAAGCACGACATCGTTAAAAATAATTCACGTTAAGTGTCTTCGTGTTAACGAGGTTCGACTGTTCTTTCTGCTTCTGAATATACAGGGTGTCTCAGCATCAGGGTTGCAAATATCTAGAAGGGGTAGGGTACACTTAGACGAACAATACTTTTCATAGAACTTAGGGTCGCAAACCACTCACAGCGCCAGTTCTAAAACCGTCCAGCATGCACAAATAGTGACAACCAGTGCATGAGAAGCGCAAAATGCGATGTCCTAATCATCTATGCACTTGAGCAGCTGACCTGAGTTTTATCTGGCGCTTTTCACGCACTGGTTGTAAATATTTGTGCATGCTGGACGGTTTTAGAACTAGCGCTGTGAGTGGTTTGCGACCCTAGGTTCTATGACAAATATTGTTCGTCTAGGTGTACCCTACCCCTCCTAGATGTTTATAACCCTGGTGTTGGGACACCCTGTATAAATACCGGCTCTCTTCACATCGTTTGGCACAAATGGCCGTTGCTCTCACTGCAACAAAAAAATCCCACAAACCTATCCCCAAAGTTAAACAGCATTAGTACTTGGTTCCTCTGGCGACAGAGAATCAGATCCCTCAGAAACGTGCAGGTTCTGAAGCCACATGACCTGATGTTCTTGAGCTGTTAAAAACAAATAAATCATTTTAAGACAAACGAAATTTAAAAACTGAATGCAAGTTTAAATGCTGATTTAAAAGTCTGTACATTTGGTAAGGTGTGGTCAACAGATAGCGTAAGATCTTAAACTAATTTTCGTACGTTTGCAAATTTTAAATACTAATTATGGAACTACAAATATCTGTGAATTATTCCATGCAATAGCACTTATAAGCTTTGATTAAATTTTGCAATATTTTTTCTTGAAGTTGGTTCATTTTTATAACTTGAATCTTAAATGAATAATTGTAACTTGCGTCAATAGTCAGAACCTTTATTTATTTAGTGATTATTTTACTTTTATTTACGCTTTGACGTTTACAAAAAAATTGGAAAGCTTATATTGAACTAAAAGAAGGTTTATATCTCTGGTGTACGCATAGGGGTGGAGCAGTATAGCCCAGATGCTCTTGCGCCATAAAAAAATCCAAACAAACGTATGGAGGGGTGCTCATAGGGGTTGTAGCCTCATTGGGATGAAGTTTTGTGTATATACATATGGCTATATGAAATTGTAGCTTTGTAACTCACCCCCTTGTAAGCCTGTAACATTCCCTTATAAACTCCCTAATGATTTATAGTAATAGGACTGTACGTTTATTTACAATTAAAGAATAATAAGCATGGGCATAGGGCTATATAGGTGTACTAGGCCCCGAGTCTTCTAATAATTAAAAAAAATTACATGTAATGTATAAATGCATATGTACTCTATGTGCTTACCCCTTTATGAACTTCCTAACGATTTACAGTCATAGGACTATACGTTTATTTATAATTAAAGAATAATAAGCATAGGCATAGGGCTATATGGGTCCACATGGCCCGAGTCCTCCAATAATTAAAAAAAAAGATTACATGCGATATATAAATGCATATATAATATGTGCTGCCCCCCCCCCCACTTCCAATAATTTTGAAAGCCCTACCTTGCTGACAATAACAAAGGGTAAATGCATAAAGTTAGGAAATCTCATGCACAGGCATAGATGTAGAGTATTATGGTCCGTGGGGCCCGAACCCCTTCCCTAATAAAGTAAAATTTTACATATATTGTAATGTACACTGAAGTGCCAGAAAAACTGGTACAGGCGTGCGTATGCAAATAACGGAGCTTTGCAACCAATCAGCGTAACGCGATGCTGTCGGCAGCACCTATATAAGCCAAGAGATGTCTGGCAAAGCTGTTACATCGCTTCTTGCCGCTACAATGGCAGGTTATCAAGATTTAAGTGATTTTGAACGTGGCATTATAGACGGCACAAGAGAGATGGAACATAGCATCTCCGAGATAGCGACAAAATTTGGATTTTCACATATGACCATTTCACAGGTATACCGTGAATATCAGGAATCTGGTAAAACATCAAATGGATTTTGGACGACTGACGAGAATCGTTAAACGAGATAGACGTGCAACACTTCCTCAAATTGCCGCGGATTTCAATGCTGGGGAATCAACAAG
>QLNU02003225.1:96296095-96323777 GCA_006491805.2 Dysdera silvatica | reverse complement strand
CTCGCTACAGGTCTGTAGTTTGATTTCTTAGGCAGAAGAGATGAGAATTCCTCGGAATACTGTAGGTCCTGGTAAAGCGTCATCTTGACTGTCTTTGCACCCTAAAACACCAGCAAATCAGTATTGATAATAAATTAATAAAAAATTATAATTACCTCATTAATTGCATTAGATTTTCTAAACATTAAAAAACTCTCTGAGGATTCAAATATTTATCATATTAACAAAATTATAGCGACTTTACCAGTAATGATGTCATATAGTCTCAAATTTCTTCGTTGGAAATAGAGTAAGAAGCTGATATAAAATATCATGTCACTGAAACAGAAAACGAAGCTTAATTTATTGCCTGCAAATAATTAGAAACTGATAGTTAATGCGACAAGGAGAAGTATATATGCTCAAAGAGAAGCATATACATGCAGGGCCGACGAGAGAGAGGGGAGGCAGCAGGAGCTGCAACCAAGGGTCCGGATGAAGTCAAGGAGCCCGCGGTGGAAAGGACCTACGCTGTGGGCCCCCCCCTGCTAGTCGAAAGACCAGAAAATTGTTCTCTAAATCCAGATTAATAAGATTTTGTACATTTTTAATGTACAGTTTTTTAATTATTCTTCATTATCCTGTCTCGATTATTAAAAAAATAATAATAACAACCAGTAGCTTACGTTAATTTTTTCTTTTTCAGCGGTGATCTTGTAAAATAATTAAGTAATAAGTAAGTACAAAAAAAAAGCGTTCTTATTTCCTACTTTTTGTTCATTTGGGGGGCTCAGTCCTCACCCCCAAAAAGAAAAATACCCATGCTACTGCCCAGGGAAGGGGCCATGGGGGCCCTTCGAAGTGAGGCTGGGGGCCCGTGGTGGCCTGTGTATATGCACAAGAAGCATATGGTCGTAAATAGGGTACACATGTGTATGTGTAGTTCAAAAGGGGACGATTTCTTGGAAATCCCATGCTATCACTAAAATGAGACTTAACACGCTGGTTTGGCGCAGTATAGCCCAGATGCTCTTGCGCCATAAAACACCTAAACAAACAAACAATAACACGCTGGCGCACGCAGTAGGTTGGCTCGAAAAAAACGAAATTGCTGTTACCGAAAAACCCCACCACAAAAGTGACCACCACTAAGAATTGTGTGAAATATTTTTCGAATAATATCTTTGGCTCTGACCAAATGGTCGAAGTTTTGAAATTTCACTAAAAAAACAAAATTTTCGAAAATTCGTAGAAAATACTCGAATTGCTCGGATCGAAAAGCCCAAGTGCGAAAAAGAAATTAATAGCCATGAGCATGTAGTATAATTCCAATCCGTACATTTATTCGGCTCTGACCAATGGTTCGAAATTTCGAAATTTTGCATGTGAACGCTTAAGTTATAAAACTGATAATACTCACTCTTTTACCATCACATGGCTGAAATGTAGAGTAACTCATTAATATTGGATTAATAGTTATAATATTAGATAATGGATTAATATTTAATAATGGAATAACTCAATAATGTTACCATCGTCTCATGATCGTTCAGTCTCACAACGCGTTGATGTCAACGTTGAAGTTGGAATTTTGTTCAAAGTATAACATCATTTTTCCAGACAATAGGGTTAATCGAATGTAGCCATCCCTATTATCGTGCCCATGGACGCGAACCGTTACCTCAGACACTAGTTTCACTGTCTGTTCCACAGCCTGTGTGTGTGCGGCAGGGAAATTGAGAAAAATCCAAAATCTCAACTGTTGGAGTTGACTTCTTCAGCGAGACTTAGCAGTTCCTCTGAGCTCTGATGTGATTGCAGCAGTTGCTCTCTAAGACACACCATATCGCTAACTAACAAGTACAGTTGTGTGAAGTGATAGTCGCATTTGAGAAGAAGATTGAATTGACTTACTTGTACTTGAGCGATACAAATCATATGTTTCTTCGTCAGCAAGTACTTCGGTTTCTGTTCCCACTGGATTGTCGTTGTCAGTCCCACTAGAAACGCTAGAAACCATTTCTCTTCTGGAAAGAGCAGATTCTTATAATTTTCCCTGGATTCGCTTCTGGAGCTTCTGTGTTTCGATAAGATCAACGGAACCTATGTAGCATAGCCTGGTTGATCTCTGATCAACAAGGAATAGTCGGTCTTTGACTGGGACTTCATTCCTCGAAGGGCAAGTGCATTTACTGATATCTGAACACTTGCAAGAATCCATATCAAAAAGGGTTGTACTTGCTTCCTGCCTGAATTTTTCAAACTTGTCTTTCACTGTTTGAATTTTAGTGACCCGTCTACTGGAATTTTTCATGTCAATATACTTCTTGTGATATGAGAGCAACATAGTACGTACACGCTGCAGAGAAACTTTCAGAATGGATTCTTTTTGATGAAACTTTGAATTTTCCCAGCCACAGCGTCTGCAATACTTAAGAAACTAGAAACTTTAGAAACTTCTTATTTGCTGTCAATCTCCAAAATAATTTTACGTCTCCCTTTCAAACAACACTTTATGGCATCTTCATTTGTCGGAAGTTAACTTTCACACAGAGTTTTCGGGGTCCAAAAATGGGACAAACAAAATTCTTTCGCACAGACGGTTTTGAAGATGAAGATTTCGGCTTTATCATCATTTTTCCCTTTGTTACACTGTATCAGCTATCCACTGAAGTATCTAGTTATTCAGTCCCGGAAACTAGCTGCTACGCGATCGAATACAAATACATTAGCAAGGGACAATTAGCATGAGAGCTTACACAGGGCTACACACAAAGGGTACACGCTGTGTGCGCCTTTCAAAAATTTTAGAAAATACAGAGTACGCGCCGCGTACTCTCAAGGTCTCACGGAAACTTTTGTATTTGCTGGTTTTTGGGGCAACTTTCAACAAAGTTCAGTCTTTTTTTTTTTCCCCTAGTCATTTACAAACTTGAATGGACACAAACGAAGAAAACCCCTGTCTCCCCCTCACAAGCCTCAAATAATATCCCGCGTCGTACGTACGAAGAATGAAAAACTGATGAAAGTGGCAACTGCCACCTTGGGCTTCGACAGAGCCACTCAAATGCCAGTCAGCGCGGCGCGGTGACGTCACCAAGTCCAGTAGCCTGCAATTTCAATACTCTTCAATTAAGACAGCACCGCATACTCTCAATAATTTTCTTCAGGACAGCCCTGAGCTTACACATCCACATAACACAAGGCTTACGGCAATAACGGGGGAAAAGAGAGTTGGAATAGTATTACTCTACAGGCAGGCGAATCAGTTTGAAGTGTTTTCGGGATACAAGTAGGGGAATCATCCTGTATCATAAGAGGCTGGAAATTATTTGTAACTTTCAGAAAATATTTAACCAGCTATGCTTAATGCCTGTGTGCATTATTTTCTTCAAATGCTCATATCTCATCGTGTATTCAATATATTAATTTCTAATTTAAGTATAATATTTTTCTTGTACGTTGACAAATGTTTTGTAAGTTTCGTGAAATTTGACTGAAAATTGTGGATATTATAAGCAAAAAATATGTGACAAAATTTGGGTTTTCTTAAAGAAACGTTTCTATCTTCATGAATATACATGTTTGGTTTACGAAAATGCACACAGGCATTAAGCATAGCTGGTTAAATATTTTCTGAAAGTTACAAATAATTTCCAGCTTTTTATGATACAGGGTGATCAAATATATTTTTTCACTTTGTCAATATGTGGGTGGTCCCCTAAATGCACAAGTCACCGAAACTTTATTGTAAAGTATGCATTCAAGTATGTTATATATACCTCCAAAGTTAGAGAACAATTGGCCGAGTGGTTTTTTAGAAATTCGAAAAAAATTAAAAAATCCAAAGTGTCCGGATACTTTTGGGCATGTAGTGTATCATCCTTGGACAGGGTCGTGATGTTCAAAATTGAATAAAATACATTTACTAATGTACATAAGACACTGTGTAAACTTTACTAGCATTGGAGCAAAGAGTATGATCAAATTCTATTCTCAGTTGTTTCTACTAAATACGTCTTATATTTTTAAATAAATTTTTGTGGTTTGTTAATATATATATATATAATTAATATTTAATCGACTATTATCTCAGAATGACCATTGCTCCATTGGTGAGCCCTAGAGATTGAGACAGAGGTGGGAAATTTGAATCTGGATATGTGAAAACGAAAAAACGTGAAGAGTCGAAAAGTTAAATAAGAAAATGCGAGAAACATTTAAAAATCTACGTAGGTTTTCGACCTACGTTCATACCCACAATAAGGCATCCGATATCGATGGCACTGAACTTTGTGAAGAAATATAAATGTTCTCGAGAATATCTGATAATCATTTGCTTGCATTTCTAAAATACGTAATTAAAAACAATTTAAATCGAATTTATCCGAAGACTTTTACTGTATTACCGATTATCTTTAAGATATGGACACTAGAGTAACTGAAAAAAAATTTTAGCTCCCTCTAGAAAAATGAAAACTATAAATATAAAGTGCACGTTAAGCATTGGTATGTTGTGTCGCAAAAAATTAGGGCGATCGAAGTTTCTAGAGGAAAGTGACAGGATTATATTAATTAAAATTAAACTTTTGGTGCCCTACTTAACTTTAATTTATTTAATGCAACTATTAGTTTAATCCAACTCTATATCTAATAATGTTTGTAACGTCAGTCAAGAATTTAAGTAGGGGGTTCTATTATCAATATGTTAATAATTAATTTGTTTGGTCAAACGTTTTATAGAAAAAATGTCTGGTTTTAAGTTATTCCTAGTACTGAAGTCAATTATTGCAAAATAGTATGATCTACCATTGTAAAGTAAATTAATATTGTGCGCCAGAAATAAAGTTTATATTTCGCTACTAAATTTCTATTGTATAATATTGTGTGGCCCTAGTTAGATAATTTTGCTGTTTTTCATAACTATGTGTAGTTAAGAAAATAGAATAAATTAGCTTCGGTCTCAATTTATGACCCAAGTTCATTTATTAATTGGTTTTTTTTCCCACCCCAATTCCCTTTGCTCACCAGGTTTGCGGTAACCTTTCTATCAACTATTATGTTGGAAGAACAGTTATTAACACACTTGTTTTGTACAAATTACTTAAAAAATGTTAAAACACCCTATACGATCTCTTTGGTTTAAATAAAATAAAATAAAGCAAATATCTAAAGTTGACGTTTTCTCTCATTTTAGGTTCAACCCCAAACCAAAGTAAATAACGAATGAAAAAAAAAAGTAACAGGTGTGTGCGTGGGGAGAGGGGTCAATAGTTTCCCTCCTGGATATAATAATAAAATTATCGACGATCAATAACCTTTCAAGAAATTTTGTCTTTCTCATCAATTGTATCTGTAGAAAATGATGTTGACACTGGACTTGATATCGTGAAACTGGTTGACGATATCAGTGCTAAAAAAATTTAGAGAAGTTTTATTTTAAGAATAAAAAAAATGATTGTAGGTAATAAAATTGATTCGAATGAGTTACTCATTTCATATATATATATTATCAGTTATATATTTTTAATTTTGCAATAACTGCATTAAAATATAGGCGCAAAAAAAGAAAAACGAAGTGTAAAAGGCATGACAAAGGGGAGTTATATGATATATTATTAATCCCTGTGACCTACAGCGCCTATGTACTTAATTTGAAGGTCCATTTAAGCCAGAAATCCCATCCTAGATTTCCTTTCACGCCGTAGACGTAAAAAACCAAACGAACGACGAGTTTGTTATGAATAAGGTTTGCCGCACAAAATTATTGCGCGTTAAGCATTTCTGTAGGCATACATTTTTTATTAGATTAAAATGACGTCCAAGCACACTCTCAAAAGTAAGTTGATCTTGAAACTAAATATTATAGAGTATTATAAACTATTATAAATATATAAGTTATTTATGGAATATACTTTAACTAGTATTTAAATGTATGTTTCATTTTATGAATTTGTTATTCCTTATAATTTTGTCCCCCCATCAAAAACACTTGAAAAATTTTCAAATATAAGTCTTCGCAAATTCGTAGGCCACCTCTGTGAAAAGTACTTAGGAATATAAATTTATTAAACCCAGTGAATGTGATCTTTTAAGTGAAAATCTTCGCGAAATTTATTCGTAAAAGTTGTAAAGAAACAAGTTACGCTAAAAGATAGAAAAGTTACAATTATATCGAACAAAAAACTAGTTTATTGCTATATTATACAGTTCTTATACGTATTAGCCTAAGATCTGGAATCCAATTAAGAGAAGCTGTGCAAAGATCTTATCAGCGTAACGGTTTTAGTGATCTCGGAGACATCGGCAGTCTTGCGAAGGATACATGAGCAGAATAATTAAGGAATGACAGGAAGAATGACCGGAAAGGAAAGAAGTGAATAAGGAAATAGGAAAAATGCGGAGGAGACAATTAAATCTATTGGCGCCGAGGTCATTAAAATATTGGAGGGGACAATATGCCAGTAGAAGGCATTTTGTTTGAAATTGAAGGGGGATATGGAACCCTAACACCAACATTGGGGGGACGGGTCCCCCCTGTCCCCCCCGCTAACGGCGCCCGTGATTAAATCCTCAAAACTGATTATGATGTTTTTCGCTTTAGAACGGTGGGTCTTAAAAACTTTTCCTTGCCACGAACCTCCCAAAACTGAAAACCCTAAAGTCCGTCAATTATAGGTACTCATGAAATATCTTCAAATTTGGGGTGAAAGGAGAAGTAAGTAAATGCACACACATTCACAATATGATTATTAAACTGATTATATTTAGATTTTAAAATACACCGATAACAATGCTAAACGTCGAATTAATTCATTTAATGAGACGGCTGGTGCCGCCTTTCACAAATCAACCTTATTATATTGGGCTTCGTATTCGAAATTTGAATTCGTAGTTCCAAACTCTACATTTTTGAACAGTTTTCTTTGTTTAAGGTAAACGATATCAGGTCGAGCTTTCTTCAAGCTTCCGTGGACTCTTTGTGAGGACATCGGGGTCCGCCAGAGGTCCGTATACTACATAGGCAGCAGAAAGTGCATAAGTGGGGATTATAGGCTCAATGAGGGGGGGTTACAGAGCTACAACTCATATATTCCCATGTTAAATATACAAAATTTCATTGCAATGGGGGTTATAACCCCCAAAACTCCCCCCCGGCTACGCCTATGGTAGACTACAGTTTAAAAATCGCTGGTCTAGAAGATGATTACCCAGCAAGCACTGGCGTACGCAGGGGGTGTTGATAGGGGTTGTAACCCCCCATTGCAATGAAATTTTGTATATTTAACATAGGAATATGTGAGTTGTAGCTCTGTAACCACCCCCCCCAGGAACTTTCTGTTTACACCTATGCTTGCAAGGAACAGAATATACTTCTGAAAATTTTGGCGGATGATAGAAAATGAAACAAAGCTAAGGGAACAAAAAGGAAGCGATGCCGAAAACGACAAGAAAACTGACAATAGTGCAAATCTTCACTTTATCGGTGCAGCTATACGTTAGATTAGTAATACAGATGAAGCCGTTTATAACGAGCAAAAGGGGTTCTGCATTTTTCTCATAATGTCCAGGTTCTCATTAAACATATTTAAATATCAAATTTTTACATATTTTCACAACACCGTACTGCCATTACATAACAAGTTGGTGGTGGGTTGACGTGTGACGTTCTGTTTGCAATTCGTGTCCAATTCTGGATTGTTTACTGTTCGTTATCTTCGTAAATTTTAACATTTCTAGTAAAGCTGTAAGCTTGTGGTGGAGACAGCCGACGTCGTAAATTGCTTGAAATTTAAAAAGAAAAATGAAGTTAAAAATTGGGAACTTATTAATTATTTTAGGCCTGTAGGCATCCATAAATTTCCAAAACACGTACATGTATTATTTGTAGGCATATGACTCGAGGGGCCTGTACGTCTAAATCGAAAGTTTTATACAGCAAAGGAGCTTCAAATGGTATCAGAAACGAAGAGTTTTCAAAATTATTGGGGCAGCATATATTACATATATTTACGTTGGCGTACTCAGCAAGTTCACAAGGGGGATACAGGCAGGGGCGGACTGGGTCTTCTCAAAGGGCGCATACCTTGAATTTTCGAAGGGCCCCCCCTCCGCGAGTCCTTGTCCATTCGAAGGTGCGAATCTTATCGCCCATAAGGGCACGCCGGCCCCCCGGTCAGCCCTTTATAAAGGGCTTACAAAGTTACAATTCCGTATATTCGTATGTATATAGTATACAAAATTCCATCGTCATCAGGGATTACAACCCCCCATCTACACTCTCTTTCGTACGCTAGTGCATTACAATATATGTTAAATCGCAATTTATTTTAAATTATTTGGGAGCTCGGTTCCTACAGGTCCACTCCACGCCTATAAATGGTATGATGATGATGGTATCATTATGATGAATTATCATTCATCATTATGATAATTCAACTATGGGTATAAAAATATAGAAATATACGAAAATTTTGAGTACAATTGTAAGATGAAAATAACACTTAAACTTAATTAGCATAAGGCCCAGAGGCACTGAGTTCTACGCACGAAGAATTGGAGTAGGGCCATATCCCCCCCCCCTCCCCCGTGGGTGCCCATATGTGGGGCAGGGGTGCTTAGTCCCCCGCCCAGCCGTTATTTAAAAATTTGACTTACCCGATTCTACTATTGAGTTTACATTCAAAGGTTTCTCGGTCATAGTTTAAAATAAGGTACTTTTTAGCTCATTACTAATTGTCAAGCAGTATCAATTATTTTTGTAGCATTTTAGTATCTTGTACATTTATTACAATATTTGACAGCCTTGAAGGAGATAATGAACTTCCTTAGTTCCCCCTAAAAGTAGCCACATGGGCGTCTTTACCTCCTTCTTTTCCATGACGGATCCTTTTTTTTTTTTGTTTTGAGGGAGGGAACGCAGAACTTAAAAATCAATTTAGACCTATTCTGTGAAAATTATTACCAGCTTTTAGTGAGATCAGAATATTGAAAAGTATCGAACTTAAAAAAATAAATAAAACCTCATTACTTATTGATTAAATATCACGAGGCCCACATCCTTCAGGGGCGTATTCTATCCTTTTGACCTAGGGGCCATAAAAACCTTAATTCGGAATTATTCCTCCAGCCCATCTTAAAGCTAGCTACGCCACTAGAAATGGACATAAAGTACTTTTTTCTCATGCAAAATGCTTTAAATTTAGTCACAACGCATAGTTTTAGATGCTAGGTTCAAAAGTATGGATGGCTTTTAGCCTTTGTTAGGCATCGATTCAATTCTGTGGTGTAGTAATTCAAAAACTATGGGGGAGCTCAAATAGGTTCAAAGAAGATAATCTGATGTGGTGTTAGAGAAAATAATGGGTTTGATATCTAATGGGTGCTTGGGCCTATTGAGCCCCCATTTCCACAGACGCCGTTAGTGGGGAGGTACCCCAATGCTGGTATTAGGGTTCTATTCCCCCATAGGCGTACGAAGGAAATCCGTAAGAGGGGAGTTATAGGCTCAATGGGGGGGTGTTACAGAGCTGCAACTCACATATTCCTACGTTAAATATACGAAATTTCATCGCACTGGAGAGGTTACAACACCCCTTTTATACCACTGTCATGTCCCCCTCAATTTCAAACAAAATGCCTTCTACTGGTAAATTCCCCTAACATTTTTATGCCGTCGGCACCTGTGCCCCTTCTCCTACGTCATTTTCAAATGCATTATATATAGTATTGCTAATTCACGTTTCCCTCTTGGAGCGATAGCGGCGCCATCTACTTGCGGAAATATTTTCTACCAATAGATGGCGCCGCTACTGATTCTAGTCAGCCGTGGTCAAGCTCGGGCTCCAAATTTTACAGCTGTTACTCCCATTTCGATCCGGAATGTGAATATCTTCCCACCCGCTCCCCACCTTTTTTTTTCTGGCGTAGAAGTTTAAAGCCAAATTTCGTTAATATATATGACATGCGAACGTGTTATTTTTTTTCCATTAGAATATCTAATTTTTACCCCGACAAATAAAAAGAACATGCCATAACAGGAGAGCAGATCCACTCAAGGCCATAGCCAGGATTTAATTTCGGGGGTGGGGGGGGCTCAAAAATTTTTACAGCACATATATCGATACAATCATAGCATGCAAGGCCGTAGCCAAGTCCCATTAAAAATTTAGTTTCGAGAGGGGGACACGTTCCTAAGCTCACGGGCGCCGTTAGCGATGGGGACAAGGGGGGCCCGTCCCCCCTCAATGTGTTAGTATTAGGGTTCCATGTCCCCATCTAATTTCAAACAAAACGCCTTCTACTAAAATAAACTACAAAATTTCCTTCTACTGGTATATTGTCCCCGATATTTTTGTCTTCGGCACCCATGCCTAAGCCCCCCCCATCTCTGGATACGGGCATGGTCCTCTGTTGTACGCAGGCAGGCCCATAGCTAGATACTTATTACGGGGCTTAAATTGTGAACGTTTTGTTGTCTTTTATTAATACACAGTCTCACACATCATGGAACTAGCGATTTATGTCGAGTTATCGGGGTGGAGGGATATTTAAAAAAAAAAAAAAGTTTAAATTTCTGAAGAATAAAAACATTATTTACTAATTATTTCGTATTTTAGTATAAATATTTTTATAAATTGTTTTTTACATTAAATTACGCAGTGAATTAGTACTTACTGCGATGCATTAATACGCTTGAACTTGTTAATTCGATAAAAGATTATTTTTAAATACTTCTAAAATAGTCACGAATGATTTTCATCGTAAATGATTTTAATACATAATATGTAAACACATTTAAATTAATCGTGAATTTCATCATTTTTTAAGATGAAGAAAAAAAGTTTAATGTTCTGAACAGTGCTTTGGTATAGAGGCTGTGAATCAGGTATTACATTGGGAGGCAAAAATCACAGTTCGATTCCGGAAAGATTTTCTACATAAGGATGGAACAGACATGGAACAGAGATGGAACGCGCAGAGAGAGACAAAGTTAGTGAGAACGATAAAAATTCTATTTTCTCAACGAAAAAATTCCTATTAATTTTCTTAGTCAACGTTTGAAAGTTGAAATGGACGTAAATTTGCGTTGACTTGCGCGAGTTTCCGTTTCGAGATGTTGACTTAGTGGGGTTTTTCTCTATACATAATACATTAGACCAAACAAAATCTTAAGAAATGTTGAGTTATCTGGAATGTCGACTTATCCGAGAGTCGAGTTAGCGGGACTCCATTGTATATTTAATAATACCAAACATATAAGAAGACTAAGACTATATTTAATATTAATCAATAAATCGTTCAACGTAAGTTTTGTATTGAAAACTTACAAATTTTAGTATAACTCCTTATAAATTCCTTTATCCTTATTATAAAGTAGATAAAGACTCGAATCTTTGTAAAAAACACTATGTACACAAGACCTACTGTATAAAGCTATTTTGAAGACATTTTAAATTTCAGAGAACGATTTCCATTGTCATGTACAATTTCATACAAAACAAAAAATTTAGAATAAAATTCTACAATATTTTATTTTATAGAAAAATATTTTACAAGGGGGAACTCAGTCCCCTTTAGCCCCATCCTAGCTATGGCTCTGTATTTATAATTCTGAATATATGGCGTTGTAGCTCTGTAACCCCTCCCCACACACACTTCTGAATTTTCTGCGCACAATAATACGCAGAAAGTATATTACAATTAATAAGGTATAATATACGCTTGTCCCCCACCAATAGTTTTGAAAACTCTACGTTTAGTTTTGAAAACTCTACGTTTATGAAAATAACAATATTTTTTATGAATAAATACCTATTTGTTATTTGAGGATAATAACACCTTTTTTGGATGTTCAGGATTGTTTTATTGAATTTTAAAAAAGGGGAAAAAAGGAGGGGGGAGCTCCTTCATTTGAAGAGTAGATTGATGGAATTCTGCGGTAGATAGATTGCAATTAAAAATGTTCTGGAAAAGTCTAGAACAATTTTACAGAAATCGTTAAGTTTGGCGAATATGACCAAAAATATAATTTCTGTACAGCTATCCCATACTTCGCCCACAGGACAGTCACGTTAGCCTTGAAAATCTTCGAACTAATTACGAGTAGAAACTAGGATCTGGCTAAATATAGAACTTTTAGAGGGGGGTGATTTACTGGCAATCTGCCAATTTTTAGAGGGCTGGAGATATTGGTAGTCGGCAACAGCCAAAAGTTCCCTAAACAACACAACAAAGCATTGGGGAAAACGTGAAAAGAAAGCAGGGAAATCTACATCAGCATGCTTTCCAGGACTTTCCCAGACCTCAAATACCAAAAAATAAATTTCAAGGACTTTCCAGTACCCGTAGGAACCCCGGCAAACGTTTTATAACTAAAGCGATGTTTATGGCTACTTTAGCACTACCATGCTACGATATACATTGAAAACAATTTTTTGATGGAAAAATTGGCGTATGGCCTTTTATTTATAAAGAGCCGGGTAAAACAAAAAATGTGGAGTCTGTTAATGCAACAGAATGTACAAAAATGGTTCTTGATAATGTAATTTTAGCAATTAAGTCCAAATTTCCTATTAGTCATGGGACCAAACTTATATCTGTACAACAGGATAATGAAAGACCACATTCCTGTGATGATGCAGACCTTCTGGCTGCAGGTTCATCAGATGGGTGGTCTATTTCAGTTTAAATAACAACCATTATACAGTCCTGATTTAAACGCTCTGGATCTAGGATTCTTCAATTTTATAGACTTTGCAACATAAAGCTTTGCCCTATACAATTGAACTTATTGCATGCATTCAAAATGCATATAATGAATTAGAGACACTTGATGACGTGTTTGTCACATTACAAGAATGCATAGAATCAAAATTATGTTGGCTGACTGAGGAAATTCCTATAAACTTCCTTATGTCAATAAGGCAAAACTTCATCGTACGGGACGGTTACCAGTGAGTTCAGTGCACGCCCAAGAAGACACAAAGCCAGGTGCCAATTCAATTAAAAAAAATTTTTTTCTCTCCAAAAACAAAAAAGATCTAGTTTGAGCTAAATATACGTGGGTGGCAAAAATTATTGTATAATAAATTCCCCCACGAAAACTCACAAAAATCTCGCCCCGGAGGCTTTTCTGTGTTGACCATTATTTGGCAATTGTGTTATCCCTGTGAAGGGTAATAATATCTTACATCCTCATATACGGAGAAAAATGCGTTTGTTCTTGTCCTCATTCGTCTAGTAGGTCAAGACACCGCGGGCTCAACGCAGGGACCCTGGTTCGAATCCAGGATGAGGATGGCGCCTCTTTCTCAAAAAAACCCTCCAGTTTCAGCTAAATATATGCGAGTGTTAAAAATTATTGTATAAAATTACTCCTACTTTGTACATATTTTCAATTTTGTAAATGCATGACATGAATAAACTTACAAGTAATTGCAATTCCAATTAGAGTAAGTGTATACCATAAATTTGGACAAAAATTACTTTAAAATGTATACCATATTTCCAGACAAATTATTTTTAAATGTATACAATATCTTCAGACAAATTATTTTTAAATGTATGCTATATTTTCGGATAAAAAAAAAAATATATAGCACATTTTCAGATGAAAAATATTTAAAGTTATGCCATATTTTTGGACTTTTTTTTTTTTAATGTATACCGTGCTTTAAGACGGAGGAAGTATTTCACAGTACGGCCAAAAAAAAAAAGTAAAATTAAATATTAAAAAGGAATTTCAAGCATATTTCTGGACTTTCTTAATGCATTAGAAATTCAAGTACATTTCATGACGGCTAGACACATAGTTAATATGTAATTAACATGTAGATATACATTACTATTAATAAAATAGTCCATTAATACATAATTAAACGTGTTTTTAGGCAAATGTGATGTCTATCTTGAAAATTGAATTTGAGGATTATCCAAAATGGGGTCTGCTGTTTTTAAAGACAGCATATTAAAAGTTTACACCAATAGACAAATTTTAAGAAATTTATTGTCACAAATAATGAATGCAAATAAATATCACAAGCTGAAAACAATCACAAATTAGTGCACAATGTTTATTCACCGAATTGCCAAATGTTGTGTCGCAAGTCCTTTGTTTTTCACATAGAAAAATAATTTCTTGGAATGAGTGAAAACAATCATAAACCTATGGCTATGTGCAAATAAAATAAATTTTAGGAAAAAATAGACAAACGGAATCATTAAGTGAATGTAAAATTTGCTGATAGACGGAATCGCATGCAGCTAAATCTGTTACAACGGGACGCCAAAGTTGTTACGTATCAAGGCACTGCTCAAAGTCAAAGTAAGATCTTTACAAAATTACATAGTGGTTATAAAGCATTGAAAAATCTACAAATCTGTTTGTGCTAATGCACCACGACTCCTTTCTCCAGAGACAACTGCTGAATTTTATACGATATTTGACTTTACGATTAAATCTACACAAACAGTAACTGCATATAAATAAACGAACATAAAAATCTGAAATATGTGTGTGTGGGGGGGGAACCTGTCAATTTGCCATCAAAACAACAGTGTAAAGCTTTCATAATATACAAATGGAACGTAGTGATGACGTCATTAGATTTTATGACGTCAGTAACACTGGTCCCTTCAATCAAAATTCACAATAACGTAATAGAAAACGATAACCAATTAGACAACGATTAAACGACAACCCCAATGCAGTTTCATTTTACATAGTATTTAGCCAGTCTTGTAGCTATAAAGAGGACAAAAAACACCAATTACTTTCAACTAACACTGCATTGCTTCAAACCAGCTCTTGCAGCTGCTTGACAAAGAACATAGTCCTCGGATGTGAGCGCATTCGAGTAATTTATGAACAAAATAGTGGAAACATGCCAGCAATTTGACAGCAACAATGATGATAATGAAAAAGGAAAAATAAAGAGGGAGAATAAAGCGTTATTCAAATGTTGGTGCAGTTAAGTCGGCAGAACCTTCAAGCAGTAATTGTTGGAGCAAGTCGGCCAAAATTTCAAAGGATTTCTTGTATGCGGGCCGTGTGAGGTGAAGGTAATCATACATATCATGGTGGGATATGGTCCCATCAGGAAGCACAAAACCGGGATCAACATCAACCAATTGAGCATTGGGTAGACTCCGTAGAGCTTCTTTCATCAGTAGATTAACTTGCGCTGTTTTTTCTCTCATCACGTTTGGATGCTGCCCACATGGAAGAACTTTCTGAAACGATGAAATGACACATTAATTTCCTTACCATGGGACAGAAAACAATTTCTGCACTCTCTGATGAACGTTACATCCCAGAACACATAAAAAGGGAAGATAAAATGATTCATCTGAGACTCGACAGACTGGCAATGACCAGCTCATATATATATATATATACACGTACACAAGGATGAGATTTTTTTTTTGTGTGTGTGTGTATTTTTATGGTGCAAACACAACCAAGGCCCATGCTGCTCCGGAACTTATGGATATATATTACTTATTTTATGGCGGGAAGAAATGCAAAATTTACGAGGGTAGGGAAAATAAAGAATTTTGCCAAATTAAAAAAAAAAATCACGGAAGCATAAAAAGTTTCCAAACAGTAATAAAAATAATTATTACATTACTAAATAAGCACTACACAGTAAGATTGCCTTTTATCTGCAGGTGATAGGTTCCAAGACAGGCCAAACACATACAGTAGTGAATGCCACATAAGTCGTTTTTCATTTATACATATGCATACAACAAAGTTTAATTAATAAATTATGCATAAAATGACACAATATGCATAATTAAAGAAAGTTACATAAAAAATTATACCACTATCTGTCAGCACAAAAAGCAAAATTAAATTATGTTGTCATCTACCGATACCAAAAGAAAGTAAAAATCATGCAAAGATTTGAGGCAAGCGTTTTTCACAAACAGAAAAACATTTCCACACAGATCATTTACTGTGTCTTCGCTCTTACATTAACGTATTAATGCTCTTTCTTATGCTATTTTTTACTCTTACACTAATATATATTAAAACTCTTTCTCTCGAATGAATCGGATTCTGAGGATTTAGCTGAACTCTGCAGATTAGCATGGGGGGATGCAAAATATTTTGTACATACGTGGTTCAAATACATTTCCTACTAAATTTCACAGTAATAAAATCGTTTAAATATGGCTATTAATAAAAAAATAACATATTATACAATAGGTAAAAATATGAAATTTGCAAAATTGTAAAGAAGTCCTAAATTACGTAAAATTGTTGAAATAACCCTAAAATTTCCGGAAAATGCGGAAATTCATGCAGTGATAAAGTAACTGTTCTACGTGTAGGCTGCGACAGAAACTTGAAAAAAATTTGTTCTTTAAGGTGATTTTTACCATACAAGGGAAAGACTGGTGTGATTAGAAACCCTTACAGATGAGATAATTTAAGCTCTAAAAACACCTCCCAAGTTTTACAGTTATATTTGGTAAGCATCATTTTCTAAAGATACTAAAATGTGGTATTCATATAATGTATTACAGGGGCTTAATTTTATATTAAGTGCAAAAAGTACAAGTCAGGTGAAAACTTTAACGGGCTATTATATAACACCAAATTTTACATTTCTATAACTCATGCCTTTACATTTTAAATTACTCTAATTTTTGCGGTACGAAAAAAAAAAATCCCCGACTTTTCCATATGGCCGGACACCTTAATACAACCATGTCATAATATAAATTGGAATCAAAAGACATTAATCCATAATATCGAAATAGATCCAAAAGTTATTTGGAAAGGATTTTAAGGAGAGAGAATGGGGAACCACACAGAAGTCATTAATTCATACTATAACATAACCATACCATTAATTTATAATACCGAAATAAGTCCATATATCATTATTGTACTATTTGTGAGTTTTACGGCACAAAGACAGCGAAGGTCATTATACGCCGGGACCTACAATTTTCCGAAGACTCTGATCCTCTCATGACCTAGCACAACGGTCGCCAACCTTTCAGACCTCACGGATCACTAAATTCATAATTTTAAATCCCGCAGACCACATTCCGTGAATTTACTGCAATATAAAGGTGGAAATTGCATTCAGAATATGAGAATCACTTAGAATATTATTTTTGTTTTATTATTAATAAATCATTAAAATGCACATAATGTCCAGATTTTTCTGCGGACCAGCAAACTTTCTTGCGGACCACCGATTGGCGACTGCTGACCTAGGAAACCAACCACTGGACTACACTAAGTAGTCAATCGGTAAGATTTCTTTGCAACACCGTTCAGAGCCGAACCCAAGACAATGCCACTGTGGGCAAAGTGACCACTGCTTCAATGGAGGACCCCTCCAATCATTCATACATACACAATATTAAAATAAAAACTAATGTGTCTAAATATGGGAATACTTACGAGAACGACTAACGAAACATTTGGTTTCCTTTCTAAGATAGCATCCACACAGGCTTGAATTCCCGCAGTTATCTGCTCAGCACTGTGTTCTATGTTATTTGCGCCAACTGACAAAACTATAACCTTCAAATAAGCACAAAACATTTTCTTAAAAAATAAATAAGCCATATACTTTAACAATGTTCCAGAGGTGGCATCACATGACAGAAAGGTGACATATTACAAGCACGTTCTTATTAACACATCAGCGTTTCCAAAAATTTGTGGTTTCAAGCCTGCGCCTTCAATTCCGAGTTCCTCGCAACAAGATGCTGTGCTATTATAACTTTAAAAATGTTCGTATTTCAACTGCTATTGGTTTGTGTTTTGAGGCATAAGGACAACTAAAGCCATGCTGTTCCAAGGACCTACAGTTTTCCGAGAGGTACAGACTTCTACTATGAGAGTATAAGGTATTCAAGGGATTGACAGAATTCGGATCAAGGGTAGGAGCGTAGGCCTAAATTTGAGTTGTTTTTTTTACTGTCTTGCTGTTTAAGTTGTGCAATTTTTACAGCAAAGTTTAGCTTCATGAATTGTATAACAACTTGTTATTTATCGTCTTAATGAATTGTATAACTGGTTATCATTTATTGTCTTAATGCATTTTATAATTTATCTTAATGCATTTTATAATTTATCTTAATGCGTTTGGTAATTTATCTTAATGCGTTTGGTAATTTATCTTAATGCGTTTGGTAATTTATCTTAATGCATTTGGTAATTTATCTTAATGCGTTTTATAATTTATCTTAATGAATTTAATAGTTTATTCTAATGCATAAAAAAATATTTGTCACCTTGAAATGGCTCCCCTCCATCATCAATCAAGCACCTTTGCACAGGGCACACCCTGCACATGGGCGGATTTACCATTTTGCCGCCCCTAGGCTATTTCCATCTCTTCTAGCCTGTGGCCTCCTCCCCCCCAAATCAATGTAGGAACATAAAAATTGCTAAATCCAATACAAGCCCAAAATTTTTGTATTGACAATAACTTTGTTTAAAAATAAACTCATAAATTGAAACATAAACATAAAACAATATGAACTTATATTGAAGAATTATCTCTTCTTGGTATATAATAAATCAAATTCAATTTTATTGAAATAAATTTTAATTTTAACAAAAAAATAAAAGCACATCGAATACTGGTATTTAAATGGAAAGCATGATGTCTAGCTTTCTTCTCGGCAAAACATCTGATTATATCATCGTCTGGTATTGATTTTGTTATATCAGACTTAATACACAAAATTTTGTCGCCCTAGTCTATAGCCTAGTATAGCCTATTAGGAAATATGACACTAACCCTGTACACTGTGGCCCGAACAGTACCATTGGAGCCTAATTAACGGCAAGGTTGGCAACACACTGCCACTAGTTTTAGCAAGTTGAAATTAATACAAAATTATTTAAGATTTACTGTCGGACAAGGACGATTACCCTATCTTTCTATTATTTCAATAGAATACAAATATCGCTAAAAATATTAATTACAATGATGTAATTAATGAATTTGCTGAAATGAAAGCAAGAAAAGTGCAATTAAAGCAAATCTTATTAAACATCCATTGCAATGTGTTTGTTTCATTATTTTCCCAAACCCAATTAATTAAGGGGCCTAAATGCAAATTCTTGCACAAGGCACAGGAATGACTAATTACAGAACTGTGTATGACTATATACATATAAGGCAAAGGTGATTGGTATGATCAAATCCCTTACAGATTGGATAATTTAATTAAAAACACTTTTTTTTCAAGTTTTAGTTATATATTTGGCAAACATTTTCTTCTGAAAAATATATAGACTTAATAATTTTATATAAATTATATTAGTTTTGGTGCAAAATGATAACTTTTGGAAGAAGTTTAGTCAAAAGTACAAGTTTTCAAATTTTTCAGTATGCAATTTTTCAGTATGAAAAGCACAGTTCTAGAAAATTATTTTAATGTTATTTATTATAACAGTGAAATTCAAATTTCCCTGACTTTGGACTTTGTATTTCAAATTTCCCTGACTTTTCCAGGTTTTCCAGATCCATAGACACCCTGTATTTATCTCAAATGGTGGAGTTCAATGACATTTTTACCTTTGATGTCCCAAATCGTATTACTACAGTGAAACTTCTCATTAGCAGACACTCACTAGGTGGAAAAATCTGACCGTAAAAGAGGGGCGATAGTAAAATGAGGTATTACTATCATGAAGGAATTTCTTAGCATGAAATTTTCATCTAACAGTAAGAGTAGGGTGAACGTATCTGCAGGGTGTTCATTGAAAGGGGGATTTTGCCATATTATTAATTAGACTTTACTGTTTATGTGTGTGAGGGAGAATCACACTTCTAATGGCTGATGGTAGAGCTTCCACTCTCGAGTCAGACTATACCTAGACTGAAATCTTGATAGTTTTTCAAATTCCCACCCTGGCACTGATAACTGAAGATAAACCAAAAACGGTAGCAACTTCATACTCACGTGTTTAATTTAGAAATTCTGTTCTAAAACATAATTTTTGCAGGGAAGGGGGGAGGGGGGAAGCAGGGTAAATGAAACATTTAGTTACTAAATTTGATGCGTAAGTATTAAATTCATGCAGGCTATCTAGCAGCTCCACTGACAAAATGTCAGAGCAAACGATCACCAATCGGAAGCCAATGTGCTGCATTATCTTTTTCTTCTTTACTACCCATAAGCTAAAAGTATGTTATGTATGAACCAATCGCTTGGCTTTAGTTTCTCCAGCAACCTTCCACCCTATAGCAGAAGTTCCAGATTTGGCAGGTATTCTCACCGTTTCTCCAAACAAGGGGTAAACAATGTATGTTCTCCTATTTTACAAGGATAAAAGGCCTAAGCTCAAGAAAAAACTAATGTGGTGCCATGTTCTCCAAAGTTCGATTCATACATACACTTCTACCTTTTTTACTAATAAGTATAATAATAAAAGAAATACTTTAATCTCTAAACCTACTTTAGGATTAGTTGAATCAAGTTCTCCATTTTCGATTCGCCACAGCACATTTTGCGTCTGGTCCTCGGCAATTCCAAAGTTCAAGGAATGCAAGGGGGCAAACATCTTTTCCCACACCTAATACAAAAATCAGATTTCATACAACTGAATAATACAACACAAACAAGCGGTAATGAAATGTTCCAATTACACTATACATTAGCCTAAGCCAGACGACAATTCTTGTCCGAATGGTGCAAAACAAGAGTTTACCCACACATTACTAAAGCACACAATTGAAAAACATAGTCAAACTCAAGCATAACAACCTCAGTCATAGCAGCGACTTGACTATTGCATCATAATTATGAAATCCCCCCCCACCTCAGAAGTCTCGTTTTATTCAGCTTATTAGTTACGACATCAATTTAAGCAGTCCCTTGAATATCACAAGTAAGCTCAACTGTATTCATATTAGGCACATTTTGTTTAAGTTTTATGATGTGGGACAGAAACGGTCATGATGCATCAGGATCTATCGTTTCCACGAAGAATCTGAACCTGTTAGCTAGGATACCAAACCCCAGAATATGGATATGTAAAAAAAAAACTCAGTACCAATAAAAGCGAAACCCAGATATTTTGACAAATATTGTTTGTTTGTGGTCATCATCGCCGAACCAAACAATAACACTGATTTTATTTATGGTAGATTGAGTATAATCCCACTTAATAAATTACTTTTCCACTCCATTGGGATACTTATGTTTAAGCTTATTCATTTCAGTTTTATGAATGTTATTATCAATTTAACAATACATGCATCAACTAAAGAATATCCTAACTTCCACATGTTCTTCCATAATTCCTCTTTGAGAGTTAAAAAATATAGTTATACTGGCCCCAATATTTCGAATTCTATTCCTACCTCTGTGGTCTATCTCATCCTTTCTCACCTTTAAGTGTCTCTTCAAGGTCTTTGTGTTAAATCACCCTACTATATATATCATATTCAACCATTATCTATCCACTGCTGGATGAAGGTCTCTCCAAATGCTTTCCACACAAGTCTATCCTGAGCAATTCGCTTCCACGTCACCCCAACCTGTTTTCTTATTTCATCCACCCATCTAGTTTGAGGACGTTTTCTAGGTCTTCGGTGGTCTCTTGGAATCCAGTTCAGAATTTCTGTTGTCCATCGTTGATCAGTTCTTCTTGCAATATGCCCAGCCCATCGCCATTTCAGCCCTTTTACTTTAACAATGATGTCCTCTACTCTAGTTTGCTCTCTCACCCAAGTGTTTCTTTTTCGATCTCTCCTAGTTATTCCAAGCATGCACCTCTCCATGCTCCTTTGCGTTGTCTGTAACTTTCGTATTGCTCCAACTGTTAGACTCCATGTCTCTGATCCATAAGAGAGGACTGGCAATACACACTGGTTGAAGACCTTTCTTTTTAGACACAAAGGCAATTTCCCCTTCAGGATAAAACTGTTTCTTCCAAATGCACTCCAGCCAAGTTTAATACGTCTGTTGAGTTCTTTCATAATGTTGCCATCCATTGAAATCAGCTGGCCAAGGTAAATATATGAATCAGCAATTTCTAGCTCAATGTTGTCAACTTGTATTTTTGTTTCCTCTACGAAATTATTGAACATGATCTTAGTTTTTTGTAGGTTCATCTTGAGTCCAACTTCTTTACTTCTAGTTGAGAGCTCCTGTACCATGTCTTGGAGTTCTAATGGGTTCGTTGAAAAAATAACAATGTCATCAGCAAACCGCAAATGATTTAAATATTCACCATTTATTTTTATTCCCTTGTTATTCCAATTTATCTGCTGAAAAATCATCTGTAAAGCTGAAGTAAAAAGTTTTGGAGAAATGGTATCTCCCTGCCTCACACCTTTACCAATTTTGATAGTTTTGGTATCTTTATGTAACCGAAATTTTGCACTTGCATTTTTATACACACGTTTCACCATGTCAATGTACACATCCTCAATGTCTGTTGATCTTAAAGAGTTGATGACTGCTGATGTTTTAATAGAGTCAAAGGCCTTCTCATAGTCAATAAATGCCACACACAATGGAAGTTCATATTCATGTGTTCTTTCAATTAATTCTCTTAATACTTGAATATGGTCCACTGTACTGAATCCACTTCGAAATCCAGCTTGTTCTCTTGGTTGAGCTGCATCTAATTTTTTCTGCAGGCGATGTGTTAGCACTTTTGTGAAGATTTTATAAATAGCAGGTAACAAGCTAATTGGTCGGTAATTTTTCAAATCCTCTTTATCACCTTTTTTATGCAAAAGAATTACTGTTGCAGAATCCCATTGGTTTGGTATGTTACCGCTGTTAAGACATTTGGTAAAGAATTTTGCAAGTATGTCTTCTACATATTCTCCAGCTTCTTTTAGGATATCTAATGTAATACCATCATCACCAGGGGCTCTTCCTTTCTTCATACTTTTTATTGCAAATGAAACTTCTTCTTTTAAGATTTTAGGAGCTGTTCCTTCGACTATTTCAATGTCTTCGTTTAATCCACTGTTACTTTCGTATAGATTTTTGTAGAATTCTTCAACTCTTCTAAGTATTTCTTCCCTATTTCTTGTTACGGTGCCATCCTCTCCTTTTAATGCAATGATGTGTTTCTTCCCAACAGATAAACTTCCTTTAACAACCCTAAGGCTCTTGTTATTTTCAATGGCTTTCCTTACTAGCTCACAGTTGAATTTTCTTATGTCTTCTTTCATGCTTTTGCGCAGAGTTTTACAAAGTTCTATGTACTCAATCCTGGAACTGGTATTTTGATTGTCCACCTTCATATCTCTTCGCCTTTTCATGAGCTGTTTCGTCTTCTCAGATAATTTGCTATTGTGCTTTTTACAGGTTACACCACCAATTTCCCCAGCAGTTTCAACTATTGTCTTAACAATGTTTTCATTTGCTTCTGAGATATCACTTTCATCAATAAGTCCTTCCAGTGCAGAAAAGCGATTTTTTAATTCCAACTTGAATGCCTCGGTATTTTCTTTTAATTTCTTTAAATCCACCCTCTTACTTACTTGTTTCCTAATGAGCTTCTGTCGTTCTAATTTAGTATTTAAGTGCACTTTACATCTCACCATTCGATGATCACTTCCAGTATTAAATCTGTTCAGTACACTGCAATCTTCAATAATTGATTTCTTGTTTGCCAGGATATAGTCAATTTCACTAGTTCCCCCATTTGGGTGTTTCCATGTCCATTTTCTTTGCGGTTTCTTCTTAAAAAATGAATTCATGATGCTAAGATTTTCAGCTTCTGCAAATTCGATGAGTTGATCGCCACGTTCATTCCTTTCCCCATATCCGTATTTACCAACCGATGTCTCTCCTTGTTCCTGTTGTCCAATTCTTGCATTGAAATCCCCCATGATGAGCTTGATATGTTGTTTCCCTTTGGTGTGTAACTCTTTGATTTCTTCATAAAATTCTTCAACCTCTTCGTCGGTATGGCTTGATGTTGGTGCATATACCTGTACTATTTGAAGTTGGTATCGCTGGGTTAGTTGAACAACGAGCCTCGCTGCTCGATCTGACGTGCTTTCGACTTCAAGAAGGTAGTCTTTAATTCTTTTGTTGATTAAGAAGCCAACACCACTTGTTCTTCCAGTTTCCGTTCCTCTATAATAAAACAAATGTCCACTTTTAAGTTCCACCAACTCTTCACCTTTTCTTCTAACTTCACTGAGTCCTACAATGTCCCATTTGATCTTGTCAAGTTCTTCTTCCAATTCCTGAAGTTTTGCTTCAGAAGCAAGGGATCGTCCATTAAACGTAGATAAGGTCAATAACGAACACGGGCTGGGCATTCCGAGTGATTCTTAGCACCCCCACGATTTCATGCCACATATTTTCCTTGATCAGGAGCACTCCAGCACCTGGAGACTAGGGGCCATGGTTTCTGGTGTGTCAACATAATGGAGGAATTAGCCATAATTTCACCACGCTGGCTAGACGGGTTGGTGAATTAGCCCTCCCCTTCCGCCTTTCTATCCGTGTAGCAAATATTAATTTGCCACATAAATAGAAAGCTCAGCCTGCACCACTTGAAGGCGGGGTAGGACACTAGGTTACTGGCCTGGCCGGTTCCACACATCGTCACATACGTTCAGCGTGTGGGTCTCCTTCCAGTTAGATACCAGCAACCCTTTTGCAGGCCATATATATATATATTTATCCATACAATTGTTGTTTGGTTTGTGCATTGTGATTATTATTAATAAACAGTCATTGCCTTTTATTTAGGTATACTGGACTTGTCACAAGATTTATTCTCAGCCTTTTTCCAATATCCCCTTAGTATAATATTATGTAATTTTCTTGTGCTATGTTGTGCCGTTATTCTTACTCAATTGGTTCTTAAAATGTAAATGAATTTAAATTGTATTAACAAATTTATTTCATTATTTGATTTGATACAAGTAAAAAATCATGCATAAAATTCCTGTTTCAAAATGACGTTGTCTAGCTGTATTGTGTATAGAAAAAGCTGACATAATATTTATTATATAAGGAAGTAATTGATAATTTTGCTAAAAAAAAGAGAAAGGAAGAGATTTTTAATGTAAATTTTATAATCTGCATAGTATAAATGAAAATTTCATTTTTTTTTTCCCTTTAATTTTTATAAGTACACACGCATGTTTTATTTTTAAATAAATCTTAATTCAACGAAAGATTGATATCAGGGTTTAAATTAGGCGGAAGGCCACCGGAGTCCCGTTCCAGAACTACTTCATTTTTGGTATGCAATTATTTAAATATTAGCCGGAACCCCTAAATAGACACTGTCATGAAAAAGTAATGAATTTGTGATTAAGGTCATGCATTTTGTTGTCCAGAAAAATGGATATAAACAATTAATATGATTTATCGATTCTTTTGCAGCCATTACATTTTTTAATCGATTTATCATAATATTAGGGCTACTGCACTTTTTTTGTTAGAAATTAAGCCCTGATTGATATAGTAAAAGTTTCTCTTTTCCTTAGTTCTACAAAAGAAATAATTTCATACATTTATGCTGCAAAGCACCTGGAAAAAATTGACCAAGGCCTCACGAAATCTTGAACCTAATCTATGCATATCAATTATATACTATATGCACAATTGATATGCATATCAATTATGCTCATTATTATCCTGCATGTATATCTATACTATACACCAGATGTACATAATCCAATTATGTAATTTTCCACTTCAAAAACCTTCTGCAATTCCCTAAAAATCAGCTCGTGACCTACATTTGGGGAGTTTTATACTAGTGCATAATTGCAGATTGAAGTCGTTCAACTAGATGCCTAGTGACATAAAATGGGCATTAACAGCTGAGTATAACCAGGAAAAAAACCATTTTAAACATGGAATCAACACCAAGATTCTGTGTTAGGGTAGAACCTCTTGCATTAGTTATTGCAACAGCTAATAATATAAAATATTCACACATACATAACAAAAACTAATATACCTCTGTTTGTGCAGCCATTGAAACTAAAAAGTCACCAATGAAAAGTACATCAGGCTCTTGCTCCACTGCATCCAAAAGAAAACGCTTATGCTGAAAAAAAACCAAAGCATTTATTCAGAACTCGTACATATTTTATGTGCGATCTCCTTAAACAATTAAACTTTTTCACCTTTTAAAATACAAGAAAGGGTAATGTCTGTGTCCATAAATAAAAAAGTTTAATAACTTTGATGAGAAAAAAGTTTATGACTAGGAGATTGAGGAAGTGTACGAGTGTAGACATACAGGAAACCCTTAACCAGTCCCCTTTCAATCAGCAGCTGCTTCAACAATCCGATGTTTAGAGGGAAGTAAGCATATCGGTAACTGACACCTCCCAATTGAATATCAAGACACATTTTCTCTACGGCTGTATCACATAATTATCTTTAACACTAGAACCATGGCTGCGGTCAAACTGACCTGACCGTTCATGAAATTTAAACTCAAATATCTTTTAAACCTTTCGTGTTTGAAAGCTAGAAATTCTTGACTTTTCCTAAAATATGTTCCTAATAGCATATATAAAGTTTTAAAAAAATACATTACAGAGAACCGTAGTTATAAGCATATATACCTGGAAGCGACAGGAATGATCAACATGACCGTATGCGTCATTTTTTTGTGTAAATAATTATTATAATAATCAATTAACAAGAATAATATGATGTATAAAGTAATGATTATATATATATATATATATATATATATATATATATATATATTTTATCTTTTAGACTTGCAAATTTGTCGATGATGTTGTCAAAAAACGGTTGAATTCCTATTAACACTTTTAGTAGTTCCCTTTCAATTGAAATTTTTGACAAGTTTGTAAGTCTGTCTCTTAACATTGTATTATGCAGACTGGGTTTAGTTCTATTTAAGCAAGAAAAACTCCGTTCTACGGAAATGCTAGTGGACGGAATAGTCTCTATTAAGCAAAAAAGTTTATAAGCTTCTTTAAAAATGTATCTGTTTTCTGTTAAAATTTCCATGAATGTTTGTAATTTCATATCTCTATACTGCTTATCCAGATATATGTGTTTTAATTCATATTTCAATCTTTCGAAGTCAGTAAATATATTGGGGTAGTACACATTTAAATTATTTATTACTTCCGTAGGAAATTTATAGGAATACTCCGCAAATTTTGAAGTATCCCTTAATGTAATAAAATGAAGCTTTTCCATATCTTGAAAACATGTGATAATTTGTAATGAAATAGTATCTAATATTTTATAAAATAAAATTTTATATTTTTCAAAAACTTGATCTCATGCAAGTGTCACTTTTTTTTTTGTCCCTCACGATGTTCAGTTGGAACTGTTGTTTTCAAAGTCACTAATTCGAAAATTTCCATGAACGGATCCTCATTTCGTTTGCTGTTTAAGACCATTTGCGTATTTTTAATTTGTAAGATGCAAAAATTAATGTCAAATGACTTATTTTGTAGTACATTGAAGAGAACATCCGTAAATCCAAAAATATCGTTAAAACAACCAAAAGTGAAAATTTGAAGTCATTAAATGTATTTAAATAGCCAACGCTCTGCCTAAGCGGAGCTTGATCGGAGGTTGGATCGTTCATAATCTCAGTAAATACTTCTTTTCACACACATTATCAACACATTTCAATCACATTATTTATAACATTCAACATTTTAGAATTTGGTGTCCATTACGTAACAGAAGTAGGAATTCGTCCTCCGACGACTATATC
>QLNU02003225.1:96284772-96295995 GCA_006491805.2 Dysdera silvatica | reverse complement strand
GAGGACAACAACGAGCTCGAGTTTCAAGGGTTCCAATCATCGAAGATAACCGTGCTTCAGGTTGAGATTGCAGACCTTTTAGCATATGCCAAAAATACCTGTGCAAACGGTCTGGATCTGGACTATTCGGTTATCGAAGAAGTTATGGGGATTGATGACAATGCACCTGTGGTAGGATCGCTCACGGACGATGAAATATGCGATTTAGTGATGAACCAGAATAAAGACAAAAGCAGCGACGAAGAGAGTGTAGATGAGGAAAAGGAAGAAAAAGTTCCGATTGACCAACTTCTGAGTTCGTTGGACGTTGTAATTAAAGGACTGCAACAAAGGGATTTTGCAACTGCACATGAAATAATGACTGTTACGTTAATTAAAGAGAAAGTATTAACGGAAAAATCTCAATTTATGCGCAAAAGAAAAATAACCGATATGTTTAGCCCAAAGTAGCTTTTTTGTTTGTAAATAAAAATTTTGGAATGTATATTTGTTTCAAGCGCTGTTATTCTTGATTCGCGGCACCTCCGGAATTTGCGGCCGAAAGGGAAGTGATTAAATTTTCTATTTTAATGCTCCAATTTCTTACGAAATCGCACCCTCGGGCGGCGTAAGCTAGTTATTAACTAAAAGGGCGTTCGGAATGGAGATGCCCGTTTTTTTAATGCCGTAAATCGGAAAGTGACCTAAAATCGGAAAGTGACCTAAAATCCGGAAAAGTCCGAAATCCGGAAAGGCCACGGTCCGGACGATTCCGGATTATATATGACTAATCTATATATATATATTCTATCTTTTAGACTTGCAAACTTGTCGATGATGTGAAAAAATGGTTGAGTTTCTATTAACTCGTTTAGTAGTTCCTTTTCAATTGAAATTTTTAACAAGTTTCTATGTCTGTCTTCAAACATCGTATTACGTAGACTGATTTTGATTCTGTTTAAGCAAGAAAAACTCCGTTCTACGGAAACACTAGTTGACGGAATAGTCAATATTAAGCAAAAAAGTTTATAAGCTTCTTTAAAAATGTATCTGTTTTCTGTTAAAATTTCCATGAACGTTTGCAATTTCATATCTCTATACTGCTTACCCAGATATATGTGTTTTAATTCATTTTTCAATTTTTGGAAGTCAGTAAATATATTGGCGTAGTATACATTTAAATTATTTATTGCTTCCGTAGGAAATTTATTGGAATACTATACAAATTTTGAAGTATCCATTAATATATTAAAATGAAGCTTTTCCATATGTTGAAAACGTGTAGTAATTTGTAAAGAAATAGTATCTAATATTTCATAAAATGTAAAATTTTATATTTTTCAAAAATTTGATCTCGTGCGAGCGTCACTTTTTTTTTGTCCCTCTCGGTGTTCAGTTGTAACTGTTGTTTTTAAAGTCACTAATTCGATAAATTTCCATAAATGTATCCTCATTTCGTTTGCTGTTTAAAAGCATCTGAATATTTTTAATTTGTGAGATGCAAAAATTAATGTCAAATGACTTATTTTGTAGTACATTGAAGAGAACATCCGTAAGTCCAAAAATATGGTTAAAAACAACAACCAAAAGTGAAAATTCAAAGTCGTTAAATATATTTAAATAGCCGACACTCTGCTTAAGCGAAGTTTGATCGGAGGTTGGATCGTTCATAATCTCAGTAAATACTTCTTTTAAAGAATCCCATTCTTTATTTATAATACTCAACATTTTAGAGTTTGATGTCCATTGCTTAATAACAGAAGTAGGAATTCGTCTTCCGACGACTGTATCGACCACGTGAGTTCGTTTGGCAGAATGATGAAAAAATGCAGGTATGCCGCTTACAGTTGCAAAAAATATGCGACACTGTGAAATGCTGTTGCAGCTTTGTTGTAGCACTAAATTCAGACGATGTGCCAAACAGTGAATAAAAACTATTTGTGGCGCTACTTCTTTAATTTTGGACTGAAGACCATTTAAGTGCCCTGACATTGCGCTTGCCCCATTAAAACGTAATCCTATAAGTTTTGATTTATAGTTAAATTTTTCGAGGCATCTTGATACAAGGTTAAACAATGCTTCGGCAGTCCGATTGGAACTGACGTCATAAAATCCCAAAAATCTTTCCACTGACTTTCCACCAGCAATAACATACCTAATTATGATACTACATTGAGATTTTTGGACAATATCTGTGGAATCGTCTACTTGTATAGAAAAAAATGCAATCCTTTATTTCTTTTTCGATATGTTCATTGATATATTGCCAAATGCAGTCAATTATTTCATTCTGAATAGTCTTAGAATTGCCGGCAAACATGGGTGTGATTTTTCAAAAGTGCTCATGAATGTCCACAGGGCTTATCGAAATAAAGGTTTCTAACAATTCTTTAAAATTACCATGATTAGTGGAGGTTACATCTTTGTGATGACCACGAAATGCTAATTCTTGCTTCCCCAAGTAAAGAACAGCACGAATGGGCGGGCAATTGAATGAAACGTCTATTAAGCTGCACGTTTTCATTGAAGCGTTTAATATATATTGCCTAAAGTATTCTTTTAAAGCATCCTCAATACCACTTAAATTTTTCTTTAGATTTGAAAAACATAATGTACAATCCACATGGTAAAAAAACCTTTATGTTTGTGAAGAGCACGGGTAACGTTACCAAAATCATTGAAACCACTCTTATTCCACACATTTGATTTAACACCAATGATTAAACATGGCATACAAAAAAGTTTATTTAAATAATAACTCCCACACAGCCATTCAAACTCCGAATATCACGAAATCTTAAAATGCCGATTATATACTTTGTCCTTTTTTTGCAACTTTACTTACATTTAACACAGGCATGGGCTTTTCCTTACTTAAAAAATCTTTTTATCATCGTTATTCCGCTTGGAAAATGGGATTTCTAATAAAATACATACCCTGTCATTTAAGGTAAACGTTATATTGTAAAGGAACCAATTAGATTTAACCTAACGAATCAAGTAACGGAAATGTTTTTTGTGGCGTTTGAGACTGCATAATTTTTTTTTAGGCGAAGTGCCGCTTCACTCGTGTCACACAACAAGACACTGCTTGACATTAAGGTTTTAAAGAATATTTTCTTTCCCGTAAATAATAGTTTTCCAGAAAGAAAATATGTGCTAAAAATTTTATTTAATTGCTAAATTTAACCTAATCATTGAAAATAGTAAATGAATTTTAATACATTAAGTAGTAAATGAATTATTAAAAATTGAAAATAGTAGATGAATAATAGTGGGATTTAACTTGAATATGTTAGTATTGTTGAAACAAAGACAAAATTGTATTTATTTCTAGTTTTTTTTTAAAGAATATTCAGGGGTGCATAGTGGGACCAAATGGAAATTTCGGTGGTCAAAATTCGAAAATATGTAGCTCATAGTTGAACTGTGCAAATTTTTTTTTTTTGGATAACCACGTGAGCCCTATTCAACCCCTTTTATAACATACACTGACTGTCCGTACCCGTGGGAACTGTCGAACTTGCGGTTTAGTATTCAAGTGTTGTGCACCTATTTTGTTCTTCGGTTTGCATCTAATGATGCACTTAGACAGTTGTGGTAATAAGTTCTTTGAATTTTTGTTATTCTTTTCATGATTACTGAGTGTTAAAAAAATGGTGATGTGCCATTTTTAAGAATTAAATAACTTATGTATTAGTAGGTACAAAAATACACCTTTTCTCTGCATTAACGGAGGTTTTTGGAGACTGGAGAAAAAAACCTCTCCAGATACCTCCGGGATAGAACCTTAGTTTTTAACATCTGAAGTACGCGATTAGCCATACTTCGGCGTCACCATAGAGTGAATTCTGCGATTCGAAATATTAAGGGTATGTAATATGTGGCATAGGCATAACATATACTAAACATGTTTTCGATGAACTTATTTGTCCGACGTGGCATAAAATTATGTGTTTTTTTAGGACTCACGGATGTTTTTTCTCTTAGTAGATATGGATCCTATTACGAATAGCACATTTTTTGAAACTTGGAGAGGGGAAGAAAAACCATCTGGAGCAGGAGCCAGGGAGACATTTTTCAGGACAACTATTACGCAAAGATGCCCCAAATTGTTTAATCAAGATAAACTTACTTTTAAAAGTGCAACCTTTTGTACACATTTGAATCAGTAAAGGAAGATTTCATGACAGAACTGGCTGCAAAAAAAACCAAGATGAGTTCGAAATCGATGAAAATTTTAGTGACGATGCAGATAATTTTATTAGAGTAAATTTCATAATTTTTTCTTGACCTTTCTCATGTTTGTTCGACCTCATCTAATAAGCATTACAGTCATGGTTCAGTTCGGTTTGTTTAAAAACAAATTAAATATTTCGTTTCACAATACAGTCAAAATAAGATTTTATTCCCTTTTTAACAGCAATAAGTACCATTGATTTTTTTTTTTTTATTCATAACATTTTATTTTTTAATTGCTTTTTGTAGCAAAAGGGCATCTATGTCATACTGCATCAAATAATTTATAGCCTAATTCCTTTGGAAACAAAAGTAAAACAACACTATCAGAGTTTATGGATTTTTATACAGATTTTGTAAAAACTGATGTAAGATACAAAATCAGCAAACTTGAAAACCCCGCATACAAAATTTCAGCTGAAAATTAAAAAGATATATCAGGGTTATTCGCCATATTTAATCTGCCATTTTGTGTTTTTTCAAAAATAATATAAGATTTGAAATCAGAGAACTTAAAAACCTTCATTCACTAAATTTAAAATCCGTACCATGAACTTCTGATTTTTGACTGGCTAGATTCTTATTTTGCCCCATTGAACAGTGGAGATGATAGAACTGATTATCTTCATCCTCATTATAATCTTCATCTATCTCGAACTCACCTTATTGCTACCACTCCTACCCTGAAATCTTCCTTTTCTGATTCGAATGTATACAAAAGGTTGCAATTTTAAAAGTAAGTTTATTTTGATTAAACAATTCGGGGTATCTTTATGCAATAATTGTCATGAAAAATGTCTTCATGGCTTCTGTTCCTGCTCCAGATGGTTTTTCTTGCCCTCTCCAAGCTTCAAAAAGTGTTCTATTTGTAATAGGATCCATATCTACTAAGAGAAAAAATGTCCATGAGTCGTAAGAAAATACGTGATAATTTTATTCCACGTCTAACAAATAAGTTCATCAAAAGTATGTTTAGTATGTGTCATGCCTATGCCACATATTACGTACCTTTCATATTTTGAATCGCAGAACTCACTCTATGGCGACGCCGAAGTATGGCTAATCGCACACCTCAGATGTTAAAAACTGAGATTGTATCCTGGAGGTTTTTTTCCCCCCCCCGGTCTCCGAAAACCTCCCTTAATGCAGAAAAAAGGACATATTTGTAACTACTAGTACATAGGTTATTTAATTCTTAGAAATGGAACATTTAAAAAAAAAACACAAAAAAGTTTATTAAAAAAACTTTTTATATAAAAAGTCTAATATACAGCCAAATACAGGATTTTATGGCCTATTTGAAACTTAAATGAAATGGCCTCTAATGAAAAGGGCTCTGCTGGCCAGCGGCCACTAATCAAATATCTGAGTTTTAAGCTTTATAACTAAGTTTATCACTCTAAATCATGGTTCTCACTCATTTGTTCTGATGAAATTCAAGGACTTTTTCAAGACTTTCCAAGGACCTTACATTGTCAATTGCGATATACAGGAATTAGAGTGTTTAATTACGTTGTTCCTTTTCTTTGGCACACTATCAGCAAAAGCTACCCATTTTGCATCCCTTGTATTAGCAACGATCAGTGTGCAGGGAGGAAGGGCGTGTCTGAAACACTACTGGCTTTATTCTAGAAATAAGAAGAAATATTTTTTTTTCTTTTGCCAAAACTATAAAAAAGATTTTTAAGAAAAATTCAAGGACTTTTCAAGGACCAACCACATTTTTGGCAGTTTTCAAGGGCCCCCCTACTTGGCAAAAACAAATTCAAGGACCGTGGGAAAAGTGGCGGAGCTAGATATTTTGACCCCCCTCCCCCATGGGATAAAATAAATAAATTTTGTTTTTTAAAGGCTAATTGCCATCACCCAAATTGTAGAACACAGGATGACTGCCCCCTTGCCCCCCCCCCTTAATTACGCTACTGTGTGGGTTGGTTGGTTGGTTGCTTTTTGGTTTTACGGCTCAAAGACTACAGTGGTCATGCTGCGCCGGGACCTACTGTTTTCCGAGGAATCCGAACCTCTTAAGGCCTAGGGAACCAAACCCCGGACTACAGTGAGCATGATTAAGATGATGCTACATCGAAGTCTACAGTTTTCTCAAGGAATTCAAACTTCTTCCATCTAGAGAACTCAAAACTATGCACACGTAGAAAATAAAATGGCTAGTATAGGATACCTGCTGGTATCAAATCCAGAGTATTTTCATGGTAATTGGACTCTCTAATCTGTAAGTCGATGCTAGTTGAACCCCATTGTTGTGCAAAGTCGTAAAGGATTAAAGATTTTGTCTTTAATGTGATAAGCATAAAAGAAGCATTGACAGACAAGAACATGGTAAGAAATGAGAGAGCAGAACTGTTTTACTAAAATGTACAATAAAGGCAAATGGAATATGAAGGATTTTGGAAAAAAAATGGCCATAAATGCAAGATAAATAGTAGGTACATTTTTAGTTGTCAACTTGGTAGTACAATCAATAACAATGCACTTCAATCCTCACTTTTAGCAATTAAATTTATTCATTCATTTTAGTTTATTCATCCATTACGTCAATTTGATTATAATTTTTCTGACTAAGCAAAGTGCCTTTAAGGTCTATTATATAATTATGGACAATATTCTGTCAATACCCTTTCCTTTTATAACGCACGAACAGCTAAAATCTCGCTGAAGGAGGAACATGGATTAAAAAAATATATATACTCTCTCTCTTATACTACCATGGGTGCCCATATGGGGAGGCAGAGGGAGGGGCTCGAGCCCTCTTAGCAGTTTAAAAACTTGACTTACCTGAACCTGCTATGCATTTACTTTCAAAAGTTTTACAGTCACATTTTAAAATAAGGTACTTTTTAGCTCATTACTAATTGTCAAGCAATATCAATTATTTTTGTAGCGTTTTGTACATTCACTCAAATTCTCGATAGCTTTGAGAAAGTAGTAATTTTTCTTACTCCCACCCCCTCATAAGTATTCATATGGGCAGCCATGTATACTACATGCATTTTCTTGACGAATGATACAGCATTATTCCATATCTAGATACAGCATGGCCTCTGCCATTCTTGCCTCATAAACATTCAACTGTTTATTTAAAAACATAGAACAAACTTTTGTCAATACTGGGTTTGAATTTTGCTTACTCGAAGACCATTAAAAAGCCACCTCCAAGTGATATTTCGAAAATTAACCATACTAATTATTATTAACATATATTTAAAGCTTACGATCGACATCCAGCGGTCGTCGCCACGTTTATCTTCAGGGGGAGCCGCTTTGACAGCCGGATTCATTTTCTACACCAAAGAAGAAAAATAATTCAATAAGTTTCTTTCGAATAAAACAGAACATTTTCAAACAAATACGGTAAAACCTCTAAATGGCAGACACTTTGGGACTTGTTTGGGGGTGTAATTTACGGAGGTTTAAATGACAATTGAAATTTTTCAACTGGGAATATACAACGACATCAGCAATTAAAACACAGAGATTAACGAATGCTGAACAGTGGACATCTCCGGACTTCGTATATGTCCGTTTTGGGAGGTTTAGGTTGTAAGTATTGGGACTAGGAATTAGAAGTGTCCGTAAGATAGACGTTAGGGACGTTTTACTGTATTTATAAAGTATTAAAAGGACAAACGTTTTTTAATATAAATTCTTACCGAAAATTGGGGTTATTTACTGGTTTAATAACAGAATGTTCACAGATTCGTGGAATTTTAAATCCCGAACAATTATTCTTCAACCTTCCTTTATAAAGCACGTAACCACGTATCGGTTAAATAAAGAGCATATTCGAGGAATTCAAATCCCCGGCCTACGAACATTTAATACGAACAAATGAAACATTTTAATATTTACAAGAACCGGCCATACTGAATCGCAACCAATGATTTCCATATCATATCAACAGAGTTTACTTCACTTTATAGTAGTGTCAAAGAAGGGTGCGTTTCAAGGCTAAAAAGATTATTTCTTAAAACTCATAGGAAAAATACCAGGTGGCGCTGAGGACAGAAACGAGTCATCAAACCGATCTAGAGTTAATAAATAATAAGTACAGATATTGATGTAACTAATGAAGTTTAGCCCTTCTAAAGAAAGGAAAATGACAAATGAATGTCAACTCTCTATTGGAAAGTTGGTAGTTTTTTTCCTTCTTCTATTGGACTTCATCCAAACCACGCATGGACATACAGTGCTGCTCGTTCGGCCAACTTTTCAATTCGTCCTGGCACAATTAATAATGACAAATGAATGTTATGGGCGTGTGCTGGGATTACAGCGCCGCCTCCGGCGGCCACCCTTCCCAATGAAACCCTTGCACAATCCCTCTTCCTGAACATTAACGTGGGACTACAGCCTCCCTCTCTCAGACCACGAATCCTAAGGGACGGATTTTACGGATAAAAGTAGTTCGTCGAGAAAATTGGAAACTATCTGTAGAGTCCATCTTTGTTCCATTCATTGTGCAAATTAAACCCACTACACCCCTGAATACGCCGTTGTGTAGATAATCAATTGGGAATGTTTATATAAAAACATTATTGACTCGGTTCACGATGTGAACCGCGTCAATTTGTGATATTTGCAATTTATACATTTACAAAAAAAGTATTCACCTAATTTTGATTAATTGGTAATGTTATCTTTTATATATTTCTCTCTCTCTTTTGTTAAAAATTCAAATATTTCATTTTAGTTGATAGGCAAGAAGAAATATATGCTAAGATATACTATTCCGTCGAAAATCCAAGGTAAAATCGTTGCTTTATTTCACGTATTGTTATCACGTACAACAGACTGGCAATATAGCCACATTTCTTTAGGCTTGCCTTCCTTCTATTGTTTTCAATGCTCGTTGCTCGGGACCTTGTAAAATAAGCAAAATCTAATTTTATCAGGGATAGCTCTTAATTTTCCTTACTCTTATACTTTTTTTTTTTTTTGGTATGCCGCTTCCAGGGGCAGCTGAAGGCAAGGGCGAACAGGCGGCCGCCCGGGGCCCCGTTTGGATGGGGGAGCCAAACTGAAGTCAAGTTAAAATTTTTTTAATGGACCCAATAGTAAAAAATCTCTTTAAAAAGAGACAAGGTTAGAGAAAATTTTAGAGATATCTTTCGGATCTTTGGTCACTTTTATAGGGTATATGGCTCACTGTGCATCTGTAAAAATCTATTTTCGGCGGAGGGGATGCCAAAGCGCAATCCGTGCCAGCCCGCCCGGGTTCAAAATCAACTCGAGCCGCCCTCTGACGCTTCATTTCCCAGAACTAGTCTACATTAGTTAGGCGAAATAGAAAAAAAAAAGCCCTTCCCAAATTGGAAATCGAACTATAGAGTAAGGAAAGACAGTTTTAACAACAGTGACTTTTAAAATATCATCTTGTAAACGCTCTTTCTTTCTCTCTCTCTCTCTCTCTTTTGAGAGAGTTCAAGTATCACGTAAGCACCTTGGGACGGGGAGGATGTCGCTGGTCTTATTTTCCTATGTTAGCCAATGTTAATTTTTGCTTAATGAGGGGGGGTGAAATGGCCAAAATATTGCTTACGTAATACTTGAACTCGCCCTTTGGTGTGTCCCTTTATTTTACAGAACCAAGTTACGTTTATTACTCGTAAAATTAAAAACACAACTGCGGCGTTCTGAAATTGAAAGTCCAACTTTTCACCCTGTGATGTAAAGAAAAATCAGTTTTATCAACGATTGCTTTTAAAATGCTTACTCTTAAACGTTTTATTTTTTCCCTCCCTTTCTTTTGGTCTATCGCTTTCACAGAACCATACCTTAGACAGGGGAATTAAAAATGACGCTCTTAAGTAAGGAAATAAACCCAGGACCTTGTGAAGTAAGGAACCTCTAATTTTTTTTACGATAACTTTTAAAATGCCAACTCTTAAATTTCTTTTCCCCTTTTCTTTCCATGTTTTTCATGCGAGTTGTATAAGTAAAACGTTTTGAGTATTTTGTGAATTACGTGAAGAATAATGATATGGTTAAAACGCTTGTTCACAGCAAAGGATTTTAAAAGAGTAACTTCATGAAAAAGTCACTGGCATATGCAGAGGTTTGATGAGTTCATAACTCCATCATGATATAATTTTGTACATTTACACATGGAGAAAGGGCTAAAGAGACAAACGGGTGCTCAAAATACAGGATTTAATGGGTGGAAGTGAAGAAAGTAAGGTTTTGAAAAAATAAACAATAGTGACAAAAGAATTGTCAACTTCATTGGATTAATATATTAAGAAGAGGAGGAGTGATTGAGTTATTTAATTCAATTTCGAGGAAATATTTTAATGAACTGATCTGTTGAATTCATAATATTCAAGATCGGCACAATGTTTTTGGGTAGACAGCCCCAATGGATGACAACATAGCATGACCAAATTGTAAAATTGCACAATTCAAATTTTACATATTCTTCATAAGGTAGTTGAATATCCTTTATTTTACATAGTCAAAATTATCATGGAACATGGGCATTTAAATATGATTTTTTAAAATTCTTAAGACAGTTTGTCCCAATTATGTCATAAAATTTTCATAAAACCAGGATGTAACGCCAAAATAAATCATCGTTGTACCCTAATGGGCTCATTTTCTACTTCCTATATATATGTTCAGAGGCGTAATCTGGTAGGGGTAGGCACTTGTCCCCCCCCCACTTTCTTTTAGAAAAGAGGCAAAATTTCCAACATAATTTTGGGTTTTTTACCCCCACTCCAGGTTTTCATTGTATTTAATTCTCAAGTTACGCCTATGTTCATAGGACTAATTTTTCTATTTTATAGTTATTTCCTGAAAAGGTCCTTACCCCTTCATCGCATACATTCATTAACAATTAGTGACCTTCAACATGTTCTGGTCAAACACACTGAGAAAATGACCCCCATTTACCCCTTATACTAATACTCCCAAACCAGAATGTTTTTCAATGTTCTGCAACAAGCCTTCAGATGAACAAAAGTGTTCTCCAGGAGATGATGTGCATAT
>QLNU02003225.1:96240827-96284672 GCA_006491805.2 Dysdera silvatica | reverse complement strand
CCCTATCAAATTAATGAGCTATTGACTGGTTGGGGGTTCCCTGATTGCTCCCCTCCCCCTGGATTCACATCTGATTTAGAAGAGCGCTAGGCTACTTTATTTTTTAGGACTACATCACTGAATACCAATAGACAAAATTTATGAATTTAATATACTTGAAATAACGATTAAAAGAAAAGAAGTAAGAAGAAAGCATCGATATCCAGAATTTTGAAAATAGCCAAAATTCTAGAAGAAAAAACAAATAAGACTTCCAAAAAGTAAGAACACCGCCATTTACAAATAGAATCGAATACATAGGTACAAAAATTTGGAACAACATGCCAGATACTTTTAAAAAAATAAATAATGTTAAATTTTTCAAAAAAGAAAAAAAAAATATATATCTCATGCAATTTTTGCATCAACACATTAGAGTCTTTGGCTTAAGTAATTTTACTGATTTTTACAGAAGACCCGTTATAAATTGTTGTGGTTTCTGTATTGTTTCTTTGGTTTGTTATTTGTGAAATTTATTTTGATGTTTATGTAAAATACAAATATTATGGAAACTATGTATATAATTTATGACATATAACATTGATTCCTTTTAAGGACAAAATGCCTATGGCAGAGATATGCACATTCCATTCTATCCCGATT
Source organism: Dysdera silvatica (assembly GCA_006491805.2). NCBI lineage: Eukaryota > Metazoa > Arthropoda > Arachnida > Araneae > Dysderidae > Dysdera > Dysdera silvatica. The sequence continues at coordinate 96,284,030 of QLNU02003225.1, read as the reverse complement.
TAGTGCATGCACCATTATTCTATATTCATTCTTAACTTTTAAAATAACTAAGAAATAGAAAGCTGTTTAATTGGAAGGCAAAGTTGTCGTAATTAATTTTCTTTCTGTTTCTTGCCCAACAAGTTTGTACTTTTTTCAAAAAATGGAGATAACGTCAAAATGGAACATATCATATGCACTAATAATGCCTTTACAAAATATGATACAACATGCCAACATTTTACAATTATTCATAGGTTACAGCATCAAAATTTCACTGGTCACCTGACTGACATTAACTGGGTTTGGTCATATATATACATAAAGAGAATACTTTCCTTAATATACAGTACACAGAAAAGCTGGTACACGTTCTATAGTACTATAGATTAGACTCAAAATCTATTTAATATTATGATAGATACGTTACCATAGACACATGTGTCAAACCATCCAGTGGAGAAAATGTTCATTTTAATAAATATATATAATAATCGTATTCAACACACGCTATGCTACACATTGTGTGGTACATACATACCATAAGTAGTATAAAAGACACATATAGATGAATGTATTCGCTGTGCTGTTTCAAGCTTTGGGTTAGGATTGGAAGAAAACATAAAGCCCACACTTGTGTTACCTGTTTTTAGAATTGTGAAGATGTTACATAGGGACGAAGGGTGTAGATTCTGTTTTTTTCAGAGTTCTAATTACTTATATAAATACTTTTTATATTTCTTGAATACTTGAGATATAAAACATTATCTTTCATTAACTAATTAAACAACATTAATGATGAAAATAATCATAAATGCTGACTTCAAAAACTGAAATTGTGAACAAAAAATAGCACCATCTATTAAAAAAAAAAAAGAGTGAGCACATACACATGAACCAACTCGTCGGAAAATGGATCAAGACATAAAACTGAGATTGTGAAATCGAAAACCATAGCAAAATTAGGATCACAAAAATGTTTTTTTTTAATCGCGCATTAAACAAACGTATTTACATGGAAAAACATCTAAGAAAGTCAGAAAAGCAAACAAGACAAACATTTTAATAAAAACAAATTTTAATCTTTTTATATAAAAATTACACTTTATCTAATTTGGTTACAAACAGCACACGGATCATTTGGTCAAAGGAACTGCAAAGAGCCAATCCAGCTTTGTCTTGGTTCCAATCGAAACTGGCAACAGGTTGACTTGCAACAATATTGTTTTGCAGCAAATTAACACTCCCCATGACACCTTCTTTCGTTCCATCATCGCATTCTTTATACCGGTTTTCAGGATATTCACTAATAAAAAGAAAACACAAACAACAGAATCTTTAATGACATAGCTGCAGATAATTAAATTATTAGTGATATGATTAGAGAGGTGCTACTTATTAATGACTTGAAATTACACAGGCATTTTGAAATTGTGCGATCAGTGAAAACGTTTGGATAGCTGTTGATATTTGTAAAGTGATATTTAACCACTACAGTCAAACCACATTACAACAAGAGGAAATAAAATACTTCTTTGGTTACGCATTCAAAATACATAGAATAAAATCCTCTATTGTGAGAGAAAACCTGTTATAATGAGCAGTACACCAGAAAAAAATCCTCCTTAGTTTTCACAGAGCGAGTCTAAAGGTAAGAATTTCCCCTCTTTTACGAAGAAAAAAATTATTATTATTATTTTTTTTTCTGAAGTTATGCCATCTGACATTCCTGTACCTGAAGATACTGCTACTGAAACATAAGCTGTAAACCAGGGTTGTCCAACATACGGCCAACAGGCCACAACCTTGCCTGCCGACAACTGTTTGAAATAAAAAAAAAAATTTTTTTTCTTCAGAAATCGAGGAAAACCGCATGTGTGACTCCTTCCCATATCGTAAGTGAACAAATAAATAACCAGACAAAACTCTAAATAAGGTTTTTGCAATTAATTTTTTTTTTTTTTTTAATGAAACTCATTGAAGCTACTGGCCAGAGAGATCTATGAAAATTTTGTAAGTGGCCTGCTGCCCCTGCCCAAAAGGTTGGACAACCCTGCTGTAATTACGAATCGCACAATGATAGCAATGAGTATTTCTCTGTGGCACACTACTCACTTGTATAATGGCATTAGAATGTGGCAAAAATATTGAAAATTCTAGTGTTCAAATATATGATTGAAAATATTCGTAAACAATGATGTTCATTTTGCATCCCTGTTAGTTGCTATTCCTTTTCCCATTTTATCTTATAGTAACCCAGTTTTAACACGAAAACAGATAATGAGCAAAAGTATGAGTCCTTCACGTTCATAATGAGTTTGACTATATATATGAAATATCGGCGATGTTGTTCATCTTCGAAGATATGACAAAACAATATATATTTTCATCAGGAATTATTACTATTACACACTATTAACTAAATTTGGTATCATTTTTCCACATGCAGTGAAACCCTGTTTTCATGTTCCTGCATAGTAAGTATTTCCCATCTGCAATGCGTTTTTCTTAAAGCCTCAAACATGAAAAATATTATTAATTGAATAGAATGACATTCCCGCATCTTGTATCTTTTTCTGATACTTGCAAGAAAAATGCAATACTGGTAGTGATTCTCACCCAATTATGAATTAATTCTTTTCGAATCCTTGTTGATTAGTTTTAGGGCATAAGGAGAGCAGTCACGCGGTACCGGGAACTACGGTTTTCAGAAGAATCCAAATATCTTAAGGGCCAGGGAACTAAACCCCGGACTACGGTGAGCAGTTAGATGGTAAGACCCTTGTTCGTAAAGTGGGACCTTATTTCCCACAGATTTAATATAATAAGCATGTTTTCCATTGCCAACAATTCATTTTTCCCACTAAAAACCTTAATGTAAAGTAAGAGATAAAATAATATATGTATAAGAGAGCAATGTTTTACATACAAACACAAAATTAAAATATTGTGATGAAATATATGTTACGATGCAGAAATACCTGTCCACAACTTGTTTAATCAAAATACCTTATCCATGCTTGAATACGATGTGCCTTTTAAATGTATTACCTTCAATGATGCAGAGGTTGTTACAAAATTGTGTAATATTTCATTTGTTAGAAGCAAAGTAGTGGCAGTACTTGCTATTACTTCTGTAGGAAAATTGCCATGGTTGTATGCTCAAGTCTTTTAAATTTCCCGATAACAGGAATATTATTTTTTTAAATCTTTAGAACATCTGAAGTTCTCTAAAAGCTTAAATCTTGTGACTCAAAAATTTCAACAGCCTTTTGACTGAAATGCTTTGTCAGTCTTCAGGAGTGAAAGAACAAACAGAAGTTGCAATTTCAATCTTTTACTTTGTAATAACTCTCATAGTCAAGGTGGATTTTTTGATATATACTTTTAAAAAAATTTGCAAAGCCAAGAATTCATAAAGCAAGAACTACCTGTACCAGGAGTTCACTATATTATGCATGATTCTGTGGCTTAATTTTGAGCTCTAGTGCATATAATTCTGCTTGGTACGTGCTATTTAATCTGCATATTTTTTTTTTCTTTTTGGTGCTACAGACTTCGGAGGATTTGGGGCCCGTTAATGACAATTGTCTCCTTTCCTCTGTCTAAAGCTTTTATTTGCCATTCTCATTCATACTCCCATTTATCAAAGATAACCCTCTACGGCAGGTTTAACCTGAATGCTTTTCAATAAAAGATAACCCTCTACGGCAGGTTTAATCTGAAAGCTTTTCAATAAAAGATACAGGGATACTCAAAGCAAAAGAAGAAATAAGATCAGAGCTACAACTGCTGCTGGGTGCTATTTGACCGTAGCGACCATATACAAAGATAAAAAGCAGATTCAATAAAAACCAGTCTGAACTTACTATTTCCATAAACATATTGACCCATTGCCACCACAAGTCATAAAGACATCTCTGTTTTGGGGTAAATGACGTACACACCATACAGTCGAATTATGGGCCTAAACAAATAATTTTGAAATTAAAATGACATTTTAAAACAAAAAATTAAGAGGGAGCAACTTCAGATAAGCAGATACAAAACCTTTTCGACCAAAGATGCAAAGCCCTTCTTTGGATGTCGAGTTTCCATATTGAACAGATGAAATTTAGATTCCAAGGTTGTGGCCACCATCTTGTTCATTTTGGTATCTTTGCGATCAAATTCTATACAGCATACCTATTTGTAAATGACGTAACAATCTATAAAACTAAAATTATTATAATACCAAGACAATATAAAATTTCACAAAAAGAATCCATAACATGTGTTATTTCGACACGGGCATAAGTTTTAAGAAGACCACGTTTCGGGAGCCAACCTCCCCCTTTGTCAAGTGAGGGTTGAATGTTGATATTATAAATAAAACTAAAATAAGAAAAAATGGTGGCAGAAAATTTCTGCCTTCACAGGATAAAAGGAGCAGTTGGCTACATCTAAAGTGATCTTACAAACAGTCTAACTTTGTTTCATGACCAGTTATATTAAATTGTAAGCATACGTGAAATATTATCATCATTAACTCAACCTGAAGAAATTTTCTTTATGAAAAGTCGTATGTCTAACTGGGATTAAAGCATTATAAGTTTCAGTTGAGAAGAGAAATGCAATGCAGCAATACCAGAACGTCTACTAAAAATAAGAAACCCAATTCCTTGACTTTTTCTTGACTATTTTTGTACATTCCTTGACCTTGAAAAAAGTTTCTCTCCCTGTTTTTTACAACTGATAAAATAGCCATATAAAAAATAGCTAAAAATCCATAAACTGTCAAAATACCACAGAAAATCACTGAAAAGAAATAAAAATTGCAAGCTGTGACAAAGATAGATGAAACAACTAAACCAGTAAAAACTCATTAAAATATCGTACAAAAATTACAATTCAACGCATGTGTGAAATTGTAAAAACGGACGTAACCGTGACCTGCAACATCAATTCAATGCCCTTTTCTTGACTTAAGTGACCCTTTTTTCATTTCTTCACTTCCATGACCTGGTAGACACCCTAAATACCTCTTATAGTCTGGCTTGAAAATTTCAAAACTAAATTTTAATTGAGCAGAATAAAAATAAATTCTAAAATATTAGCACACAGAGTTATTTTTTTTTCTTCTTATATGGTCAAATTACTTTTGTGTGATTTATTTTTATGCGGCTTTAAAGTCTTTGATTAGACCAGTTTCACACAGCCCAGGATACTGGTTGAACCGATTACCTGGACTATGCAAGGTACTGCTGAATTTACGTTGTTGCTTATGCAGAATTAAAAGAAAACACAGCTGGTTTAACCGCAAACGTCCCCCACTACTACTACAAAGTTATTTAATGACAGAAAAGAGTGACAGCTTCAATTTAAAAAAAAAAAAAAACTTTAGGAGAAACATAGAACTAATTGACTTGCTCATATTTCTATATCAGAGGTTAGATGGAAGATTAAAGGACCCCCCGAATTATATGTTCAAAATCATTGGAATGCCCGAACTGTTTGTGTTTTACGTTGCCTAGGAAACCAAACCCCGGATAAAAGCTGGGGGAAAAAGAAAGACATGATTAATGGCAGCGGTCGCCAACCGGTGGTCCGCGAGAAAATTTTGGTGGTCTGCAGAAAAATTTGGACATTATTTGCATTTTTAATGTTTGATTAATAACAAAACAAAAATAATATTCTAAGAAATTCTCATATTCTGAATGACAATTTTTGCTTTTGTATTGCACTAAATTCACGAAATGTGGTCCGAAAGGTTGGCAACCGCTGACCTACGGTACTACTAAAATCAAACCCAGACCAATGGCATGGGTTTTTTTTTAGACAAATGCATTATGCAGCCATAAAACCCAAAGAGTACTGGAACTAATTGAAGATTAACGATAATTTTTTGAGCTATTAATTTTAATTACAAATTGCACACAAATACTTTCATTAACATTTAAACAGGGGATCTACCAAAATTCTATTTCAAACTTCCCTGACTTTTCCAGATCAAATCTTAATCGATTTCCTGTTGCTAATTACAGTAAACAACATGCAATGCACCCGCGAAAATTTGCCCAATCAAAATAAGTTTCAAGGCCATGAAATCGATTAATGCAAACCCCAAAGCCATTTATAACTCAATTATAGTGAATTTACAAATTCAAAAGCTGTATTAAAAAGTGTATTTCTTTACACTAAAAACTTGCACTAATTAAATATTTACAGCAACATTTCCATTCGGCCCTTTTTGAGTTCATTATAAAAGAGTTTAACTATATAATCGCAAAGCTGATGCTTCATCTTCTATTTCATTTAAAATGTGTATGACTATATATAAGGCAAAGGAGATTGGTATGATCAAAATCCCTTACAGATTAAATAGTTTGGCTAAAAAACACTTCTCTTTTCAAGTTTTAGTTATATATTTGGTAAACATTTTCTTTTAAAAGATACACAAGCTTAATAATTTTATATAAATTATATTAGTTTTGGTGCAAAATGGTAACTTTTAGAAGTTTAGTCAAAAGTACAAGTTTTTCAAATTTTTCAGTAGGTAATGTGGTATGAAAAGCACAGTTCAGGAAAATTATTTTAATAAGTTATTTATTATAACAATGAATTTCAAATTTTCCTGACTTGGGCCTTTGTATTTCAAATTTCCCTGGCTTTTCTAGTCAGAAAAAACTTCCCTGACTTTTCCAGATGAGTAGACACCCTGTTTAAATTAAATCAATTGCGTAAAAACGTAACTGAAAATGTAGCTTCTAAAAGGAAATCAAATGGAAAATACATGGAAATATTCGACGAAACAATACGCAATATAAATAAGAGACAAAAACGCTATAAAAACGTATTTATGGCAAGATTGAATTCAATCTATGCGTTTCGGGCAATAACAGTCCACCCTTCTTCAGGAGTGAACGTGGTAGAATATTGTCAACAAACAAGGTTGATTCGCAAAGTAGTTATGGCGTTTAATAATCTGACTTAGACTTGAATTAGATTAATAAACATCATAACTATTTCGATACTTCGGTGTACCGCAAGCCTTTCAGCGTTGCTCTCCCTCCACATAATCTTTCTTTCCATCCGTATCAACAAAACATGTCCGCCTTCTACACCTATGTCTTCCGGGCTCTACAGTTCTGTTCGTCAACGGACTCTTTTACCTCATGAAATCTTCTTGCTTAAGACCATCGCTCGCATCCGTGGGTACTGTCCCAGCATTATCGATGCTGCCGTTTTCAAATTCTCAAAACGTTCCCGCAGTTCATCTCTTAGCCAAGTATCTTCAGCTAATTACACTGGTTCCGTAAAATTCCCTTACGTGCCCAAACTTAGCTCCGCCATTGCCAAAGTCCTTCGGCAAGCCAAATTCAAAGTTACCTTCTCGCCTATTAACAAGATTTTGCCCTCTAGACTCAAAGATAACATTTCCACACTCCAACGCTGGGGCGTGTATCAAATTTTTTGCCAGTTCGGACTTTCCTACATAGGACTGACAAAACGTGCCCTCATGCATCGGTTGAAAGAACATCGCCGATACGTTGAGAAAGGTGAGGTGCACAAATCATCCATTGCTGTTCACAGCCACGAACACAACCATCGCTTTAACTTTTTTGACGCTCGTATCATCCACCAACCTCATTCACCACTTGAACTGGACTTCGCCGAAGCTTTCTTCATTAACATGTTTCGTGATTCCATTGTGAATGACCACAGCTCAACTCCTTCCTTCAGCTCAGCTTGGCGAAATGTACTCCACCTAACTCCTTCTGATATTAGTCCATAGTCCCACCATAATTGCCACCTCTACCAACAGACAGCCAACTTTTCCACAATTTGGTAATTTCTGGGAGGAGTGGCCGCACCACAAAAACCACGTATTACTTGACTTCCTATTTTTGGAAGTCAACATTTCACTTAATAACTCAACTCTGGTTACATCCGCGAATCAACCTCGTTTGTTGACGATATTCCACGTGTTCACTCCCGAAGAAGGGCAGATTTTTATCACTCGAAACGCGTAGATTAAATTCAATCTTGCCATAAATACTCTTTTAAAACGGGAAAAAAAAAAAATGAATTGGAAAATGGAAAATGTTAATTTAAAACATACCCCATTTTTTAGATTTCGCTCCCAGGAAACACACATATTTTTGAGGTCAAACAGTTTCACATCCCCATTGTCATAGCCAGCACAAACACAGCGCTCTTCATTATTATATGAATCACCTAGATGTTTAAGGGAAAACATTTTTCCATAAATCGAATTAACCATTTACAACTAATGATACAAATCACAATACTTTCAAGATTTTCAGGGTAAAACCCCAACGAAGCACAATTCGGAGAATTAAGAATCATGAGAAAAATTCTGGTACCATCACAAGATTTTTTGTGATTACTTAACCACATACAATAACGCATAGCTTCACATCATAAATTTCTTTTACAATTAAATTAATCAAAATTAGATAACAAATAAGTAAGGTTTTATAAGCTCTATTTTTTAATCAGTGCCTAATTTCATATACATTAAAGAGGCGGTTCTTCAACTGTGGTCCGCGAGATCCTCCCAGTGTTCCACAAAGATTCGAAAAAATACCGAAACAAGAGCAATTACTCTTTAATGCTAAGAATAAATTATGAGGGGACGAAAAATTCTTTCCTTAAATGGTGAAAATTAGTGATGAAACACTAGAAATAAATATGTATGATGCAAATTCCGGGCTTTAAACTTTGAGTTAATTCTTGGGGGTCCGCGAGAGCAAGTGATCTCTGAAGGGGGTCCGCGAGGGCAAGTGATCTCTGAAGGGGGTCCGCCGTCTAGGGAAGTTTAAGAACTGCTGCATTAAAGCATAGGGAAATTTGTCATAATCAAAATTGCTTGCCAATTTTTGTCACAAAACTAAATGTGGCAATATCTGTGGCAGGAACAACTGTGTTTTAACAAATTTCAAAATAATGATATGTTTAAACATAATCAAGCCTACCAGAAATAATTTTTAATGTTCATGATGTGATTATAACATTACATTTAAAAATTAACATGGGGTGTGTAAACACTGCCATTGGTTAATTTAGCAGTTATGGCAATGACCAGCACCCATTTGAAGTTTCAGCATTATTGAAAAATCACATCACAGCAAATCCATATTATGCTCATATAAATAAATAAATATATACACATACACACACATAATACTAAAACAGACTATTAATTTCCACTTCTTAACTAACGACTACATTTATAAATAAACGGTAGTTGCATCTACAAGCTAAAAAACAATCCTGATTTTGTTTAGCAGTAAATTAATGCAGTTTCCGCACATTTGACTTAGAATCAAACGTCTTGTTTTAATCAAGAATTTAATGGGTTATATTTTATCTGCAAATTAATGTTTTCTATATTTCATATAAAAATTTGTAATATTTATAGTTTAAATCTGCAAAAATCACCAATGAGCTCATTATTTCACAGCCCAGGAGTAAAAAATAAATTAGACATTTTGATGTGAGAGAATATCACATCATATTTTCTTTATAAAACGATCTTTGGTTTCAAAGATAGATAGCTTCAGATTTCATTAAAAAACTGTTAAGAGCAGACTTTAAACCAGTGATTCTGAAATCTTTGGACACCCCCTCCTGCTTAAGCATAGCAGGGGATGGTTTTGGGATTATAAACCCCCATTGCAATGAAATTTTGTATATTTAACATAGGAATATATGAGTTGTAGTTCTATAACTCCCCCTTATGAACTTTCTGTCTACGCCTATGCCCCCTTGGTATTATAAATTCATCAGAGTGCCCCTAGGCTACTCAAATCATGTTAAACATTTTGATAATAGAAGATTTTATTTAATAAAAATCATGATAATATACTTAATGACCTCGACTTTATTGTTCTGCATCTCGTGGATAAGCCCATTACTCCCATCGCGGTGGGGTCACCGCCCACTCTGAAAATCAATGATTTGTAGGAACATTGAGATACTATTGTGTTTTTATCAAAACAATCCTCATACAATCCACGATTAAAATCGAACTTTTAAATACAATTCATTTGTTATTAACACTGTTTTTAAGTACTGAAAACTTTTTCACTCTGATGAGTTATGCCTCAAAGAAGTGTTAAATATATTAAAGACATAGTGTTTCTAATAGGACATAAAACATCATATTCTTATATTTTTTAATGGTGCAGTGGGACCAAGAATTTTCAGAGGAATCCAAGCCTATGCTGGAATAGAAACCAAACTCCAGACTACAGTGGTGTTCTACAAAATCACTGAGACACAAACCTGGATTAACGACACAATGAACGAATAGGTTACCACCATGCTGTCATATGGCAGTAGATCTACATTTTGCTGAGGATTCTAAACTTTCATAAGGCTTAGGAAACTAACCTTCGGATTTCAACGAGCAGTTAGCAAGAGTATTTTTTAGAAGGGGGGGGGAAAGCAGCACTGGCGGAAGTTTAACCCAGATTAAAGACCTGCTACATGAACATGTTAATACTGTGCCCAAGGGCAGACACAGAGGTCACGGTCTCCCAAAATATTTTTTCATGTAAAAAATTCCAACTTTCATGAAAAATGAAGGGTGTTATTCCAAGACCATTGCAAATTCTGTCCTTGACTCCCCCCAAAATGAAAGCCTGTGTCCGCTCCTGAAAGTGCCATTGAAGCATCATATTTTTTATCTTACTTGATAAGTTTTCATGTCTTAGCATCCTTCTATATCTTAGAAAATTCTTACACTTCACCGTAACAGGAATGACACAAGAGCCCCAACGTTGACTGTTTTAGTTGGTGGTATGAAGTGCACGAGAGGTGTTTGGTGAATGACTTGAAAAAGCAAAGAATGAGTTATGCCCATCTTCAGAGTTTTCACACAATTTACACGCTACTAACTACATTGGTGTCAAAGCCAAATAAAAATGTCAAATATTTTTTGGATTTAAAAAAAAAAAGGTCAATAGTCCAAATAATGGAACTGACATTGAGAGAGAGGGAGAGGAGATATTATATTAGCCAGATATGGAAACTTGTGTTTATGTATTCTACTGACCAAACGCAACTGCCCAACAATCTCTTCTATCTTCTTCGTCCTTCGATTCCATTTTGGCAACAGGTACTTCTTTTTGGCGTGGGTCCCATACTTTGACACTTCCTATATTAAAATGTCAACCAAATATAGATATACAAATTAAGATACATTTTAATGTTTAATTAATTGAAAAATTGATAATTTCTAATGGACAGGAAACGAAACGAAAGCTAGGTCTGATACAACATCCAGTTTAAAAGTGGTTAAAAATCAGTGTTAAAACAGCATATGCTTTTCGTCTATAGATTTTAAAGGGGAATGTTTTGAAATGTAGACATGGTGAAAACTGTCTGCGACTATATTCTATGCAACAAGAAAAATATTATTACAGACAAAATTGAACCAGATGCACTCCATGGAAGTTAATTTGGACAAAACATTATTTTTAATAAGGCTATATCATATAAACTTTTAAATAATATTACAGATTACGAATGTAAATTAATAACAGGAAGTAAAATTCACAGTCGCCACTGGCCTCAGGGCGACTAAATATCGGGGAATGATGATTAAAATACGACTTCAGTCGCCATCACACTCGCCACTTTATTGTTTCCCAATGCAATCTTGTCCATTTTGACTCTGCAGGGAGGTCTCATTCTGAATCCACAAACTACTTAATATTCTTAATGAAAAATGTTGATCAAACAAACCCTCCTAAGGCTTCAGTATTTAAAGGTTTTGTGGCCATGCGAAAGTGGCTACTAACTTAAATGAAGTGGCCTCTAATAAAAAGGGCCCTGCTGGCCAATGGCCACTAATCAAATGCCTGAGTTTTAAGCTTTAACAAGAAGCTGAAAGTCATGCTATCATTGCACCAGTTTAAGAATAAAAAAATTAAGAATATTTTAAAGTCATTTCAAGGGGACAAAAGTCTATTTTGTTCCCTAGTTAGAAAAGTTATTCCTTTTATTCTTAGATCATCTGTGCATTTATACATACAGTATCCTTCACCAGCAATGGGCTGTAAAAGACTATATTGCTCTAAAAGATCTTGGACACAACATACAGTCAAAGTTTGAAAAGCACAAAACTATAATTATATATAGATTCACTCAAAAACAAAATTAACATTAGAATTCGATAAACAAGTAGTGTTATACATAATGTGTCAGAAATGCAATAAATATTTTAGAGAGGTTTATCACTATAGATAGATTTCCTTGTTTGTGTTATGATCCTAGTGGTATATATATATATAGGGTGTTCATGGGAATAATTTTGAGATATAAAAGTGGCCTTCATTTTGGTGACAGGTCAATACTTTTTGTGATAATCGCCAAAATAGTCCAACCAATGAGGAAGCTGTCTGCATCTGTTAACACCTTCGCTGGTTAGTTTAAGACGAATTACAAAAAAATTGTTTCTGCAGGGATAAAGCACTAGGCAGTTTAATTGGTAATTTCATTTCAAAAGCGAAACACACGCACAATTGTTTTCTTCAGCCAACTGGATAGATTCTATGTCAGGACTAGTGATTTTAGTAAACTATCCAAATATTCTATATGTAACTATCCAAGAAAGCCACCACCTAGTTTGGATGTAAAATCCCTCCAATCGGCTGGGGGAACCTGCCTGTGTTTTTCGCTTTTGAAATTTAATTACCAACTAAATTGACCAGTGCTTTACACCATACCCATGCAGAAACAAGTTTTCTGTAATTTGTGTTAAACTAACCAGCGAAGGTGTTGACAGATGCAGATAGCTTCTTCACTAGTTGGACGTTTTTGGCAATTATCACAAAAAGTCCCAACCTGTCACCTAAATGCAGACCACTTTTATGTCTCAAAATTGTCCCAGGAATGCCACTGTTATTATCTGAGGGTTGCTGAACACCCTGTATATTTTTTAATAATATATCAGCATCATCTCAAATTTTAAAGAAAATATTCATGTTTGAAATTGAAACAACACTTTCGTGTGGTTTTCAATGAGGGCAAATAACACTTAGTTGAGTTAAGATCGAGAATTTCATATTTGCAATGTGCTATTATTTACCCAAGGTACAGATATAGGCTGCTTTATTGGTATTTGCTGACAACCAAAGGATAATTTGAGTGAAAATTATTCAAACAACGCTGGTAAGCAAACAACACTGAAAGCTGAAGGAGTTTATTACTCATTTTCAAGAATTCCAAGTGAAAAATAAGCTATTAATATGAAACTTACATGAATCCTATAGAAAAAGAGCACAAAGAATTCAGTCCAGGGTTATTTATATTCAGGACTTGTTAATTTTGGGTACCAGTGATTTAGAGATTAAATGCAATGTTCAGAGCTCAACAAATCATGACGAATCATACTCGCCAGATAAAAATGGTACTCGCCCCCTTGAAAATGAAAACCTTGAAACATAAAAAAAAAAAGATTTTTTACTTGCCATTTGCAAGAAAGCTTATCGCCAGTGGTGACTGAATTTATCAATCCACGGTAATGTCCATCCCCTAAATTTCATTATAAATTTTAAACATACGTTTACTATTCAACCAGGGTTTAAGCAGCGTTAGTTTTTTTTTTTTCGCGTTTTATGAAAAGATGTTGTATTTTGTGAAAAATTTTAATACCACTTTCGCTAAAAAGCGAAAGCCCTGAAAATTAAAACATTTCACAGTTTTATGTCGGTGGCTGCCATCGATCACAAGCATAAATTTGAGGAAAACGACGTACTGTCAGAATGGAATATTTTAAAATTTTTTTCACATTTTGCAAAAACTAAAAAGTTTTATTTGTAGTCCGAAATTTTACATACGTTATTTTGCTTAGCGTTCGCCAAAGGGACAAATTTTTCAAAAATATTGCACGTCTTTAAATCAGAAAACAAAAGCTAAAGGAATTTCAAAGAATGCTATTTTTTCCCCCCGCTAAAATTAAAATGTTATAAAAAAAAAAAAAAAATCCAGCTTAAACTCTGTATTCGACATACATTCCACATCACAGTCAATATCCAATATGCTTTTAAAAATTAGGGACATGTCTTGTGGAGAGCATTTGTATCTAAAAATCAATACTCACCGTCACGACTTCCAGTAACAACCTCTGGTGCTCCCCCTCCTCCTAAACTCACACCACCTACTCCATCAATAGAATTGATAATTTGAGAATGGGCCTTCGCAGAATAAACTGGTGTATTCAATCTTTCCAAGTCCCTTGATATAAAACATACAAAGTCAAAAGAATATAATGACCTTATTCAGTTACGAAGTTTATCATGCCAAAACCATATAATGAATTATGAATTACAGTCGAACAAGGTTAAGACAATGAGAACTAAGTTGCATAAAGAATGCTGAAAATTAGCCTTGCAATTTAAAAATTATCCAAGTACACAGTATGGGTGGAATCATTTGTATTTTATGAAATGAGGACAGCTAAGGGAACATTGCACTGGAACCACTAATTTTCCGAGAAACTCAAGTTTCCGTTATTCAGAGAAATGGACCCTGGACCATGATCAGAAGAAAAAACGGCACATGTTCTATGGCACCATTGGAATCGAAGCTGGGTAAATGGCATGATTGATAAGTGCGTTACCACTATGATACTGTAGGGCTTACACACACAGCATGAGCTTTGATATTTAACATACCGTTGAACAGGGTAACATTGGCATTTTTTTTTCCTTCAATCGACTACTAAAACTAAACAGTTGCTTCCACAAAGTTTAAAATTGCTACATTATTTCAGTCTTGTTGTGTAGTATATGATAGAGTGTGATAAAAAAAATCCTACAATGTTTTTTCTGTTAAGAAAAAAGCAAAAACTGACTTGCCAAAGTTAAAGTGGGTTTGGGGTAACTTTGGCACCCCATATTTTTATTGCATAAACAGATGCAGCTTTCAAAGATGAACCTTTTGGTCCAAATTTTACATTTCTACGTTCAGGTATTAAAAAAAAGAAGATTTTTTTCTGTTTACGCTGTGCACATTTACATATAAATTAATAGGTACATAGTCCATGATGATTGGATGATATGCATTGTACATTACTAAGAACGATTTTATTTAAAGGAATACTTTACTACTAAAATAAAATGATTTGTAGTTCATGTTAACAATTGTAGTAATATGGTAAGAAAAACATTCATAATGCAGAAAAAGATATTTAACATCTATTAAGCTGGTACCATGTAACATCATGTAAAGAAACGAAAAATGGTACACAAATACGCAAATTAGAGAAAAAAAATTAAATGATGTATGTTAACAATGCCTAAACTAAAGCCAACTTTTCCATGAGTTAGATTACATCATGACATTATGAAAAATTTAAAATAACCAATAGCAGTATGTTAATTCAAACTGTGGTTGTAATGACAGACTCACTGAGCAAATGAAATTACTATAGAGAACTCATATTTCACACATCACCATGACAAATTAATTTTGTATAACGCAATATTTCTACACTGACATTATATGAAACACATGATACATCATTGTTCTGGGGACGGAATACATTTTTAGATTTCTTATCAACAGATTGTAATGCCAATACTTCTATCAGAACTTGTTCATGATGTTTCAAAGCTTGAATAACACAAACACAAAAATATACGATTTTATTGCTGGCAAATTTAGTAATAGCATCATGATCCTAGTCTGAATAAAGTTTAATTTGATTACAATTCAGTAAAGAAGGGGAAACTGGAACAGCAGTATTACCATTACTAGTTGACACACTAGCAGATGTTGTAAGATTTGCAGTTTTGGATTGAAGAGTAGCTGGTAACGATTTTGTATTAGGGGAGCTTGTGGAGGGTTGAAAACCATTTTCTGCAAATTCAGAGAGAATAATTGGAGCACCAACCTTTCAGCTTATTTTGTATGATGCCATGTGGTACATTGTAATTTCGAGAAGCAATGCTACAGCTAAGTTCAACAAATTGGACGTTGTTCACTGCTTCTTCCAATTGGGATTCTGTACAAGTTAATGTAAGATCTTTTACCAGGGATTTTCTCTGATTTGTGTGGCATTTTACTAGCTGCCAAAATTACCCCGATTTAGACTTGAAACAGAGAACTTTTCGTCAAATATTATTTTAAAGAAAAGTTACAAATATATATTTTTAAAATACATAGCAAAGGTGCTATGCATAGTTCAACTGTAATATAGTAGAAAAGTAAGTTCCCTTGTTTGAATTGTGTGTCTGCGGGGCATGGATTTTTTGGGCGCTTAAAAAATGCCCTTTTTTGTGCATAAAGTTTTGATTTTTTTTTGCTGCCACTACCTAAACCTAGGTGGGTTAAAGTGAAAATCCTAGTATAATATTTATTGCACTCACACATAGCAAATTTTTTATTCGACAAAATCAAACGGTTGAGTATGAAAAAAAGATTGATGAAACGTTTTTATAGAAATCTGCCAAAGTTACCTCACATGTCAATGTTGCCCCATTCTGCGGTAACCATTACTGTATTGATATAGTAACCGATTAAAAAGTACTGTACCGAAATGTATGGAGAAAGTTGGCACATGAAGTCTCGAAAGGTCAGAAATGACTGAATGGAAAACATAGTAACTAATTCTAAAGTTTTGAGAAATCCTTTCCTGTCATGATTTTTAACCTCAAGCAATTCTTAGATTAGATGATCAAATAAAGACATTACATTAGATGATTAATCGTTCTTCATGACCTTGTCCTTAGTGAAAGCATTATATACACTTGCAAGGGGAAGAATGATCATCACCTGAAGCTTAATGGGTAGAGCACTTGCCTGGCAATCAGGATGATGTGGGTTTGACTCACATTCGGGGTGGAAAAAAATCATTTTCCTTGTGAGTATTTGATCTATCATGCTTTGTTGAGGGTATAAGTAAACTTATTTAAGATCATGAATATCTAAGGGATTGATTTGTATAACTAATTTACGAAATATGGATGATTAAAAAAAAATATACCACACAGTAGTGAGTGGCCAAAATTTTAATAATCTAATTGCCAAATTGTAAAAAGCTTTTTAACTGATTCAATCCAGAATTCGAAATTAGTGGGTGCACTGTGCACATGAAATTTTACATATGCATGTAAATTTTTAATTTGGGTGCATGCAGTGCACCTAACTATTCCAAACTATGGCTACTTACGTTTATTTTTCAAGAATAGTGAACTACGGAATAATTTTATATAATTTTCTCAATGTATCTGCATTTGCTTTGAATTTTTTTTTATTACAAATGAATGTTCAATTATTTTGAAAAGTTGCACTTTTTTACCTTACATACAAATGCTACACTTGCATTTTACATGTTTCTAATGTTGAGGTTTACTTTCTATTCTGTTACTTAAACACATAACTAGTATTTTATGCACGTAAGTCGTAAGACTTGGGTGCACTTGTGCACCTGATTTAAAAAGTTAATTTTGACCCCTGGTTCAATCAAGTACCCAATTGCTCTATTCGGCATATAGAAAAAAAAAAAAGTCAATTGATTCTTATTTTCCAAACTTTAGCAATTAACCTCTACTTGAAGCAATTCAACACTGCTTGCATTGTAATATATTGTACCTGTGAATAAATAAAAAGAAAAGAAAAAGGGAAACATTAAAATCTTTACCATATTTGAAGCTTGCCTTCAAAGTCCCCAGTCGCAATAAATCTTTGATGTTTGCTAGCAGCTCCAAATGTTCCACATTTAAAACCTTTCGGTTTTTCAACCTTTAAAAACAGAGAGAGAAATTGTAAACACATATATGCAAAATACAACAGTACAGTTAAAATTCGTTAACACCAATCACTTTTAATACAAATGGTTTCTTGAATAGTTTTCAAAAAGGATAACTTGATAATACAATTCCATCCTTTTCTGACAACACAAACTATCGTTAATACAGGATTTTTTTTTGTTGCTGTGAGTGTTTGGCTGCGTGCATTACAAATAAGCAAATTGTATCAGAAAGGGGGATTTGACGAATGATTATGCTCAACAGAAGGGGATGCAAGAACCAGTATTTACAAAGAGCCAAGTTTTTTTTTATTGATTATCAATTAGTTAAATCAAATGATATGTACACAAGTAAGCATGCACATCAAATCAATAATTTCTCCATTGGTTAAAAAAAAAAGAAAAATTACGCTAATTACATTTTGAAAATCTGAAGAAAAAGCTATTACAGTCGAACGTCAAAATGAACATGCTTAAGATGAATTATTTTTAATATGAACCGTTTCTGAAGTCCCATACAATTGTATAGGAATCCCCCATATTATTTTTTCTTTCAACATGAACATGGTTAAGATGAAATACTGTTTTCAACGAACTGATAAACAATGACTCTTGGAAAATTTCCTCCGCTTAACACGAACAAAACTTGCTTTATAAGGACAGAACTCTCATTGATAATTTGAGCAGGTTATAGTTACCAGATCAAACATGCGGGACTCAACTTTTATATACAATTATATAACAAACATTTCCTGTTGACATTTACATGCCATAAGAACTGAAAAATATGTCTCAATAGACAACATTGTGACGTACAGTGTTTCAACGAATGCCCAAATAGTTCAGCCCATTAACAGCATCACAAAGGTCCTCGTGGGACAGTAAACACTATTTTTCCGATACTAACAAAGTAATTGACAACTCTGCCAATAGTACCTGAGCTCTTTTTTTAGGGAGTGGTGGTGGTGTGTGTGTGGGGGGGGGCTAAGAAAAACAATAATTGATAAGGCTTGACAATTAGTAATGAGGCAAAAGTACCTTATTTTAAAATGTGACTGTAAAACTTTTGAAAGTAAATACATAGCAGCATCTAGAAAATCAATTTTTAAACAGTGGAGGAGGTGGGGCTCAAGGCCTCTTGCCCCTTCAAATGAAAATCTTGTGTTAGTGTGATGTAGGATTCCACTAGTGGTGCATCGTTTCATGATTGATACAAAAGGCAGATTCTGACGCTTCCCTGGAAACTGGAAAAACTTTATGGTTTTTGGTGACGTTGCGACGACAGAAAGCGGAAACAATCTACAATTGCAGAATTTTTTAAAATGTACTACTACTACAATTTAAAATTTTTTATTGGCACAGTATGCAACCTGACAAATATTTATCCCATAATATGTAGTCTACATATAGTAAAACAAAGATTTTTTGAATCCGTCTATTACACATTATATCCATGTTAAAGGTATGTATATACTATTGGTTTTGTTATACAATGTGTATGCTACGCATGCATAAAGTTCCAAACTGCCTGGCAGTGGCACCAAAATTTCTTCGTTATTCCAAATCGTGAATAACGCGATTATTATTTTGTAATTTGTTTGTCTGATGAGTTTTATGTCACAATAATAGCAACGTTGTCCTAACGTGTTTGTAGTCCTTGGGCCTAATCACTTTTAGGGGCCCTTTTATCCAGGCCTGTAGGAAGAGGGGGATATGTACATACACTACCTGGCCTCCCCACTAAATATTTTGTGGCCCTAAAAAATGTTAATAAAATGGCAACTTTTCTAAATAACTTAGTAATACAAAAGCACATGTTAACAGGACGGGCAGTTTTTTTTACCAAAAAGTCTAGGAAGATGAGGGGTGAAAGGAATATTTCACCCTTCCACCCCACTATCGAGTAATACTATTAAAATTTTAACTTCAAAAATAACATTAAACATTGCCACTAATGTAGCAAAGCTGAAAGAACCTTGGATTCGAATTTCATTTCCTATCAATTGATGTCGACACCATATGGTCAATAATAATAATGCTTTGACAGTATCCCTTGGTGTAACCATTGTTAAAAAAAATTGGTGTTTCTTTACCTGCACATTTTCATTCAGTCTTTGTAGAATCATCGATGTTAAAGCGTGCTGCTCTGCGAAGTCATTAAAATTGTAAATAGTTCAAATATTTGTTGTTCAGCGATCCATTTTATTTTAATTATTTAGTTTATTAACATCTAAATAACGATTATTTTATCTAATTAACATTTTATAGTAGCTGTTGGAGATTTGTGACAATAGATAGCAACACAAGTTTGTGGCTGTAAAAATCTCCCTCCCCCCCCCTCCACAAACTGTTAGCACGTTCCTGGTAATACGATTCCTCCCCCTTATTTATGGATAATATGAATTACTGCTAATACGAACAGACTTCCTGTTCCTTTGGTATTTGTCTTCGAGAAGGTATGAGGGGAACGTGGAGAATCGCAATGTCAGTGCTGAAAAGCTGTTTGACTCATACTACGCAGAGTATATGTGGAGGCGGCGTCACAAAGACGAAGTGGAGGAAATGATTCCAAAAGCCATAAAAAATCAATGCTTAAAGACAGCAGTTTTTTTGGTTAAAAAAATCTGAAAAGAGTATAATAGGTAGTAAACTCAGTATAACAGGTAATTACTCCTTAAAAAAACATGGCGGCCGGGAAGCGAACAGGTGATGACATAATCCGGGAAGGAGATTTCTGTGGCAGGGTTGTTCCTCCTTGGCTACAAATTGCACAGGGGATACATGTGTAGTTTGGCCTAACCATAGTTTTGAATGGTTAGGTTCACCCAAAAGCGTGCACCGAAATTAAAAATTTATGTGCACGGATAAAATTTTGGGGTCACTGCACGAGACATCACCCACATACTTCACTTTTCACTAGAAATCACTAAAAATTGCACTAGATGAATTTTTGACATAAATCACTTTATGCTAGAAACCGCTAAAAATTGCACTAGATGGATTTGTAACGCAACAGAGTTACTAGCCCATAGTTGAAAAGCAGATCGGCCGAAGAGTAATCCTCCTGCGCATGTGCGTGGACTTCGCCCAAAATTGGTATCAGTGTTTCCCCACAATAATAATACGTACTTGGCTAGAAAACTAACATCTGACCAGAAGAGAAAATAGCTGAGGAGGTATTTTGGAGATAGCATTTTAGAAAAGGTATTATAGAGGATTTTTAGGAAAGGTATGTTAGTGGAGGTTTTCTAGAACATATATTGTAGAGAAGGTATTTTAGAGAAGGTATGTTAAAGAAGGTATTTTAGAGGAGATATTTTAGAAGAGGTACTTTAGAAATGATATTTTAGGAGAGGTATCTTAGAGAGGAGTATTTTAGAAGAGGTATCTTACAGGAGGTAATTTAGAAAAGGTATTTTAAAGTAGGTATTTTATTAGATCTAGCTAATATTTTAGAAAATCTAGCTTTTTTTTTAACAGATCTAGCTAATTTATACCCAGTTTCAGCATTACTAGAAAAAAGTTTGGAGTCACATACACATGTGTAATGCAGTGATAACTGGTTTGAGACACCATTTAATGATTGCTTTACGTTGCTCTTTCATCAGGTTGTGTTTGTTATAGTGAAAATGTCTGAGCATTTGATTTTTTTTTCATAGATTAGGTATGCAAGGTAAGATATGTGTGAATTTAAGAAGGGAAAAAGAAAGGAAAGAGGAGGAGGAAATTCGCCATAAACAACTTTTTACGATTCGATTCGTAGAAGGAAAAGGAGGATGGAAAAAAAATAAACAGAGGTAAACAACGTGACGGCTGGTCACCTTGTGCCAATTGCCAGTTTTTGGAAACACGGATTAGATTTAGGGGGATAACGGCCCTTGCAGTAGTGCCAAAATTTCATGTGCACAGTCCAACAGCAAATTTGGAACCCCCCCCCTCACAAAAAGCAATAGTTAAAATAATTAAATTTCAGAATACTATCAAATCAATCAAACTCTATTTTAGTGGTAGCCTATTTAGTGGCCATTTTCTTTTAGGTTTCAGTGTTTTTAGTTAATCAGCTTTAAAAATATTTACCCTCTGTTCTTGCATTTAGCAATCTCTTCAAAAACATATTTACACTCCGCTACTTCAATGTTTACTTATTCACTCATTTCACTAGTTTTTTCATTGACAGTTTTCCAGCTATTGTAACTTGATGAAACAATCCGCCAAACTGAACCGTATTCTAAATTTCGACCTTTAAAGCTCACGTAAAGCATTAAATTACAAAAGTAAATAGATTTTACGATTTCTCGAATTAATGCTCAAAAATAAATCGTTAAGTATAATATACCGGTAAGGAAAAATATAAAACCCTTACCTCTTTAATTACAACAGGTTGTCCATTAGTTATTTCGTAGATTTGGAATGCGCCGGTACCTTTAGCATTGGTGCCAAGAGCTACGAACTTGGCGCTAATTGGAATCCACTTTGTATCAAACACAGTGTAATTTAAAGGGATTTCTGAATGCACGATTATTTGAGGTTTATTCATCTTAATGCACTAAAGACAGTGACACAATCGGAAACTCTAGAATTTGCAACTAATTGAAAACAACTGCAGCACATTCAAAACATTCCGAAAACCGTACTTGTGTGCTCCTTTTGAATGATTATTGATTACTACGCATCATCGATAGAAAAATTTTCTTTCCGCCTTCTTCTTCTACTCTGCATTTACTTATTCGAATAATATCAACACATTCAGTTTGCAAATACAAAAGAACGCACAATATAAAAGCCAACAGTATAGAAAAATTAGCTTATTGAATACTCCCGAAAAGGGATTCCCTCTATTTAACGGACATTTCCGTAATTCCCAGTCTGTGATAATCCCTAATATTCCTGAGCGAACATATACTCAAATCGTAAGGTGTCCGCTATTCAGAGGTTTTACTATAGGTATTTATATATTTTTATACACGGAAATAGTTTTATCTAGTTCAAAATTAAAAAAAAAATTATTCGAAATCATGGAAGTTTTTTGAGACAGTACGCTCGCAACGCGGGAAAAGAAGCAGAGCAGTACGTAAACAAACATAGTGCAAATTACAAAACGTGTTGAAGTCGCCTTTGAATTGGAATTAATGGGGAATCTGAGCTAATAATAATATAGAAATATAAAACTTATGTTAATAAGAAAAGATAAGAGACTTATAATCATGTGTTGTGAATAGCTATAATATTTACTTAATTTAAGTAATACAGGAGCCTAAAAGTTCAGGTGATGGCACCTTTGGAGTATGAAAATCAAGTATTTCTTGAATTGTTTCAAGACGATGGTTTGGTGATTTTCGCTAAAGGATTAGGGGTTGAAAGATTAATGGTCAATTTAATTAAGACTTATGCGGACCCTGGAAATTTAGTTTTAGTGATCGGTACAACCAATTCTGAAGAGGACTACTTAATTGACCAACTAACCGATTCTGGATGTACACCGTTACCCAAAAGAATTTCTGCCGAATGCGGTACTAAAGAAAGGTACGAGGTATACATGGAAGGAGGAGTTTTATTTGTGTCAACTCGAATCCTCGTAGTTGACATGTTGGTGAATAGGCTGCCTATAGATCTAATCACAGGAATCATTGTGTATAGAGCGCACAAAATTTTGGAATCCTGCCAAGAAGCTTTTATACTAAGATTGTATCGTTCCAAAAATCAGAAGGGTTTTGTTAAGGCCATTAGTTCCAGTCCATGTGCCTTTACGCATGGATTTTCTCAAGTACAACGAATAATGAGAAATCTGTTTGTCGGAAAACTGTATTTATGGCCTCGGTTCCATGCGGTTGTAACTGGTAGTTTGGAAAAAGTGAAGGCCGAAGTGATTGAGATGCACGTTCCCATGACAGCTTCGATGCAGTCGATACAAATTGCAGTTCTTGATCTTTTAAATGTATCTGTCAAGGAATTGCAAAAAATCAACCCAACACTCGATACTGATGAGCTCACTGTTGAGAATGCTATTGCTAAGTCATTTGATAGGATCGTTAAATATCAGTTAGACCCAGTGTGGCACCAATTGAGTTCGAAAACTCGTCGTTTGATTTCTGATTTAAAATTTTTTAGATCCGTTCTTCGATATTTAACTCATTATGATTGCGTAACATTTTACAATCTTCTGAAATCTATTAAGGAGAGTGTTACTATGAATACCCAAATGTCTGATTGGCTGTTTCTGGATGCCGCCGAAACACTTTTTATACATGCAAAAGATCGCTTATATGGCCTTGCTGATAATAAGAAAAAGAAAGCAAGAAAAGAGCAACTTGATAAACATAAAGAACTAGAATTTGAGACTAACCCAAAATGGAATGCACTATCTGAGATATTGGATGAGATAGCAGAAGAAATGAAAGGTGAAGAAAAAGAAATGGTAATTGTAGTCGTTGAAGATAGCGTAGTGAGTCGACAGCTATTTGAGGTATTGTCAAATGGTGCCAAGACGTATTTGGCCCGATTATACGAAAAACTAATTGTCAAATCATTGAAAGATAAAACCGAAAATGATTTAACTTGTGATAAAAAAGAATTAGATGACGATGAGCAAACATTGACTCAAATGATATCAGGAGGACAAGATTCTACCCTAGGTACTGATGACCCAATTACGAATGTTGATAAAACACAAAGCTGTGAAGGAAATGTTCTGTACAGATGTTCAAATTTAATAATTGAATTTTACCCTCTACGTCACGCAACGGGAAGCCATTACAGATTTAATAAAATATTAGAACTACACAAATTAAGATACATAATTTTGTATGATGGTGATATGGAGATCATTCGGCGTATTGAACTTCATCAATCCCTTTACCCTTCTACAAAGTTAAAAATATACTTCCTTGTTTACAGTGGCTCTGCAGAGGAACAGTGTTATTTAACTACGTTACGTCGTGAAAAAGAAGCTTTTGAGTTTTTGATAAAAGAAAAAGCTCACATGGTGTTACCAGAAGGAATTGATGGGAAAAGTGGTGATCATCCAGACCTGGTACGAGGTTCTGCTTCTGCCAATGAAACAGTCAATTCCCGCAAAGCCGGTGGTCAACGGGAAGCTACATCTGACCAGAGAGTGATAGTGGACATGCGTGAATTCAGAAGTGAATTACCATCGTTGATTCATCGTAGGGGGATAAATATAATCCCTGTAACACTTGAGGTTGGCGATTATGTATTAACACCGGACATATGTGTTGAACGTAAAAGTGTCAGTGATTTGATTGGATCATTGAATAGTGGTCGTTTATACACACAAGCACAAGCTATGTGTCGTCTTTATAAAAGACCAATTTTACTCATTGAGTTCAGCCAGAACAAAGCATTTTCCTTGCAAGGAAAAGGCTATTCAGGTGGAAGCAGTCAACAGAACGTAACATCAAAATTGATTCTTTTAACATGCCATTTTCCAGCACTTCGCATATTATGGTGTACTTCACCATATGCAACAGCAGAGATGTTTGAAATTTTGAAAACAAACAAGGAACAGCCCGATACTGAACAGGCAATGCTCTTAAAGTCTGACGATAAAGATGGTAGATTGACAGTTGAAAAATATAACTCGGTAGCATGTGATTTTATGTATAAACTTCCAGGCCTAAATTCTAAAAACATGTGGCTGCTCATGAGTAAAATGAAGTGTATTGCAGACATTGCCAAATTCTCCGAGGAAGAGTTACATGACATACTTGAAAACTCTCAAGCTGCCAAAACCTTATGGAATAGTATCCACACAGAACTCAAATGTGATCCTGAAGCTACAACAGCACCAAAGAAGACAAAAAAGAATTGGCGAAGTGGGAAAGGCTCATCTAAGTAACATGTACATATTACGACGAGTTATTTTCAATCATTATGGAAGTTAAAATACTTTCTTGTACAGTTTGTCTAACATATTGTTCTTTTATAAATTTACATTTATAATAAAAGTAATTCCATTTTATTTTTTTCTTGTTCACATCAGTCAAGCTCAATAACTAGTTGCTGTTCATTTGATTAGTGGCATTATCTTAAGCTAGAGCAGAATGAACAAGTTTGTTAGCAGTTTTGGTACCACTAGTATATTAAAAAAAAAAAAAATATATATATATGCATTTAGTTGAAAAGCCATAAAGAAGCAGCTTTAAATAAAACATCTGTATAAAATCAAAGTAGCACTATATAAGGCACATTAATGTTATCAACAGGGCTTAAATTGGGCGGGAGCCCGGCTCCGGTACTTCTTCATTTTTGGCGATTATTTAAATATTAGCCCTAGCCCCTAAATGGATGCTGTTGAGAAAAAATAATGAATTGGTGATTAAAGTCATGCATTTTGTTGTCCAAAGAAATGGACATAAACAATTGATATGATTTATCGATTCTTTTGCAGCCATTTGATTTTTTAATCGATTTAACATAATATTGGGGCTTCTGCACATTTTTTTAGAAATTGAGCCCTGGTTATCGAGGATAGAGGAGGATTTGATGTGTGATATTAACCGTTTTTACACATTTTAGACATGATATTAATAGTCTGCTGCAATCAATTCCTAAGAAAGGGCAGTAGCATAGATGGATTTAGGGGAAGGGGCCCGGAGGGCCCAACCCCCTCCCCTGGTCAATTGTAATTTTATATTACGTTTCCCTCTTTTACCATTTATCAATTGAATTTTCAAAAAATAAATAAGTAAATAATGTAAATAAATAAAAATATTTGCATAGTCAAAAATAAAAAGTTTTTTGCGAAGTAAATTTGAGCGATTATTAGAAAATGGATGATTTCAATCCTTTCAAAAAAATTCAGTTTTCGGTGGGCGGGTAGATTTTGAGAGGGCAGGGAAACACAAAGAGATTTATTTCCTAAGCTATACAGTGTTCAACATAGCAACGAGGCCACCTTATGGGAATTGGAGGGGTGACCCCCAGTTCGTGGAAACGTTCCTTTTGGCGATGTTCCTCCCACGGGTGGGGAACATCTCCAAAAGAAACCTTTCCACTAATGAGGGGAGATATTTTGTCTGTGTAACACACACTTGTTAACGCTATTCCGGGATTATAGCACAATAATCGTTTCCCAAGGCAGTAAACAAATTTTGAAATCGACACCACATCGTCTGAGAGAAAAATCCGATGAAACTTATAGGTCATAACAATAAAACCAGTTCCTGACTGAACAATGTCAATAAAGTCACTCAATTCTATACGTATAGTAGACCCTTGCATTTGTAAGTAGTAGGTACCTATTTTGTGCGCTCTGTACTTATGATGAAAAAATATATTTATGTATATACAAAATTTTTAAATAAAGGTAATGTGAAATTATTATAGACAAAGAGTGATGCATATAATATTATATAATTAAACTAAACAGATATAAAATAGATGCCTTAAAAATGAAAAGGCAAACTTCATTGCAAGCGTTTCTTCAGAGGAAAAAAGTTAAATCGAGTGATCAAATAGATTCTAATGATCTTTCAACTGAAGATTCAAACAAGGAATTACCACAGGAAAACTGCCAGAAATTGAGTACTTTACAAGCAAATAGCTCACTAGCTGAGGTATGTTCTTTCAATTTTGTGTTTATTACAGAAATAGACTATATGTATACAGGGGCGGACTAGACCACCCGCCCCCGGGCTGATGCGCCCTCGTGGGCGATAGAACTCGAGCCCTCCGAAAATCCATGGTATGCGCCCTTTGAGAAGACCGAGTCCGCCTCTAGTTTGACTATATTTATTTTTACCTGGTTGTGCATCCTAATACATATAATTTTTATATAAATGTGATTTTTTTTTAATTTTTAAAAATTAGTCATGAACGACAATTTTTAAATTGTCAAATGTCAAAAAATCAAAATTTTCAGTAAACTGTTATTGTGATTAATCTGTAAATATTTTCATTCTGAAAAGATTGAAAATGTTTGTGTTTTCTCAATAACTGCTTTTAATTAATCAAAAATTGCGATGAAATGAAAATTATGTAGCTAAATTTTAAGCAGTTGTTTGGTTAACATCATGCTTTATATTGGAAACATGTTACTCTCAAAACAGAAATGTTATTTTTTGCTTTAATTTCCCATTTAATCATTTAAATTTTGGTGGGTATCAAACAAAAAAA
The DNA here is from genome assembly GCA_006491805.2 of Dysdera silvatica. Classification (NCBI taxonomy): domain Eukaryota; kingdom Metazoa; phylum Arthropoda; class Arachnida; order Araneae; family Dysderidae; genus Dysdera; species Dysdera silvatica. The sequence goes on along the minus strand of QLNU02003225.1, from coordinate 96,256,153 downwards.
AAAAAAAAAAGTTACAATGTTTTTTCGAAAATAGAATTTTTTGTAAAATCAAGTAACTCTCACATAATAAGGGAGTTTATAAATTAATATTAACCTATATAATATTAAATTAATATTTGTATTATATATCACTAATAATAAGGGACATGAACATGGGTGCTGTTAGCATGGGGGAAAGGGAGATCTATATTATATAGTTAATGTAATTAATTAAAATAATACAATATATATTCAGACACTATTATGTAGATGATGATGATATGGGGAAGAGCAATTGCCCCCACCCCTTTTTAAAAGTCTGTATCCATTCCTGGCTGTAGCATAACTGAAATGCTCAACCCAACATAAAAACTAGGCTTAATAATATCACTAATACTTAATGTAAAGCATTTGTATTGTTAGTTTCTGAAGAGTAATTTCAATTGAACTGCAAGGTTAAATACACTACAAAAAGAAATGTGCAAGGTAATTACAGCAAACTTGATCAATAATGCTGTTCTAATTAAAGAGACTTTCCATTTAAGGATGGTATTTTGCAATCCCAGTAAATGTTTCTTTGAATTGCACACATTTCGATGCCTTTTTCCCTTTTTTTTTAACGATGTTTCTTCTCCATTCCTTGAAAATCATTAATTGGAGAGATTACTACATATAAATTTAATAACGTTAAATTTTCAATATCATTTCGCTGATATTGAAGTTTCCGTGTGTAGAAAAATGGAAATTCCTTGGTGGTAATACTGCTGTAAATTAGATGTCAGTATGCAACATGTCCTGTTTATAAATGCATTTTTTAATAAGGTTAGGAGTTTACAACACTTCAAGTATACTCAGTAGAACCTATCTAGTTAGCTAACTCGAGGGAATGAAAAAGAAGAATTGAAATACAAGGTATAGATATGGAGAAGTTATATGCATTCTTGAAAAAGAAATGAATGCAGGGAAACATAAATTTTAAGATATAAAGATTATCAAGATAAACAAGTTAGAGATAGAGAAATTCTGCATTTGAAAATACTTAATCTGTAATGTTCGAATCACAATATATATAAACATGTCTTGATTTACGAAATCCAACTTGGTGAGCATGAAATTTTTGTCAAAATTTTAAATCGGTGAATATGTAAGAGTAATTATGCATACACAACTTTTTTCTTATATGTAGATCCTGTCTAAAACGGAACCTCCACAAGGTGGAAACTTGCGGCTTTTTTGCGTCGCTTCAAAAGCCAGTGGTAGTTAACGTTAGCTAAAATGGAAACTGTCTAATGCAGAAACAGAAAGGACTATTTAGTCCCATCAAAGAGAAAAACTGCATAAAATGGAAAATCTCTAGCATGAAGAAAATTTTCTTAACAGAAAAAGGAAGAGGGCTGGAATACAATGCAAATAGCGAAGTGGGGAGGGTGAACAAAAGACATTTTACACTTTATAAATACAGAATGCCCTTATGCGACCACCATTTTGCACCACCCCTATTTGCATAAAAACTTTCATTATAAGCCAGAACGAAATGTGACTAATGTCGAATTTATCAATTCATGGATACACTTACAGCAAGGTGTAGTACAAATGGTCATCCATTGTGAAGTCCATATCCAGAGAAGTACCTTAAGTTCCCTTTGTATTGGAAAATATTTCTCAAAGATGCTTAGATTTTGGGTTGGTTTGTTCTTGAAGATCCCAAATTCACAAAAAGAACTTTATGGAAGCAAGAATGAAACTGGGAAGAGTGAAACCCTTATTCTTTTCTTTTTCAATCAAGGAGAAATCACTCTGGGGGCTGATAAAATGTTCATGAATCAATTTATTTTATTAGCATCTAGAAATCACATTAGGGCGTGAGTTATATGTCCACCAGAGCAAAGACGGATCCAGAAATCTTTCAAGGGGGGCACGATTTGTTTCCAATTACTATTTTTAGCCAAGTGTTCGGTACTTTTCATTTCATTTTCCGTGATAAAATTTCGGTTCAAGGTGGGGAGGGAGACAATTGCCCCATCTTTCCCCTTGGATCTGTCAGCACGTCCTAGTATACTTACAGTACATACAAAACTTTGTCTTCAACTAAACAATTCAAAAATAATGAACATGATGAATGATTCAATATGCGAAATTGAAACATATTTTGTGAATCAAAATTGTAAGCAAATTACCATGAAAATATTTTTGCGTAATACAGTTAATGTATCAAAGAATTGCATACTGTGAGTGAATATTAAAGGTTGAATACTTGATACGTCAGCACATTTCTCATTTTAATCCTGATATAAAATGGACTGATTGAAAATTGGGGAATAAGGGCAATTATGTACTTTATTGTTACAATTTAAGCTTATGTAATATACTTTTTGTATGGAATAGACGTGTACAGTTACCAAGGAGATTTGTACTATATTGATAGTAACTACTAACACAAAATAATGAAAAAATTTAATATAAAATGCAGTGAAGGCAATTGCGATAAAAATGAGAAAATAAATTTAGTTATAAAGTTCGCAAGATGAGACAAATAAAAACAATTAGCATATCCAGTCATCTCTCACCACTGAATTTAACTATGTATGTATTTGTTTTGCATGTAACCTACATAAGACGGAAACCTGCATACTACGGTATTTTTTTCCGGTCCAGCGAGTTTTCGTCTTAGACAGGTTTCACTGTATATATTATTTAACAACAATGAACTAGGAAATATTGGCTGTGTTGTACTAACAACCTTGATCAGCTGTTCCATTCTTGACTAAAGATTTTCTAACTTCGTCATCAATTCTAATGAAAAAATAGGGATAACATAGATTAATTTACCCAAGAAGGTGGTATATCTTACAAAACCTTATAGACAGAGAAAAGGAGCATTGTTTTTGGCTCCTGAACAGGTTAAAGCAAACCAGTTCATGCGTTGAGTCCCTCGTTCTATTCTGGACCAAGGTGGTCTTCCCCTTTTCTCCTATACATAGAAAGCTCTAGTTTGAGCTTAAGCGAGGTATCAGAAATTATCTACATTAATTTTTTCTTCTTCGAAGAATGGTGTTTTTGCTGCTTTATGTGTGATGTGAGATTGAACCACCTATTTCATATAATCTAAATATAATGACAACATAGCTGAATGTGTTACCATCACACTACTGTAAGGCATTAAATCTACACCTTTTTAAGGAATCTGAATGGCTAGGGAATCTACCTGCAGACTGCAGTTAGTCATAACAGGGTTCCCACTCATCTTGGAGAAAAAAAATTCCTATCTTTCCAGGTTTTTCCCTAAATTTTTGCACAAAATTCTATGACTGATCATAAACAAAACTTTGAATTAAACTTAGTTTCGGGGAAAATAACTTTATGTTCGTGTGAAATTTAGCTGTTCATAAAAGGTTAAGATAGTTTTCCTTGACTTTTAGAGACAATTTCAAATTCCCCGACAATTCCAGATTGTGCAGGAACATTGCATAAGCATTTTTTTTTTTGCATATCTGGGGGTAAAACCAGGAACAACGGTACATTAAAAGAACATATTGCACTGCAGGGTGGGGGTGCCTATCCACAGCTTGTGTCTTTTTTTTTTTTTGCATAGGTGTTAGAATTTTATAATTTTTAAGAAACTATTTTTATTGTTTCTTTAGGCTTAGTAATATTAACGCCGATGTTATGGCATGGTTAGATGGTGAAACGTTCACAAAGAAAAATGTTTTTTTTTTTGCATCCGATGGGACATAAGCCCACGACCTTCTACAAAGCTTTTCCACCTAAAAAACGTTGATAAAAATTGTTTCTTAATTTAATCTGCGTAGTGTTCGACTTGTATCGATTATAGATTTTATTTCTTCCCCCTCCTTCTCTCAGGTTTTTCAGGCTGGGATGTTGAAAAACCACTAATAAAATGATTGAACATTATGCAAAATTTCTTTTGATTAGCTTTTAATTAACAATCAAGAATGGACTATAACACATGCTCTAAAACACATTTATTGTCAGATGTATGACATATAAAACTACACTTCTATTGCTAAACTTTTACATTTGTACGAAACATATGAAATTTGCATATATGAATGACCACAATACATTTAAGAAGCTGCACAAAGACATCACATTTTACAATATGTAGCTCTATCATAGATGATGATAACCATATTCAGTCTTTTGTACTGCAATTAGAGTGGATTGTCCTCAATTTTAGCATATTAAAAAAAAAAGTACTTAAACATTTAAAATTTAAGACCCATATAAAATTTATCCACAAATATATTTCAGCAAATATATCCTACTATTTACTTTTTTTCCTTGTTACATTCACTTAATATTAGGATGACTCGAAAATGATTGTGCGACTTTAAAGAGTTACCATGTGTCAAGCAGTCACTCTGTGCATATGTCTTACACAGACAAAAACAATGCATGACCAGAAAATCTGTATAGTTCAATATCAATAAGACCTCTAATAGTCAGTGCTTAGCTATTTTGAGTTCTGTTATGTGGTTATTTACTTTTTTATTATTTTAAAGTTCGTCGCTGCAGCAGGAGAAATTTGAGCTGAGGAAAGTGAAGGAACAGTATCGGAAAGAATTATAAGGTTTTGGTGATTTAAAAATGGGTATTGCAGATAAAGAATGTATTGGAAGACATTATATGCTGAATTCTGAAGCTATGCCCCAAGTCGTAGAGTCAAATTCATGGATAAGCATTAGCCAATTGTCAAATGAGCTGGAGATAGCTTACAATTAGTTGTGAGCTGCACAAACTCGATAAGATACACAGGGTTTGGGTTCAACATGCAATTTACGGAGGAACTTCACATGTGAAATATGGTTTCTTTTCAGTAGCCAATGTCCAGATCATCTTGAAGGTCATGTGTACTCAACACTTTGAATTCGCCTGTTATTGTTTTTGCAGCATAAATTGGCCACAAAAACTTTCCCTACAAAATTCCAACTTACTGGAAAGAGAAAATTTTTCATGTACAAAATCTTTACTCTTGCACGCTTTACAGCAACCTCTAACTACCATATGATTATTTTTTTTGGATAGTTCCCATTAAAGTTAAATTAGTGGGCGTATGACTTCATACATTCATATTACAAAAATGTTTACAATAACGTATTAAACTGGATTAATCATGTGAATTCTTGTGCATTGAAAGGGACGGCTGCAAACCTTTCCAATATTGTTGATTCATACTACTCTCCAAACAAACATGCAAAAGCCTCGAAACCTAAATTAGTTGGTATCAATCATGCAGATACTTCAAAACTAGTACAATCTGGTGCAAGGACAACTAAGGTAATGCTGCACCAGGATAGTTTTTAGGGCAAATTTTTTTTTTTTTTGCCTAAACCTTTACCATCTCGGATGCTTCATAGCAGCATGATTCAAGCTTGGATTTTCTACACAGAAAATGTGTTAACCCTGTATCAATGCACAACACTGGTAAAAGAAAATCTAATATAATTATAACTTTAGAAATTTCTAGTACGTAGTTCAGTATGGGGGAGACCAGTTGCTGGTAGAATGACAGGTAGAAATATAAACGGAATAAGGAGAAATTAAAAAAAAAAAACGCAATAAGAAGAGAGTTAAGCTAAAAGTAATGATTTTAGAGTGAAGACAAATTTCAATCTTTTTTTTTTTTTTAAATCTAAAATATTCAATTTTAGAAGGAGAACAATCCACTCAAGGAATGCATAGAACTTGTAGGAAATGGGCTGTTCGACTCATGAACTCGCGTTACATGATAATAAATAGAAGCAAAGTAATACTGTTATACAAGAATGTCTCATAAAGATGATGCTTTAAAATATTAAAAACAAATTCCTCAGCAAAAACCTGCAATACAAACAGCTATACTAATGAATTATTTTAAAATGTTCAAAAATGGCGTTCTCTTGCTAAAATTTGTTCGCGTAAAATGTTTGTAAAATTGCATGATGGGATGAAATTCTAATACAAATTTCATGATTTTCAGCCTTGCTTGACTATATAAAAATCAAATATTACATATTATTTTTGTAAAAATTGCATCTTTGTTAAGGTATTTTTAATACATAAAGACATGTCCTTTATTGCTAAACCTGCAGAGTTGTGGAAAAGCCACAGCTGATTTAATATATTGTATAAAATTTCAAAATACAGTTTGCTCCATTTTAAAACACAAGCTTTGTTTATACATTTGAGTCAATACATAGAACATTCAATACTTTTAATCGATGATTTTAGCAAATTGATGATCAAACCGATTTTAATCAATTGGTGATTTTAATGATATCTTGTTTCAATGATTGGATTTAATTGATTTTTTTTTCTAATAATCTTTCATTTACAAAAGAATTCTTAAATATGATGAAATGATTGTAATGTACCAAAACACAGACCATTCTGCAAATATACTACATATCATAACCCTTAATTATATTGTGGTATTTTTAATTAATAATTTATAAATTTTATACATATAATACAGAGCAGGGGTCAGCAACGTATGGTATGTGTGCCGCATGAATGAATTTTTAGTGACATATGCAGAGATTTAAAAAAAAAAAAAAAATAATCAGAGGATAATCGTTAGAATTAAAAAAAAAAGTGTTTTATTTGTTTTCAGGTAAAATAGATCTATGTTTTTATACTTTTTAAAGAGGAATGTTGTTAGATATTTGTGGAAAAAATGTGCAAAGCTGTAAATTTGCAGTCAGACTAGTGATTTCTTGAATCTTTGAAAGATCCTTGATTCTATTTCCATCCAAAACTCCATTTTCTCCAGCTTAGATCACTTCACTATCACTCACGTTTACATATATGAGTAATTATGATTGCCAAAATGTTTGCTACAAAAAGAGCAAAAAATTGATATAAGTTATTTTCAAAACCCTTGAACTAGAAAATATGGTTTCATACAGCAAATGATTACATTGTTTGCGATTTGCATCGTTAAACTGCTGTAAATTGTATGTCAAATGTACAAGGACATTTTCAAGGAAATGCTTTGCTTGGTGCAGAATGGTCCTTGCTGTGCTTACACCACAAAGTCCAACCACCCAACTATTTTCAAGAAAAGCAGCCCTTTTAATGAATCACGAACATATCAAAATATCTATTTAAATTGCACTAATAAGTGGAAGATAACATAAACAGTCATAATTTGATGAGTGGCACATGGCACAATTTGATGAGTGGTTCCGATGGCGTGCAGAATGACTTTGCAGTAGGCCAATTACTTTGGCACGGCACTTCAAAAAGGTAGCAGATTTCTAGCATAGAGGATTGGATACAAGACATTTTTTACTGTTAATTTTTGCATAGATCCATTAAAAACAAACATCAGTCAAGGATAAGTCACATTCATTATAATTTATTATTATTTTATGTTTCTTAATTCCAGTTCCATTTTAATTAAAGTTTTTAATAAACATTACGCATGTGGTATTAAATTTTTTACCTCTTCCTAGACAAGTCACACAGACAACAAAGCCTTATATTTCTGGAATTCTTAGTCAATGCAAAAATATGTAATTTTTAGCTTCCTTTTAGTTTATTTTTTCTATCTCAAGACTGTTTTAATCTAAGACAGAACAGTAAGGTTAATATGACGTCCAAACTAAAACCACCCTTTCTCCGCATAATTTTGATACAAACCCTATGACAAAAGAATGTCATTCTCTACATTACACTATTCCAAAATCATCCTTTATTTTAATCTCCACTGCCTCAATCCACTCCATTAATTGCCACTATTTGATCCCTTGTTTGCCTCAATTAGATCCGAGAAATTGCCTTAATTCACTCTCATTACAGTCGAACCTCGTTAAGACGAACACCAAAGGGAACAAAAAATCTGTTCGTATTAACAGTAATTCGTCTTATCCGGAAAGGATAGTATTCTACATAATCTGATGGGACTTCAGAAAACGGTTCGTATCAAAAATAATTCGTCTTAAGCGTGTTGGTCTTAACGAGGTTCGACTGTATTAACAATTTAGATCCAATCATTAATACAACAAATGACTTAATATAAAATATCTAAAAACCAAAATAACACAAATAGAAGAAAAATCATGATTTCGAGGTTGTTTCTTATAAAAATAAACATGAACAAGTACATTCACTCATGAATCATTAAAACCATCAACACACGCTACATGGAGTGACAACCATAAACAACAAATGCTGACAAAGTAATATAAAAACAAACAACAAACAAAACCAACAGCAAAATACGACCAAAATATAAACTATATACAAAGGATGTAAAGTTGAAAGCATGTATTATTCATGTAAGTGTTGTTATACATAAGAATAAAAACCAAAGTGGCATGTTTCAATGTTGACAGCTAACATGTGCGAAAGATAGTGATGGTATAAAAATGTGTAGGGTGTAGACATGTGTTGTAGATTCTTGTTCACAAGAGGGGAGGTATTGGTGCATTGCGCTTAGCTATTCTGGTGGTTTTAGAAATAGCTTAATACTGCATATTATACAAAGTACTTATACCAATGTGCCATTTTTCTCCATCTCTTGTATACTGCTAAGCGTATATACATGTAATTGCTTACACACGTATATAAAGATGCCTATTTGTATAAATGAGTAATGCATGATATTGTTTTATTATTAATACTGTTGTATTTGTACAGAACTGGTCACATTGAAACATGCCATTGAAGACGCAAGAGATGAACGGTAGTCCACAAGAGAAATAAATTTCTCAAAAGTCACAATTCATAGCAACGCAGGCAGAATTAATCAAAACACAAAATTTTTTTTACAAGACTTTAACAATAAAACTAAGATTACAATATAATAATGTGTAAAAAATTTGATAGCTCTTTCTTTTCATGATAGTGATCTGTTTCGAAACAACAACGATCGGTCTGAAATCCAACGGTATTTGGCACATACAAGGAATTATTATTTTATATGACTATTTTATCAGAAATAATTTTTATAATTTAATAATTTTTTCAATATCAAAATATCCTAGACATCGTTTACAACGTTTATTCTTATGAAAAAGATAATTTGTGCTCTCTGCTTATATTGCTTTTGTTTGAGATTGTTCATCCTGGATTAAAAAGATTCAAAAAGGTAAAAACGGTCCATATAAGAGGAATAACCGGGTGTTTCATGCCACAGGGATCGGGATTTTATCACGGATGTATTTAATGTAAAAAGGCCTAAGCATTCCTAAATAGAAGAGCATTAGCATTACAGCCAAAAAGAATAAAAAGAAGTGACTGACGACCATTGGCAAATGGTACCAATAATCGACTTCGGCAAGATAATATGCCGACAAAACCATACAGATATTCTGGACAAAGGTAAAGCCATAATATAGACTGTACAAGCCGACAACACGACCCAATCTTGCAAAATCCACTTTGTACTCGACGAAGCAAAAGATGTACACAAAGCCCATGAAAAGAGAGATCACACAATTTTTCCAGGTGTAACTAGGAGGATTGGATATGAGACATGCGCTAATTGTGAGTGCATGGATAGCACATATCAGGAACACCCAATACTTAAAGACAGAAGCGAAGAAAGCAAGAGCTAAAATTCTGGCTGTTATCGATGAAAACCACCATAAATACTCAACGATGACACAGCACAGATCTCCAACGTCATCGTCGTTTTGCTGAGGCTGTGCTCGGCTTGGGTGATGCTTGCTGTTTACTTCAAAATGGACAACAACGATGGTCATGGCATTCAAGGAGAAAACGACGGCCACAACTTGAGCAATAACTGAAATAGAAAAAGCACAATTCAGAAACTGAATATAATTTCGTTGATCAGAATTTATGAAATCAAGATGGCAAAAAGTCAGCTTATGCTAAACACAATTTAAATTAAATGATATATTATATCACAGAATACACAAAGCAAAATGAGGCAAAATACCATATCTGAAACTCAGTTGTTTTTAGGGTGCAAGGGTAGCTATGATCATGCTGTGCCCAGGTAACATTCAAAATTAGCAGTCGTTAGTCATATTTTGCACCTATAAATTTTGTTTTGACGACCAAGATTTTAGACCCAGTCATTTTTGGCACCTAACCTTTTTGAATTTTATTATTTATATGACGTAAATTTCGATTGCTTAATCTTTTACTCCCCTGTCAATTTCACCGATACACTTCGCAAGATCAGAATCGTTGTTACTTTCATTATGGATAAACCCACGATCTGCGATCTAATAGCACTTGGCCCTCTATGATATCTCGATTCCCTCCAATAGTGTTCCACTAGTGTCTTAACATAGCTTTTTTTTGCCTGTAATTAAGTTCTTTAGGAATAGTTTATGTTTAGCGATATTCCTTGGCTTCACGCTCATTTCCGATTTTTAAGTTTGCTATCAATTTTCGATCACGAAGACTAAGCAAAACAAAATTGGTAGTAAAGTTTCTTTAGTGAAGTGTCCACATATGCATAATATTTTAAATTGTGATCATGTGTGGTCGAATCCAAATTTATAAATGGACATGTGTCCAAGGAACTAAATTTTAGGAGAGTAAAATTGAGACGGTATAGCACACCCACTCCCAGCGGAACATCAAACAGAACCCTCTTAGGTATTTCTGAAGAAAGGGGGATGCACGAGTAGCAGGGTATCTTCGCCGGGAGAAAGGAGAGATTCGAGAGAGCAGGCTGTGAGGACGTATGCCTGTTGCCCTGGTCCCATTGTCGGGCCCTGTGTATTCTTGTTGAAGTAGAAGCTTTACCGAATGTGTATAAATGATTCTATCCCCGATTCTTGGGATACAGTAACGTTGTACTGATTTTCATTGTTGCATAAACTCTAGTACAAATAAAGCAGCTTATTAGTTATGGTGGTGCCCATGTCTGTGTTTCCGCGAAACCCGTAAGTTGTTTCACACTTTAGTTACCAGATGAAAAACCCTGCATCTCTCGACACGCCATGGATACGAAATGGTGCCTATAGGTACCTGGTGGCAGCAAACACCTACCCAAACGCCAATGCTCCCAAAGGAATGGGATTAACACCTTTCCGGACATGCCACAAAAAATTTAAAAGACGGCAGAGGTTTTTTTTTTCTTAAATTGCATTCTGTCGTTGAATTCCGTCAGTTCCCCTTCGCCGGAAAAACATTCATCCTCGCTCTAAATAATGAGGAATTTTTTGATGTTATATAAAATAAATTTATGCATAAAAATATCATTTTTTTTGTATATTAATGCACATAAGGTAATCTCAGACCCCCCCCCAGTATTCTGTGATTTTCTGTTGCAGTCACATTTCAAGATGGATCAATGTAATTCTTATTTCTTTTAGCAGAAAATTCCTACTAAACACCTTCCTTCTATATTTTCCGTTATATATATATATATTTATTTTTGGGGAGAAATCCTAGATTATGTGTTGGCAAGTGTCCAGGCATAAAATTTGCGTTTTTGGCAAGAATTTCGTCTATCTGGTCTCCCTCGAAGCGTATCTCGCATGGTTTTTGGTTTTTTTGGCCTTAATTTGAAATTCTGAAAAATTTTGTGAAACAGACCCCTCCTCTCCCACAAAACGAAAATTTGAATAAAAATTTCATTGCTTTTAAAATAAATTAATTTGAAAAAATATCATTATTTTATCTTATAATGTAGGGTACATAAGGTAACCATACCCCCTCCACATACTCCGTGATTTTCCGTCCCACTCGAGGAGCCGGATCGGATCGACGAAATTATTTTGTTTGTTTTAGCAGAAAATTCATCGTGAACACTCTCTCTACGTTTTCTGGGAATATTAATTTAATTTCTTGGGTGGTGTGGGTGTCGATGTATAGTGTGAACATATAAGGTGAGACCAGATTTTAAAAAGTAAATCTTCAATAAATATTTCCTCACAGTTTGTGAAATGCCTGTTCTGTTCATTGTCATCATTACAAGTCATTATGCTATGTGTATGAATGTAATAGCATAATACTACGTGAACAAAAGGAATAATTTTCAAATTGCACCTAAGAAAATCATTTTGGCGACTAAGAAAAAATTGTTAGGTGCCATTGAAGTCTAACTTTCTGTTCTTAATTTCTAGCCCTAGCTGTGCCGGAACCTACAGTTTTCCAAGGAACCCAAACATTTTATGCCTAGGGAACCAACCTTCTGGAATATAGTGGGCAGGGGAATGGCACAGATTTAATGGTAGCATTGGAATCAAACTTGCATTAATGGCATAATAAATGAACGTAGTACCACAGTGTCATCTTGGGACTAAATGTCAAATTTAAGAACACATTTTGGGTTTCAGCTCACTTGGTTAAACGAGGGCACCTGACACAAACAATGAAATAACAGTTGTCATAAACTAATCTACAAAATCAGCTTTTTGAGAAGGCTAATTATTTTTTCAGTAAACTTTCTTAATACTATCATTCCAATAACGATTATTTCTGTTGAATGATGGTATTTTGTTGTCCTAGCAAATGTTTTATAGAATTATACATATTCTGATTTCCGTTTTAGCATTTCTCCATTTTACCATCTCTCGAAAATCGTTAATATGAGAGATTATATATCGTGCAGAGTTTCAAATATTCTCAGCAGGTTTGAGAACAAATTTTATGATATTATATAAATACCCGTATGAACATCTTGTGTCTTTGGGGAGCATGAGAAGAGGATATATAGCTGCAAAAGAAGCTGCGGAGCCGCTTCCAAAAATGCCTTAAACAATTTCTGCATATTGTCTTTGCTTTCCCCAGCCCCATGAAACTTCTCCAGGTGCTCTATGCTTTTGTCTTTATCAAGCATTGCTTGGACAACGTAGTACAACCTTTTCAAATAACTAGATCCAACAGAAAAAAAAAGTTACAGATACTGAACTACTAATAACATATTAATGCATACTCTAGTTCTTGCACAGTAATACAAAGGATGCTATATTATATATATATATTAATACATAAATAACAATTAGTTGTATTCAATGATATTTTAATTGTGCCATTGGTCATTTCAATTGTATTCGATTTTAAACAATCATAGGGTGTCTACTAAAAATAAAAAATCCATTCCCTTGACCTTTTCTTGACTATTTCTATATATTCCTTCACCTTACAAAAACTTCTTAACCTCCTTTTTTACCATTAATAAAATGGTTATATAAAAAATAGCTGAGAATCCCTAACTATTGCTGAAGTATGACAGAAAAACCTGGAAATCACTAAAACTTGTCGCGTATTGACAAAAATAGCTGAACATAACTAAATTAGTAAAAAAACGTTAAAATATTGTACGAGAATTACAATTCAATGCACACATATAACTGAGAAAGTCTGATATAACCATGACCTACAACATTGATTTAGTGACCTTTTCTTGATTTCCGTGACTTTTTTCCCATTTCTTGACTTTCATGATCTGGTAGACACCCTGAATTAGTTATTCAATATTGCACTTAATTGAAGACATTGACGTAAAAAAAAAGGCATGTAAAATCGCTCAAAGGCCAAATCACAGAACGAGTCTGGTTGTTTATGTTAGTTGGGTAAAGTCTTTCATTGATTCTTAGGTTGATCAGAAGTCAGGCCTGCATTAACATCACACTAGGTGGATGTGTTAACACTACGTTATTGCAAGCCCTTTTACGAAGAATCCGTACCTATGTTACCCAGAGAACCAGACCCTGGGATTATAATAGGCAGAAAAACAACGCATACTTTACAAGAGCGTTGAATTCAAATCTGGGTTAATGACACATCAGATAAATGTATTATTATTAATTTTTTTTACTGGCTTCGGTAATCAAGTAATGGACAGAGGGCAAGCAAAAGCAAGTTTTGCACAATAGGGTTATTTTTATTACTAAAACAGTGATCTTTTGTGGAAAACAAAAGCTGGCCATTGTAAAATTGTACAAAAAAATCCACCATTTTTAATCATTTAAGCATATTGCACTGTCAAATTAGTAGCAATTTAATAATGATAAATGAACATAAAAAACAACCGTAACTGATATGGTCTTTGGCCATTTTTTCCAGCAAAAGTACCTTACACTATTACATTTTGGGTGTGTCACAACAAAAATGAGTGTAGAATGATTAAATGCTACTGTCATAACTATAGAGTCCACGCTATATGCAATTGCAGATGTGCATACGAAATTACATATTTTAGCTGTTTTTAGTGTTTTTGAATATAAATGCACAAAAACCATGAATTTCCAGAATAAATGCATATTTTAAGGGTTTTAGTAATTTTAAGAATTTTATTATTTCCTCATCCGAAAAATTTCACCACAATACTAAAGTTAAACGTTCCTCTTACTTCTTATCTGAGTGGAAAGGCAATGGAATTTGTAAATATGCATATTTAATTATGTCCTAGTGTGCCGAAGTATTGTCGTAGCTGAATTATAGCCACCATCCTTGTTATGAAAACCAAAGCTGAGTTTTACTGTGCTTGGCTGGCAATTGATTGAAAGTCAAATTAAAACAAACACTTATTCTAAATTTCCACACCATTTTCCTTCAGTGATAGACATCGTTCTATCATCGATAAACTATTCGTAATAGAAAACCCACAAAAATATATGTGCTGTTCAATACCTCTTGTAGCTCTGAAAAGGTTCCTTTTGGGCCATAAAAATGCTATTACATGATAGAAGATAAAGCTTAACTGCTTAGAACAACGAGAGATACATTGCGATATACAGTCATAGGATTTGTGATATATAAAACATATGATTTAATGTATATCGAGTTTTTCTACTTGGCTGTTAATAAATCTATTTGTTTTAACATACGGGATATAAGATTTTCAAGCGTTAAAAAATTTTTAAGTTCATATTTATTCATTTTAAGTGCATGTTTACTCATTTTAAGTGGATATTTTGAGGCTCAGTGCATATTTTGCTGGTTTCTTAGTGCATATAATCCGGGCTCTAGTCATAACTTTAGTTTCACCGTGTATTATGTGCGTCCATATGAGTACTTCTGGGGGTGGGGGATTGAGAAAAATTATTACTTTCTTCTCAAGGCTGTCAAAAATTTTAGTGAATGTACAAGATACTAAAATGCTACAAAAATAATTTATACTGCTTGGCAATTAGTAATGAGCTAAAAAGTACCTTACTTTAAAATGTGCTTGTAAAACTTCTGAAAGTAAATACATAGCAGAATCCAGCAAACCAAATTTTTGCATTGCTAGGGGGCTCGTGCCCCCCCCTCTTCATGCCCATGCCATGTATAATTAAATAAGCGAAATTAGAATTAAATGAAATAAAATCGTAATGGCGGAAACCCTGTTCTCAACAACGCCATTTTTCTTATAAAAAGCTGAGGAGAAGAACGACTTTGATTTAACTTTTAGGCAAGGGCCTTCATACACA
>QLNU02003225.1:96215483-96240727 GCA_006491805.2 Dysdera silvatica | reverse complement strand
ACTTGAGTATGAGAAGGTTGAAAGGCAATTGGATGTTATTGGATCATTGTTTAAATATTTCCGTAGGAGCTTCTGGATAAATCTTCGAGGAGGAGAGGATGTTTATGTCCTGCTCCGACTGTATTAATTTTTCTAAAACTCCCGTCGAACTATTATTAATATCATCATTTTAAGGAAATAATCCTTATTGTAGAATAAATAAAACTTAGAAATAAAAAAAAAGGGGGAAAGAGAGTATTTGTCTATTATGGGGTGAATGATCAATGCGATTATTGGTGAATTATTATTATTATTAATAATTATTATTGAAGTATTTATTAGTAAGTATTTATCGCTTGGATATATATACCAGGACGTAAAGAGTCCAATCGAATTGTAAATACTTATCATTCTATTTATGCAGAAATTAAGAAAAATAATTATATAGATGAATGATGGTAAAAAATTTATGTTTGGAAGCCCGATATAATATCTCAAGTGATATTAAAAAGTTATAAATGATAAAGGAAGTTTGCAAGAACATTCACAAAAAATTAATATTTATAATAAATATAAATATATTTATCAATAAATATGAAATATCAATATTTATTAAAAAAAGGAGTAATAATAAGAATATAAGAAACTAATAAATAGCCAGAAATACTATTGAATAATAGTTCGAAGTGTACAAAGAGAGTGGAACTTTTCCTAATGTAGATATTATTTCGAAAATATTTTTAACAATGCCAATATCAAATGCAACAGGTGAAAGATCTTTTTCAGTTTTAAAACACGTTAAAAACCAGTTAACACATTTGGCATGTTCTGATTTAAAACATACCTGACGCTTGTTTGGCTTTTTACTTTTTTTGCGTACGATGACCAAGTTAGGTTTTTAAACCTTTTGTCATTGTTTTTCCTTGCTGCATATAATGATTATTTTATAATGTTTTTTTTTTTTTTTTTGTATACATATTTTAACCAGCAAAATAAATTTTGATTGATTGATTGAAGGAGTACGATAGGAGAAGACAGATTGAACAACATGGCCATATTATACCTAGAACAAAAAATTTTGGATGAAATAGATACTGCAAAAATAATTGATGAATCTGCTAAAGAGAAACCAAGACACAAATTTATATACAAAACATTTTTTAAGCACTAAGGTAATTTATTACTATTAAATTTTTTGAATAAATGTATGGTTTTTCTTGAAACGTTGAGTTTATTATTAGCTACATATTGCCGGTTTAAGCAAATCACTACAATATAATAAAAGCAATCAGACAACTTTGAGCGGTTTGTTAGATTATTGGTACATGAGCCGGCTTTCGGCTGCGCTAAAGGGCAGCCTTCATCAGATGTATATGGAGCGAATCGAACATACAGCAGATAATATAATTAAGGAATACAAATGGGGAAAAAAAGAAAGCCGGTTCATGTACTAATAATCTACAAACCGCTCAAAGTTGTCTGATTGCTTTTATTATATTTATGTCAAGCGGTGTTACCTACTCAACAACTCACTACAAATCTAATACTGAAATATTTCCGAAAAAAATCCTCAGTTCCTTACACAATTTTTTTTTTGTTTTGGGGCTTGTGTCTCAGGGCCTTAAAATTTTTACCGCCAGGGGCCCTCAATAGACTTAATCTGCCTCTGGGTATAGTTTGCATTAGGGTTTAAGCTGGCTCAAAAAATGCTGTCGCAAAAATGCTAAAATGGGAAAAAAAGTTGTAGCAAAATGCTAAAAAAAGATCAGTTGCTTTTCTCATGCGAAAAGTCGTATCAATAAAATTATTTACATCAACAATGCTTTGAATTACTGTAAGAAACATACTTTAAGTTTTAAAAGAAACATAAATCAAAGTTATTAAAAACAGTCAAATTTGGTTGACAGGATGTTAAACGACTGTAATTTTTTTTTGTGATGGACACAATTTTCTTTCTCGCATTTTAGATTAATTCGTCACATTTTTCAAAAAATGCGACCACAGTTTAAACCCTGGTTTCTATGGAAATTGTACCTACAGTTGTGTTTCTTTAGTAATGCCTTTCAGCACATTTTAGCAGTTAAACCCTTCCCTGGCGCAGTATAGCCCAGATGCTCTTGCGCCATAAAAAAGCCAAACAAACAAACTCTTCCCCCTCCCTCAAAAAAAAAAAAGCATTATTTTGAAAATTTAATATATTAAATTTTAAATATATCAATATCTAATATATCAAACTTTTATCTATTAACTAACGCTAAGATAATGAAATTTTTAATACATTAAATTTTTATCTATTAACTAACGTTTCAGTACATAAATCTAATTAAAATATAAATGCTTTTAATGACTAGACATTTTTCAAATTAAAATTTTTCATATATTTTTACACATTAAAAAACGGAAAAATCAGTTGTAAAAAAAAAGTGCTTTATCTTAGCTGATATAAATACATGCATCCAGTCATATAATAATATAAAAATTTGGTGTACTCTGGAACACAACACTCAATCTTCAGGTATTCATAAACTATATTTGTGTTCCCAATATGATGAAGTTAATTTCCTGATTCGCCTAAAAACAGACATATGGATAATCACAACACCCACTTCGTCTACATACAAAACAAACTGAATATAACTTTTACAACGGTTAAATCTAGTCAAAAATTTTCCAATTCTAAAAATGTCTTTCACATTAATATATTTACATTAATAAAAAATGATACAAGTTTCCTCTAATATGAATGTATGCTACATTTGCTTAATTTTTCTCTCCTTTAGCACTAGAAAATGTATATATAAATAAGTCTGTACATTTAGAAAGAATGATACTTACCCTAGAACTTCTAGTTACTTTGAATCCATCGCTCTTTTTAAAATTTATCCACTTTTTTCGTAATTCTGCATCATGGGGAAAACGAAACACATGGGCCGTTGTTGTAATTATCGCGGTAACCAAGAGCTGAGCAACGATATGGCATTGTTTTTCCAGAATTTTTGAAGACGAAAATATACAGTGCATTGGGGCAAAAGCATACCGAACACAGTTCAAGCAAACACAATATGGACTACAGAATCAGCCATGTTGGAACTTCTGGTTTTCAGTGTGCAGGCTTTCAATATAGGAGGCAATGGCACAGCCCTCCAACTCGATGCTCAGGACACAATACTGATTTGCAATTTTTATTTTTCTAGGGAGGACTAAATTTTATTTTCTACGGGAGGGAGGGCCAAGGCCCCCTTCCTAGGTACAACAATGGTTCTGGTATGGAATAACTCTTTCAGGAATATGTTGACTCAAACTCTTTCATTAATTACTATTTCAACGAAGAATTGTTTGTGAGCTTTATGATTCAAGGATGGCAAGGGCAGCCTCAGACTTAGGAGTCCAAGGGCAGAGAGTCTGCTACACCCCCCAAATTTCTTGACACACATATCCTAAAACTCAAAGTTTATATACCCGCTAAATATTCAAATTACAAGAAAGAAAAAAATATTGCGCAAATTATTTTTCTATACATATTCTGAATAAGTAAATTGTAATAATCTTTAGTGTGTAGCAATTTGTCAAAGAAAGATATGGATAAGGATACCATGAGGGAGAAAGGTACCCTATGAAGTAAAATCCTGCCACCTCAAAAATTATCAACTGTCTGTGAATAGACTAAATGTCTGAGAAAAAATGCTTGAATTTTGTTTTCCTCTGAATAAAAGAATGAACTTTTTTATATAAATATGGAAGAATTATTTCATTGTTACTGAATATTTTATTTTGTTTCTTTTCTGGTAAGTACATTTATAAGAAAAATTAAAAACTTGAAAGTAAATGTCACATCCCTCAAAGTGATACCCCCCCCCCGAGCAAATATCCTGGTAGACAACCTGTCCCAGGGGCGGGCCCCTAGTCAGTCAAACAAGTCACACCCCCCCCCCACTTTTTTTTAATATAAAAAAAATGTTTCCTTCTTGTTTATTTAAAGTACTTTGACCTTCAAGGTCTATACACACTATGCTCTCATTTAATTACAAGTTTTACAAATGACACTGAAATGACATGACAAAATTTTTTCTCTGCAAAGGAACGAATGACCTCACTATAGTCTACAGACTGAATAATTTCTGACTCTAAACACAGCACTAAGAGCGAATTAAGCCTGTTATCTTCTATGTTAGATCTTAAACAATTTTTTACCCTCTTTAAAGCCAAAAACCTATAAATTTTTATTAAGATGGTTGGCGAAAAAAATGAGACGGCGACAGAGACTTTGGCGCCAGGGATCCCTGCGAGGCTGGAATCCTAGGCAGCCATGTCTGCCTAGGTTGTAATGTGGCACTGGGCAAGGGTCATGCTGTGCTGGGACCTAGTTTTCCATGGAATTCAAACCAGCGATTCTGCAACTTTCCAAGACTGCAGACACCCTGTCAGAGATCACACACCCTCGCGGACCCCCAAGAATTAACTCAAAGTTTAAAGCCCGGAATTTACATCATACATATTTATTTCTAGTGTTTCATCATCGATTCTCACAATTTAAAGAAGAAATGTTTCGTTCCTTCATAATTCATTCTTAGCATTCAAGAGTAAATGCTCTTGTCTTACAAGTGTTGTTAGTATTTTTCTTATTGTCTTGTTAGTATTTTTTCGAACCTTTGTAGAACACTGGGTCTTGTGGATACCGAGGGGTCCAAATACAACAGTGGAAAAACTGCTGGCCTAGGGTATACACCCTCGAACTACAATGAGCTTTTTTCTTTCTCTGATTTTCATAGTTCTTTTTTTTTTTTCATCATTAGAAGTAAAACATGGGATAACAGAATGCCAGGCCAACGTTTTATAACTGTACTACTGTAGGGCCACAAATGAGGATTGCACACAAAAGCAAAATTGCCTTTTCAGAGTCAGAATATGGTGATCCACATCACCCGCTGGTTGGATGATGCACCAAACATCCAACTACCCGCCTGTGATATTGACTGATGCACCAAAGATTTGACTACCAATTTATGACCTTGTAAACAATACTATTTTGCTTTTGTATGTGCTTTGGCAGCATAATTATGATTGAAAAGCCAAACAAAATGTTATCTGCGTCAGTACTGTTATTTTGACTATTTTGTAAATTACTATTCGACAAATAATAATAATTTTTTTTTTTATGTTGAAAGCACAGCAAATGTCATGCTATACGGTTTTCCGAGAATCAGAACCAATTAAAGGTTCAGGACGCCAACCATGACTAGGTGGCAGGGGAGGTTCGAGTCGGGTACCATTGGGAGTTGAAACTGGGTGAACGGCATGCATTATCACTGTACCACTGAAGAGTTGTACAAATTAATGGTTCCGACAATAGTTTTAACATCATTTTAATATTAGTTTGCATTTACTTAGCAATAACTAAAATTTAGCTTACCTTTAGTTAATGATTATTACTATTTACAAATTTAAAAAAAAAGCACACGATCAGTATTGAAAATAAAACACCAAACATTAAGCATATCAAACAAAATTTTTTTTTCAGTATAGCCTATTGGACAGGGACCCAAGCTGGAGATGGTCCACAAATAGTACTTTATTATATTTTTTTTAAGAAGTTGACTTTTGGTTATTTACTTTTAATCAGTATCTAGAAAATTTTTAGGTTAAAGTTTACTTTCTTTGGGCTGTTTTGGATAGTTCACCCCAAATTTAAGGAATTTTAGAATGAATATATGTAAGTATGTATATTTTAAAAACATACTTTCAGACCCACCCCCCCCATATTTTAAATCTGTCATCAATTATAAAGGAGCCTCCTCATCTAATACTGTACTTATAGCCGCATGTCTTATCGGGATGTGATTGGATTTTGACATTCCCCACTAAAAAAGTGGGTGGTAGTACAGATACTGTCCCACAAGATCAATTTTCCCCTAGAAACATGAAGGAAAGTCGCTGTAGGCCGGGTTTTGACGTCAGAAATTTTAACACGTGATGTCCCACAGGGTGGAGCAGCATACAGTGTTTCTCTGTGGAGTGTGTGGTGGTGGTTTCTCTGAGGAGAAAGAACATGAAGTTGGAGGCGTAGGAGTGAAGGAGAGAGAGAGCTAAAAGAGGAGGTAGGAGTGAAGAGAGAGAGGGTAGGGATGAAGGCTGGGAGTAGGATGGAGGAGCCCGTACTGTGACGTAAGCAACATGGCGGCAAGCCAGGACAAAGTTGCCATGTGGGCTGGAAACACGTCCCACTAAAAACGAAATGGGACAGTATCTGTACTAGCGCCGGTTGATTAGGTTCAAAGAAAGCAATGAGCAAATTGGCCATTTAATCAGAGTATCAAATACATCTGAACTAAGTTATAATGAACAAATGTTTTTGGCTAGTTTGATTTAACGTGCAACATACATGGAATATCATGGATATAATCAGGGCTATAGCAAGGGGTAGTGAGGAAGGCTAACGCCAGGCATACAGGCGAGGAGAGACGTAGTGGTTGCAATAATTCACTGGAGAGAATATGTCCATGGTTCGTGGCACAATCTACATGGTTTTTCTAGGGACACAAGATCATCTAATTATGCTGCTGGATATAATGCATCCTTTCTCAAATATAAACAATGTTTTTTCTCTCCCTAATTTCACGTTTATTCTTATATCTGAAAATTAATTTATTTTTTTTTGTCTGTTTTAAAAATAAGAGAAAGAGACTGTTACTACGAAACACAAAGAAAATGTTAGGTTTGCTTCATGTTAAATACTAAACTGTACAGTAAACACAAATAATTTAAAAGTAACGAACTAGGTCTAACGAAGTTCCTACTCATCTTGGTGAAAAAAATTCCTTACCTTTCCATGGTTTTTCTTCAGTTATTTCATAAAATCCCTGACTTACCGCAAACATAACTTTAAATTGAACTTTGGTTTTAGGAAAAATAACTTTACAGCCGCATGAAGATTAGCTAGCTATTCAGAATAGGAAGGTTTTTCCCGATTTTCAGAGGTTTGACCAAAAAATCTTGTTTTTCCCTGATTTTTATGGACAATTTTAAATTCCCTGACAATTCCATTTGCATGCTGGTCTAATTAAGAGAACGTTATATCTCGGGGCGGCCTTTTTCAAACTGCAGTTTATGGGCCTCTCAAGAACTTTCAATAGGTTCATAAAGCTCTTGATACATATTATTCACTTTTGAACATATAACCCATAAAATCACACATAGACAAAAAGAATAGATCTTTGGGGTTCTCAATTATTTTTGAGAATACAAAGGGATTCTCTAACAAAAAGAGATTGAGAAAGGCTGTCTTAGAATTATTATTATGTGAAAATAAATTGAAATATTACCTCCACAATGGCCACAAGAGAAGTCCAGCCCCTGTGAAAATATAGAGAACAACCCAAAGCAATTTCATGGGTAGGTGAACGGTGGAATTTGACATCAGCTGACCAATGGCATAAATGATGAACATTATGGCAGGTGCACATAAGAAAAGAAGAGTTAGCGAGAACCACCAGAAATGCCCGTCAATATAATGTCTAATGGCAACGGCGACATCACTGTAAATTTCAGCTACAAAACTAATCAGCATTATAAAAGTAGGCGCTACATATTTAAAAAACAGGTAAAGTCTTCTTGGTAAAGGAATGCAACATATCTTCAAGGAACTATTTAAACTCTGCATCTCCTCGCTGGCCCAGTCTTTGCATTCTACCTCCGTCCGTATGTATTCAATGCGGTCCGGGGACTCTCCGTTATTCATCCTGATTCTTTTAAAACAACGCAGTTCAATATAAACAAACGCTATGCATAATAAAAATGTTAGTTTTTAAAAAACAGATTTGATCGAACACCAAAGTAGGCGGGACAGCTAGAGGGATCCCTTTGGCAAGGGAGGGGAGCCTTCAGCAAGAGAGAGGGACCTTTAGTAACAGATTCGATTAGACATGTAAACTTTTGCAAACAGAATAGATACTTCCGAACTTTATGTTATGATACAAAAAACAAATATTGCATGCAATATCATAAATGATATACTTTGACATGGATGATTAAAACAAACTAAACTGTTTACAAACTAATGATACCAGGGTGAACAGATATTGCCAAGAATCACACCTAAAAACGGAAAATGAAACATGACATTCATTATCTGTAAAAAAACAAAACAACACTCATGGCGACATAGAGTATATTTATTTTGATGTCATGCGTAGAAACGTACTCAAAATTATCATTAGTTTCATCATTTGTAGATAAGGGCATAAAAGATTAATTCTATTCCGGGTAGATGCTTCACATGCAATAAAACCTTCTTTATAGATACTTCCAAATAGCGATACGTCTATTTAAAAGAGAATTTTTTCAATTCCTAAAGATTGCTATTGCTAACCATTTCAAATGCGGGACAAATACTCGATTTCCAACGTGTCCGAAATTCAGAGGTTTTACTGCGTGCACATCTACTTGCGTATTCGTTAAAACAATAAAAAAGATTTTACAACGAACCGTACAAGCTGTTTAAAAAATGATATAAAGTATTTTTTTCTCATCTAGCTATTTAAAAATAATTATTTGCCACTCTCTTCTTGGCAACAATTTATATCAAAATTTGTAAACATCATCATCTGTCAAAACCAGTTTTACCGCGTTTTTCTCCCCCCGCATATTTTACTTGCTTTTATTTTTTAATCAGCTAATCATGGTAATTAAAGGTAATAAATCAAAATTATTGGATTCGTCCGTACAAAAACCCAGCGAAAAGGAAAGCGAAAACGAAGAACAGTCTTTCGAAAATGGCGACGTGTCTTCATCCAACACATCCAAAGACAAAAAGCATAGAAATGCTGAAAAGACGAAGCACTCTCATTTAAAAATGGGAAAGAAAGAAACGCGGACTGATAATTTTGTAAATAAGTGCCTACAGGTAACAAGCTGTTAAGACAATATACAGCGTTGAATTTTTTTTTTAATTACTGGACACAGGCCCCTAGTAATTCAAAATTGTGTGCAGGGAGGTCAAGTAGTTTAAAAAAAAAAATCATATGATTCAGCGTCAAAGGGAAAACTATGCCTTGATATCCAATGGGAGGGCTTTCAGCCCTTCCCCCCCCCCTTTTCTACATCACTAACTCGACATGATTTCGATAGTGTAGTTTAATTAGTATTTTTAGGATTGCTGACACCTGTTGTGAGAACATGGAATTCTTTGAGGTTTGGATGAATTCCTGCTAGTTGGTAATCTAGGTGAGGAAACATGTTACCAATACTGGTGTTAGCTATACATGTTACCCGTACATTGTGGAATGCTTTCTGTCTTTTGCAGGTGCATAATAGAAGAACAATGTCTTCATGGCCATTAGCTTTTACAGAATGTTCATTGGGGGTGGGGGTTACAGAGCTACCAACTCCATTTATTCATATGTATTTGTACAAAATTACATCATAATGGAGGATTTATGACCCCTGCTCCCTTATATAAGCCAGTATTTATGGCAGTCGATGTTCACAATTAAAACATTCAGTATACATACCTGGTTTTAGGGATGTGCTCATTAATTATTAGGCATAATTAAGGGATTCTTAATCTGCATCTTCTCCTCCAACCTAGAAAATGAAAGTTACAAACGAATACTATGTGCAAGTAAAATACCATGTGCATATAAAAGCGGGTAGCAACCATAGGCGTTGCCAGTGGTGGTTTTGTGGGTTGTAACCCCCACATTGCAATGAAATTTTGTATATTTAACATAGGAATATATGAGTCCGCTTTGCAACCCCTCCCACTAGGCCTATAACCCTCCCTTATGAACTTTCTGCGTATGTCTATGGTCGCAACTTAAAGAAGGTTAAGAAACATTGGATTAATGTTTTGTGAACCCAGAATTTTTATAAATGTATTAAAAATGACTCTTCTATGTTTTTGGAAGCTGTTAAAACAATCTTCTTTCTGCAAACAAGCAACAAACAAAAGTTTGCAAACCATCTTATTTTTCATTATTGCAAACTTTTCCGATATAACAGATTGTGGTGCCTTGATTATTTGATGTTTTTAGTAAGTAGGGTAAGAGGTATGGGGTATCCCCTTCTACTGATTCACGAAAAATTCTGGGTCAAAAACCATCTGTAAAATAGTTCATGATAGCTGACAACTGCAACACCTGTCAACATCAATTTTGGCAATGTTCCAACAAACAAGAAATCGTGGATGCAGAATGTGCCGTATTCTGGCATTCTGACTACCAGACAGAATTGGCCACCAGCATACAATTTCCCAGGCGGGGGGGGGGGCATCCGAACTTTAGGGGGAGCCAGAATTAAAAAAAGTTGCCATTTTATTAACATTTTTTGGGGCCACAAAATATTTAGGGGGAGGCCAGGCCTGTCCTATCCCCTCTTCCTACGGGCCTGGATAAAAGGGCCTCCAAAAGTGATTAGGTCCAAGGACTACAAACACGTTAGGACATCGCTGCCTATTATTGTGACATAAAACTCACCAGACAAATTTTGGTACCACTGCCAGACAGTTTGGAACTTTATGCATGTATGCAAGAAATATGCACCACATGATTACAAACTTTTGGCCTTACAATTTCAGTCCATAAAAAAAACAAAACAGTAATTTAAACATTTGCTCATATTTTAGTGCTACAGCTAACACAACACTAACGTTAGGAAGCACAGAGAAAAAACAGTTTAAGAGATGCTACG
Source organism: Dysdera silvatica (assembly GCA_006491805.2). NCBI lineage: Eukaryota > Metazoa > Arthropoda > Arachnida > Araneae > Dysderidae > Dysdera > Dysdera silvatica. The sequence goes on along the minus strand of QLNU02003225.1, from coordinate 96,230,065 downwards.
AGGAACTGATGTACACTGGAGATGAGTCAAGCTTGGTCCGAAATAGTTTCATGTCAATTACACCGATGCAACTGTAGTTGAAAACTGACTTTTCTATATCGAAATTCTCCAAGGAATACAACTATGTGATTCGTTTTTGAGGACTGTAGAAATACGTGTACATGAAAATTCAAAGGAAATTAAATATTGTAGTTCAGCAAAATTTATTAAATTTAAATTATACATTAAGAGGTTAAGGTTATATTTGAAATTTCAGGTTCAAATGGGCTTTGGCCTCGAAAAATGAGCTTGTACTCACTTCTAATGCAGATACGTTGTACACAAATGGTCCATGTTCAAAATATTCTTGGACCAATTTTGAGAGTATAGCTTGAGTTTTGGCAAGGGAGGATTAATATGTATTATTGTTTTTTTTAGGTTGAATTTGAATATGTTCTCAATGCTTTTCATAGTATATATATTTTAAATTTGTGTTTTTATATATGTAGTTTAATGACATATCATTTTTACATATTTAAGTCATCCACTTTATAATGCATAATGTACACACATATAATATATTATCGTTGTAAATCTAAAATGGTGATACTGTAATTTTTTTTCTTATACATGAAAATGTGTAGAAAAAACGCACATTCAACTAGAAAAACTGTATGACTGAAAATCAATTCTTCAAACATTTTGGATTTTTTTTTTCAGTTAAATGTTTATATATATATATATAGGGGAGACTGGCGTACAGTGGGACAATTTTTACCTAGTTGGTAATATTTTTTATTACATTTTTAATATTAGAAATTCAACAGATTTATAATACAATAGTACTACTTTTTAATTTCCATTGTTAATTTTTTCATCAAGTTTTTCTTTGTAAAAATATTATATTTCCTAAGGTATGTAATTTGTCCCATTGTACTCCAGACCGGGATACACTCGGACATTGAATAGGGTAAAATGGAACACAGAAGTAAATGCATATATTTGTATGATGATACATTACTTTCATTCTCATAATTTGTATGGGTTATGATTAACAGTTGAATAACGGAAAATAGTTTACAAATTATAACGATCAAAAATGTTTGGATGACTAAAATAAGGTCATTGAATGCTACTTTAAACAACAAGTTCTTGTCTCCTTTAAAGATTTGTTATCCGTAAGTGCTTCCTTTACAGCTTCCCACATCACATCATCATTTACTAATCTAATTTCACTTGTTCTTTCTCTCTTTCGCACCATTCTTTGCACCCACAATGTAAACGAAATTATTAGACCTAACAAATAACATGAAAACCCAAATTACAAAATGTGCTAGTGTTTTTTCTATGTCAAGCTTAATAGAATTTGTATAACAGAGATAGTTCTATGAATTAGTTGTAAACACTGTTTGAGCAAAAACAGTGCAGTTTGTTTGCCCCACAATATAGGCTACCTATATAGCCTCGATGCAGTTCTAACAATTTCAGGTTAACTCGAAGTGTTGTTACATGTTTACACAACATAAAAGTAGTTCGGAAAGGTTGTCTTTAGGTAATAATTAATTGAAAAGCATAAATTCTAATAATTTTGTTTTAAATTTTGAGAATCTGAATTATCTTTATGTTGGGTAACAGTGTCCCAGTGTACCCCATCAAGGGTGCCCCAAGTGACACACACACACATACCAAAAGTTAAAATTTACTTACCACTAAAAAATAAAATGAAAAACCATCACACATATACAATAAAGAAGCTTTAACCTATGGATTAATACAAAACTATGATTATTGGCAGACAATTTAGTGACAAATACAGGAAAACAACACTTACCTAATTTTCCCGACAGGTCAGATGAGAATAAACATGGCTATTGCCTCCCTCCAAAACGAGTGATGGCTGAGATCTGTCTGCACAGTGTAGTTACATAAGTTGGAGAAGTGTAGCATATTTTTCATTTTTTTAAACATTTTTACCCCAAGTTAAATCAATTGTGCCCCATTGACCCACTGTACCCCCGGTCTCTCCTATGGATGCACCAAAGAAAACATCACCTTGTCGACTTTTGTCATTCCACATTGTTTATGACAGTATGTCTTATTTGTTATAATTTATATTGATGTTAGTTATGATTTTCATTATTTGTATACGATGCTATTTAATATATTTAAATTCACTCACATGTATGATGTGAGATGATAGTCTTTGAAACATTACATTTCTTTCATTTTTTTTAGTCTGAGAACTCTAACGACAAATCCATTTCACCCGCCACAATCTCAAGACATTCTTGGCTCAGTGTCAATTCAGAACCATTTAAACTTAACATTGAAATTGACGGGGCAGCTTTTATGATTTTTCTGGTTTCCATGGTGACTCGAATGTGGCGGCTCGATGAACCAAGAGGCATTGTGTAAGTTGTAATTCCAATATTACGATTGTTATGAAAACGCCCTTAATTATGCTGAAAATGTTACTTTCAATAAATACTTGAGTTTTTAATATATAAGTTTTAAAGTATTTATTTCACATTCTTTCTCTGTTCGTAATCAAGCGAAATTATGTAATACATTAATATGTAAAAGATACGTATATGTTGTATTAGGTATATTGTACATGAATATTATATACCTTGCATAAAATTTTTATTCCAATATTTTATGTTTAGGTTTGATGAGTTGCATTATGGTAAATTTGCAAGTTTGTATATGAAATGCACATTTTTTTTCGATACACATCCACCACTTGGCAAACAACTTATTGCATTAGCAGGTACGTTTTTTTCTATGATAAATGGTTTTATGAATGTGAATTCTTGTCGTCTTTGAGCCCAAATAATGTGGATGCATTTTTTCTATGATATGTATTTATAACAAATTCTTTTATATATATGATAGATAAATAGAGCAGTAGAATTGTTAAAATACAAATTTACATTTTCTTGTACATTGTGTTTTGCATGTGGAAATTTGCTCTACTGAGAAACAACTGTTAAACGTGAAAGGCTGACATCCAGCTGAATATAACAATCCCTGCAGAACCCCCTCTACCCCCACTGTGTCTAGATCTCATGTTTCGTGCTCTAAAATTTTCTATGCACCCATTGCAATGTTTCTCTAAGTGTTATATTTTTTTCTTTGGTAAACGTAACTGATATGTGAGTAAACGTTGTCGTTCTTTCCCACTTTGACTCACGTTTTTACCTAGTGTTGGCAAGAACTTGGCCTTTGCACATGGCTTGAAAATTCCTTATAGCATACGTTATTATGAACAATATTTGATCATTGTAAGATACTCGACTTTTTTTTTTAAGGGACATAATTATACTTTGACTTTCATTTATATAAGAATTTCCAATTGAGGTTGGTAGCTTCATTGTACTTGCATTGAGAAACTTGTGTGAAGTTCATGGTATTTAACTGGAATGAGATCTATTTGCGAAAGTCGGTGAGAATACATTGAACTAGAAAGAGACTGGTAATTTGGTATTTTGATGTCACAAATTGTAGGTAAACTGGAAATTTTTTTTGTACAAAAGCATTTTTCTAGAGAAAAATTGTTCAACAAAGAACGTCTGAAGACTTCAGTATCCGTCCGTTATTCGGGAAGGTTAGGGGATAACAATTATCTGAGAATTATAAAAGTATCTGATAAATAGAGGTGTCTGCTATTTAGGAGTTCCCATTAAGGAGGATTCGCTGTATTTGGATTATGGACTTAACGGAAGTAGACGGATGGGCAGCACATCAACTCGTCTGATCAGCATGCAGAGTATGACCTGCCAGATGCTTTTCCGATTGCGAAACTTAGACGCTTTCATTTGGCAACGGTTAGATAAGGCTACTGTTGGAGAGACAATTTTTTCAGTATATTAGCCATAAATAAATAGCATGTTTTACAAACTTTACAATAAATTAATTCCAATTTCATCTACCCATTTTATTCTAATGGAATTAGATTATTATTCTAATGTAATAGAACCGACAAATTTTATTCAGTTTTTGGATCAATTTTCCCCATCTTTTTATTTGTAGGTTATGTAGCAAACTTTGATGGGAATGTACAGTTTGAACGAATTGGCGGAGGCAAGTCCTTTTTAAAATCTTCTAAAGTTTATTCTTATTGTGACTGTTCATTTTAAACGTTTTTGTTTTAACCAAATCTGCTATTTGTTCCATCCTTCATCTCTCATCCCATCTCTTAGCGATATTTAATTGTGTATTGACATTATTAAGCGCCGCTTTTATTGTTGCTGGACCCTGGCGGTAGTGCCATGGTAATACATTCTGTAGTATGCCATTAATCCAGGTTTGGGCCTTATGGTGGTGACATGTTCGCCTATCATGTGGTTATCCTGGATTTAACTTCCAACTGCACCAAAAAAGAATGCTTACTGACTGACTACTCACTGTAGTCTGGGGATTGGATCCCTAGGCCTTAACAGGATTAGATTTCTTGGAAAATGCAGCAAAACTCAGCACAACATGACCTTTGCTATCCTTGCATCATAAAACTGAAACGAAGTTTCCCAGTGGTGTCCAGTTCCCAGGAGCACTTACTGACTGACTGCTCGCTGTGGTCTAGGGGTTGGTTTTCTAGGCCTGTAGAGGTTCAGATTCGTCAGAGAAATGTGGGGCCATTGCTCCACAGTGCCATAGTGATAACACATTTATCTTTTATGCCATTAACTTGGGTGCAATGATACCTAATGGTATAATAGGATACATGCTGCTTTTCTGTCCATTGTAGTCCAGAGTTCGGTTCCCGTGGTTGCAGAGGTTCGGCTTCCTCAGAAAAACGCAGGTTTCGATGCAGAATGACCTTTGCATTCTTTGCACGATAAAGCTATGGATTTTCTCATCATTATTAAGCATATGCTTCTATTAATTGTTGCAAAATAGTGAGGAAGTTAAAATACTGAATGTGTCCATAGGTAACCTGAAACACCTAACTGCCGGCTTTGTAGTTTCATGGTGGCAGTGTGTTTATTCACCGCATGAAAAATCCAGATTTTATTTTCTAATAGTACTTATCATTTTTCTTTTTTCCTAAACACAGGGTGATTTTTCTGTCTACTGTAGTCTGGGATTTGGTTATCCAGGCAACAGAGGTACAAATTTCTTGGAAAAACTGGATGTCCTGGCACAACGCAACCTTAGCTATCCTCTCGCTGTAAAATACCCCCAAGAATTAACTCAAAGTTTAAAGCCCGGAATTTGCATCATACATATTTATTTCTAGTGTTTCATCACTAATTTTCACCATTTAAGGAAAGAATTTTTCGTCCCCTCATAATTTATTCTTAGCATTAGAGTTGTGGAACACTGGGAGGATCTTGTGGACCCCCGATGGAGTCCCATGGACTCTTAGTGGTCTGCAGACCACAGTTGAAGAAATGCTGCCCTAGATGATCGAAGTTCAGAACCCTCAGAAAACTGAGGATCCTAGTGCAGCATGACCGTGACTGTCCTTACGTCATAACATAAAAACGAACAGAATTGTGGCGAGTTCACACGATCTGCGTTCACGGAGTGTTCATTTGGGGTTCACGCCAGTTGGTTTTGATGAAACGATATCTGTTTTAACATGACGATATGTTTTCTGTACCCATTATTAAAGGTGCTTTATAAGGTTCACTAATCTTTGAAAGCATTTTGTAATTTTTTTTTTAGAATTTTATTTTTAGTTATGGAAGTAAAATATGAATTTTACAGATTATCCCACTTCCGTTCCGATACGAGCCCTCCGAGCTGTACCTGCATTTTTTGGTAGTTTGTTGGCACCTACCATTTACTATTTAATTATCCAACTTGGCATGACTCATCGAACTGCTATTTTAGCAGGAGTGCTTATTATTTTAGGTAAGATAACTGTTTTAAAATAGCCCTTTAGAAATGCCACTAGATATAATTGTTAATTACCTTTAAGTTTAGATTCATCATCTTTTTAATTATTCCTGTAATCTTTTTAATTATTTTTTACAGAAAATTCACTTTTGACACAGTCACGGTTTGTACTTATGGAAAGCATGCTTCTGTGGTTTTCTGCATTTGGCATTTGTGCGCTTTTAAAATTCCGTCGTGAATCCAAAAGGTGAGTTGTACAGAATTTTTTTATTTTTAGTAGGTACATTCCACTATATGTCTTACTACTATGTCCCTGTTTCATTCAATTAATGTTAAGGACTGGGAAAAATATTATCGCCACTCAAGTTTGATTTTGTAAGTTGACATGATTTTTAAGGCTGTTCTTGATGTGGCATATAGTATAGTTGTATTAACATGGATTGTGTTTTCATTAATAAAGTAGCCCTACCAGTGACCCAGAGACAACATATAATAGACAACGTAATGCCAATGGTACCGTAAAACATGTGCCGTTTTTTCTGTTCAACATACAAGGAACTGCCCAGAGCTCACATGCCGAATCTAATGCATTTCAGTCAGTCATAAGTACACACCATAAGAAACCTAATATGTGAAAATGCTGCTATCTCTTCAGATTAACGCTAAAAATAATTTTAAAAAACTGAGTTTGAGTTGACAGAAAAGAGATTTTATCGCCATTTGGTGCCTTCTAATTTCTTTCACATATTCCTCAAAAAGTATTCAAACATATGCATAACAGTAAATATATTTATACTCTGTTCCATGTTATCTACACACCGATAAAAAGAATGAAAGCGATACTTTGAGACAGAATTTTTAAAATAAAAATAAATGCTATTCTTATGCACAAACTGAATTGCAACTTGCAATGTGATTATAAAAATTAAATTGCTTTCTGCTGAGATTCTCAAAAATAAAATAAGAAGAATACAGAACTTCAATTTAGTGAATAGAAAAAAATAAATAAATAAAAAGAACTTTACAGCTACTTTAAAATCTAATATGTTTAAACCTAACAAATTAATGCAATCATTGTATTACTGGACGTATTCTAAACTTTTAAAATACATCCTTGCCTTCACTTTTGACTAACTAGCTATCTCACCACCTATGGCCAAAAGTGTTGCAATTGGCGCTATTTTAACTACTTTTTAATATTTAATTTCTCGATTTCTAGGGGGAGATAGCTGCTAATTTTCACACATTAAGGGCAGGGAGGGTCCTTGTTAGTTTGGAGATTAGTACCATAGACAACAGAGATTTGGATTCTTTGGAAAACTCTAGGTCTCTGTACAGTATGACCTTAGTTGTCCTTGTGTCATAAAACACAAAAGAACACTAATAAAATATGTATTATCTGAAATTCAAGTTATTTTGGATCTTGTATTGTTGCCATGTGAAGTAAGTAACGTCAGTGCTGTTACCAAACGTGTATGACAGTCAGTCATTATGACTGAAACTTAATAGTGCTGTATATTTCTTAAAAATTTGTGAGTTGTCTTCAATCCTGAATCTTCTGAGATCCATAGTTTTATTAGACTTGTGATGACATAGTAGTAGACGATTGCTTTATCGTGACCTTAACCCAGGTTCGCAATTCCAGTGCTACTGCTGAACTTGTGCCAATTTTTTCTGCTCACAGGAATACTGGGTTTGGTTACCAATGCAACAACGGTTTTGATTCAACATTTTTCAAAGTGTGTTTTGATGAAAAAAACTCATCTATGAGATTATTAAGTTTTAAATAAATATCTTTAAATGTGAAATTTTAGTTGTAGCGAATTTAATTACTGTCTTTTTATTACAGTCCTTACAGTATTCGGTGGTGGACGTGGTTATTTCTATGCAGCATTTCACTAACCTGTGCTTTGTGGTACGGTATCCTATAATTTTGTTTTGGAATATTATACATTAATGTACATTTTTAAAATAAAAGTACAACCCTTTCCAAATTATTATTCACAATTTACTTATATTCAAATGTTTTGGCAATGGCAAACGCTTTTGGGAATGTGGTCTTTCATGTGAATCGTGTACATAAGTCAAACAACAATATTAATCAACGTTTATTGGCGTAGTGATACCAACGCCGATGGTATGGCGTGATTAGATGGTGAAACGTTCGAAAGAAAATAAATATTTCTGCCTTCGGTGGGACCTGAACCCACGACCTTCCACTTGCCGGGCGGAGGATCATGGGTTCAGGTCCCACCGAAGGCAGAAATATTTATTTTCTTTCGAACGTTTCACCATCTAATCACGCCATACCATCGGCGTTGGTATCACTACGCCAATAAACGTTGATTGATTGACATTGTTGTTTGATTTAATCTGCGTAGTGTTCGATTTATATATGTACATGAGTGTTTTCAAGGAGCTTTCCAAGATATTGCCTTTACTCCCCCCCCCAACTAGGCATGCCCTAGACCAGGGGTGTTGAACCTTTTCATGTTGGAAGGCCACATTAGCTTAGCTGATAGCGTTGGAAGGCCGCATTAAGTTAGCTGTAATATATGAAGATTGCATTTGTTTTATGTCAGTCAATCAAGGAAGATTATGTCGTTAAATCTTCTTTTATATTTTACTTAGGTTCATTTTGAGCATTTTAAGATTATAATACAAATAAAGATGAAGGGAATCCTATTAATATAAATAAAAAGATTTTTCTGCAAAATTTTAATTCGGTCAAAAAGGTCACAGGTTCCCCACCCCTGCCTTATACATTGTTCCTAGGCACTTCCTAGACATTCAGCATTGCTTAAATCAAGTGCTTTCTGTGAATGAATACAGTAAAACCTCCCTACAACGATGTCCGATATAATGATAAATCCCTCTACAACGATAATTTTTCTCAGTCCGTATAATAGTGTCATAGAGAGGTTTTACTGTATAATGAACCCTCCCTATAACAATAACTCTGTCTACAACGATAATTTTTGTCCGTCCGTATAATATTGTTGTAAAGAGGTTTTACTGTATAATGAACTCTCCCTATAACAATAACTCTCTCTACAACGATAATTTTTATCAGTCGGTGATGATATTGTTGTAGAGAGGTTTTACTGTATGGTGAATTTTTGTTAGAATAAATTGTAAGATCGGAATTCTTTTCCTTTTCACCCGAGTAATTTTTTTAGACATATAAAAGTGTAATAGAATGATTATTTCATCTAGCGTCAAGTACATAGGAGTTTTTTCAGCATCGCTCGCCATCAGTTTACTTACATTGGATTATTGGAAAATGATTTCCGACGCAACACTCAGTGCTGTAAGTGAATTTTGTTGCTATGATCTTGGTATCTTCAAAGATGTATTGGCTTTGTAAATACCTTGATATTTTCAAAAATGTTACTTGTATTATTATTATCTGCCAATTACTTTTGTAGATATTGAGATCTATTTTCCAATCACAATTTTTTTCCTATTACCTGACTACTGACTAAGTCTGCAAAATCTAATAACACATACTGCAGAATTATAGAACATGTACTGTGTAAAATCTTAGATTACGTACTGTGTAAAATCGTAGATTACGTACTGTGTAAAATCGTAGCACACATACTGTAAAATTGTAGTACACATACTGTAAAATCGTAGCACACATACTGTAAAATCGTAGAACACGGAAGCTTCGAAAGTTGATTGGTGTTTAACTGGATGGAGACCTAAATGCTTAACACTAATAGAAATGGGTGGAATTAGCTATGCCAGTAGCTTAATGTTTCACACCATTTTCGAGTTCCTTTAAACTAGAAGCTTTCTGTTTGAGATAAGTTTTATATTTGAATTATCCACAGAAAGATAAAAAAAGCCAAGCACCTCATCAAACCTTCTGGTTAAACCGATAAGTATTGGTCTATTTTCTCCAAAATAATGATGGGAAAAGCCATTACAAGTACCGAATCCATCGCCTAGTTGATCTGTTGGAGAACTGCAATTTAAATTGTATCACCAATCAGACGATATAGCTCCACGATATCACACCACAATTTTTAAGAAATATGTAATCCAAACAAAATTTTAATCAGCAAAATGTCTTACGTAAATAAGTGAAGACATAATTAATTGCTAGACTACTAAGTTTCCTTGTTTTTTGAAACTGTAATTGACATTCATGTGTACCCATCAAATATCGTGAAAAGATTGCATACTTATTTAAGGAGCTGAATTGTTCAGGGATTTGGTACTTGAATGATTTTTATTGTCATTACTACAAATATTTTTCGTGAAGAAAGATATTTGAAGAGACCTCCATAGAATACTAGAAAAGTAATGGCTGATGATCGTTAAGTAATGGTTGATGATGATGGTAAGTAATGGTTGACAACAATGGTAACTGATGATTAATGACAATGGTGATGATAAAATAGTTGATCGTAATGATAAGTCAATTCTGTGGTTGTGGTAATGTGTTTGCTATTAACCCATAAATACTACCAACCAAGGATCGACAAATCCAAGGCGCCTGAAAAATTTTACTTGGCGCCTGACTACACCACTCTATATATATACATTGTGTACCATTGGCTCCAGAGAAAAGAGGCTGGCTCCTGAATTTATTTGAGTTCTGTCTACTCCTACTACCAACAGTGCCAAAAAAGAGAATGCTTATCGACTATCTGCTCACTGTAGTCCTGGGTTTGGTTCCCTAGGCCTTAAAAGGTTTGAATTTCTCATAAACATGCAAGCCTCAGCACAGCTTGTCCTTTGCTGTCCTTGCACTGTGAAGCACAAGCAGAATAATAAGTAATAGTTTATGATGATGATGATGTCATTAATATAGCAGTATGTTTAGAAGGGTCTGTCTATTTTCTTTCAGAAACAGCTGATCGTTCATATGATTGTGAGAATTTTCGCCATGGTTGTGATTCCTGTTTGCATCTATTTACTAGTCTTTTACGTCCACCTCAGTTTATTAACTAAAGCAGGTCCACATGACAATATTATGACAAGTGGGTTCCAAGCAAGCCTAGAGGTATGTTGTCATATTAAACTGAGCTGCTATTTCCATGAAGGATCGTTAGTTATAAAATGTCATTTACAGTGTCATTTGAATTCTAATAAATGTAACTTAATATTGAAGTTTTTTCCATGCATGTATGGTGTTTAGCCCCAGTCTTATTTTTTATTTTTTTCTGGGGAGTATTGGAGTCTTTAGAAAACCATTCTTCTGTATTTTTAAAAAATAGAAGCCTCATAATAAGTTTATGTAATCAGACTGATATTGAGCTTGGATATATCGAAGTATCATATATATATTAAAGATTTTCTGTTTTCCTTGAATTTGACAATATTCATCAGTTGGTATGAATATATCGAAGCTTGTGTATATAAAATATTTGGCAGTTTCCACTCAGCTTCGTTGTAAGCAGGTTTGACTGTATTTAATTATTTTTAATACCTTCCTCATTTGAAATGTGTATCAGCATGCCTTTCTTTTAGGGAGGTTTGGCATCGATAACGAAAGGTCAGCCTCTTGACATTGTGCATGGATCCCAGATAACTTTGAGACACACTCATGGACGTGCTTGTTGGCTGCATTCGCATCCTCATGTCTATCCTATTCGCTATCAAGACAAAAGGGGAAGCTCCCACCAGCAACAGGTGAGAAAAAAGCATTTGGTCCCATTTCTTCATAAATTAGAATTCATCAAAAATCGTGATGTGTTTAAAAAAACGTCATTTATGTGCGTAAAACCCCAACGAATTATGAAGTACTTAAGTTTCTTCAACATTGGGTCTTAAAAATTAGCAAACTTTCCGAGTCTATTTTTTTTTATTGTTAAACATTCTACTTATTGAACGTTACCTATTACTATTCTATGGTAAAACTGAGATCAGTTGAATGACATTCCCCTCAAACTGAATTTGCTTGAGGATTTTTTTAATTTCTTTTATATTGAGCATCCTCTAATCAGTATTGGTCCTTTTTGGAACTATAACTGTTCCTGTAGAGAAAACACATTTACCTACCATACAGAAAATCAGTGTTTGGATTTCACTGAGGCCGAGAGTTTGCTCTTTTCCCTACCAATCCATATTTCTAAATTTGGTTTAAAGAGTTTGGATCACTTGAGCAAACAGTAGGTTCAAGCTCATCATCGTCTTTTACCTGTCGTGCATCATAAAGTACAAATAAAACTTCAATTAGCATTGAAAAGTCATAGGGAGGGAGCAAGGGGAAACATGCACAAAGATAAAATTTGGACACCTTTTTATCTATTTTCAGGTAGCCTTTCACATCAGCACATTTCACTCCCCTACAAACTTTAATCCGTGGGCGATCATATTCGATAATTGTAGAATATGTTCATTTAGTTCGTAAAGATTTTTATTGTAACTTTAAATTTATTGTAATATTATCTTTAAATTTATTGTAATTTTATCTTTAAATTTATTGTAATTTTATCCTTAAATTTATTGTAATTTTATCTTTAAATTTATTGTAATTTTATCTTTAAATTTATTGTAATTTTATCTTTAAATTTAGTGTAATTTTATCTTCAAATTTATTGTAATTTTACCTTGAAATTTAGTGTAATTTTACCTTGAAATTTAGTATAATTTTACTTTTAAATGTGTACTTATTTTGTCTTTGAAATTATAGTAGCTATGCGTTAACTTTTATTTGTTCACACAGGTTACTTGTTACAGCTTCAAAGATGTCAATAACTGGTGGATTGTTAAAAGACCTGAAATGTAATCTATCTTATTTTTTACAGTATTAAAATACAAATGTATCGAGGCAAATATAAATAGTGATAATATTAATGATAGTAATGTAACAGAGGAAGAGAATATAAGCACGTATTTTTAGCAATCTATGTTATAACAACATTAAACAGTTCTGACATATATGGAATTTAATTCGGTTAATGTGTGGTAGCCTTTAATACTTCCTTCAGTGATTACAAGCATTGCTTTTGAGTTGGACGTTCGGTATGTTCAATTGTTTGTAAAAATACTTAGGTTCGGAAGTCAGGTTAAGTGCTTAGTTCTGTCGCATATCTATATATGTGTGTGTGTGAAATTTAATTAGGTGACTGCCAAATAAACCTTGTTTTCTGCAGGAATTACACAGGTTTCATATCATCTAAAGCTAACTTTTCTTGTACGCAAATTTTAAAAAGAAACATATGCATGTCGATTAATCAACTGTGAATTTGCTACTGTTTGTTTTTTCCCCAAATCATTAACTTATTATTTCCGTCATAGAAATGATCTTGTTGTATCAGAACCTCTTGACAAAATCAAACATGGCGATACTATTCAGTTGTTCCATGGTATGACAAGTCGTACGCTTAACAGGTAAGTGCTCATTACAAAATTAAGTTTACAAATCTGGTTGCTTTTTAATTTGCAGAGCATTTCATTTTTCACTGGCGTCCAAAAATGAAAGCATGGTCTACGAAAATAATTCACAGTGATGCTAAGCAGAGTCGACGAGAGGGGGGAGGGGGGTCAGCAGGGGCTTTTATTCTGGGGCCTGCACTGTCAAGGACCCATGCTGTAGGGGGCTCGGCCCAGGGAAGGGGTCACGGGGCCATTTGAAGTGAGCCTAGGGGCCCACATTGTCTCTCGGTGCCCCCTGATTCTAAGAAAACGCAACATTGGGAATTAGTGGATTGGGATAGTGTTAGATAATTTCACAAAATTGTGTGTGATTACCCTTGACAGTTGTGCAATTTTCCCCACAACGTTTCCTTATGTTTAGTGGCAGAATTCTAAGCAGGCACACCAGTCACACGTCTAAAAGATGACAGCTGAGAGCCCGAAAATAAATTTATCATATAATCATAGTTATTATATCATCATCATCAAATGCTGTCTCTGATTGGAGGTTGCCAGCCAATATGGACCACATTTTTCTTTCTCTAAATAGATATATCATAAGAAATATGTCTTCTGTGCTTAGTCTGATCCAAGCCTTTAAGTAATCCGTCCGTCCGTCCATCCATCCATCCCTCCCTCCCTCCCTCCCTCCCTCCCTCTTCTTTTTCTGCCTCTAGGTGTTTTCCCCCCATGATGTTTCCTTCCAATTATCCTGGGTTCAACTCCCAACTGCACAAAGAAAGAACACTTACTGACTAACTGCTCACCGTAATTTGGGGATTGATTCCCTAGGCCCTAAGAGATTCAAATTCCTTGGAAAACTGTGGGCTCTGGTGCAGTATGACCCTTGCTATTCTTGTGCCGTAGAACTCAGTCTGTGCATGGTTTCCTTTTCATACTTGTCAAAGGCAAGGTTTCCTTGATTTAAGCGTTATTATGAAGGGATTAAGACAAAAAAATACACATCCTTTGTTTTCTGATGGCTTTAGAAACAGTCTGCATCATCACAATGTAACTTTTTTCGAAGAACTTTTATATAATTCTCGACAGAGTGTGTTCTTAATAAAATGAAATAACGATTCACCAGGGATTTCCATAGAGACAGAAAATTCTTTGTCACCGTGGTAGTTTTTTATCGAACTAAATAACAATGTTTCAGGAGCTACCTGCTCCCTTTATCAAGTAAGGAAGACTGAAAAAAGGAGTAATGAAAATAGAAAAACGGATGCAGAATACAAAACGGAAGACAAAAAATAATAAAACGTTGATTTTTAAGTGGCGAGGGAATAAGGTTATGGAGGAAATGAAAAATGGAGAGAGAACCGATGATGATGAGAGTGAGGGAAATTATTATCTTTAGTGTTTGTTTTTAAAAATTCTGTAAG
>QLNU02003225.1:96182524-96210043 GCA_006491805.2 Dysdera silvatica | reverse complement strand
TGCACATCAGTTATAGAATGGCCTAAAAATATTTATAAGACATATTTTCCATAAAAAAAATTAACATATGGAGGAACTTGTTAAAAAATAAGGTGTCAAAATGAAATAAGCAAAATACTTTAGTATGGAATATTGGAGTCCCTAGTAGCAAAATATGGCAATCAGTGACCTTCCTTGCTGCTCGCGATATTTCGTATAAGCTCAGTGGACAATGACGATCACTGTCCTTTCAAAATTGTTGCAATCCCCGCTCCGGGACTTCAATGGGTTGGATGAGGAAAATGACATGTCTGCCTGGAATATCGAACACATGCTCAACGGAATCAAGATCAGGAATTCGAGCTGGCCACTCCATGCATACAATTATCTCCTGCCGAAGGTGTTGTTGCACTTGCTGAACTATGTTTAAACAAGGGTTATTGTCTTGTGGAATATAAAAAAAAAACTTGCTTATTGCATCTGTACAATGATTTATACTGGGATCCGAGATATCGTGTTATAATTTTAAGCATTCATTTTCCACTTGGCGGCACATATAGGTTTGTGTGTGTCCATCGTAAAAGATTCTACTCTGGTACATATTATTTTCATCATTAGGATCCCTTTCACAAATGTTTCAAGGACAGTAGTGGGTTACTTGTTCTCTGCAGATCAAAGATTGCATGGAAGCACTCTGCAAATGGTATCAAACAACATTCGGGAAGAGTACAGAGCTCCATCAGTTTTCAATTTAGTTCATTTTCAAGTTAACCATTGCCTCCTGGGATATAGGATGGCGGCTACACAAATTACTGGTCGAGTAGCGTGCAGACTGTTTTCATGGAGCCTTGTACGTATAGTGGAAGCAAATATTGCCTTCCCAGTGGTTGTAAAAAAAAAGTTGTATCTGGGTCATCATAGAAATATTGATCTTTCATACAGTTAGCCTTTAGATATTGGTCTTGTACTATGGTCATAGTTCTAGATTTTACATGGTTGAACCTGTACTGCTGCTTTTTTTTTTTTGTTCCATAATTTATGGATCTCCACATTCGTCCGATTCTGATCTGCCATCAGTCAGCTGATGGCTGTCTCAGTAACTTCCACAAAACGGCTGTATCTGATTCCTTTATTCAAAGTTCCAATACAAAATAACCTACTTTGAAATGCTCATTTGTGTGCTGCTGGATGGTTGCATAAACTGCAGTGCCACTGAATTTTCATATGGGTATCTTGACTTGGCATTACTCTCTGAGCAACATACCAAAGTTTTATGCAAATCCCACTATCTTTAGATGATTACTCGTATCTTTTCCCTTCGTTTATGGAAACCATAATGAATCATTGTACAATAATTAATAAAAAATTAAGATCATTAAATATATATTTTATTGTTTATTTTGAGATTCCATTTTTTTTTCCACGTTTTGTTATATGTGAGAGTTTGTCTTTTTAGATAAAATTGTACTTTTTTTTAGTAGGCAAATGATGTTCATATTCATAAGTGAGGTGATATCACCATGATATTTAATGCGTACCACACATGTATGCAAGATAACCTTGTTATACCAGCATTGGGAAAATGTACTCTTCAAGTTACTAATTATTTTTAACTTTATGCATGTATACTAGAGATATGCAAAATATCATACACTGATATGACGAACAGTTCAGCCCGTCTGCATCAGATGAACACTCATTCGTTGATGCTTCCCATTTACATTAGACAAGTAGAATTGTTTATTGATTCTTCCCATCTGCATTAGATGAATAGAATCATTCACTGATTCTGCCAATCTGCATCAGCTGAGCAGAATCATTAGTCGATTCTGCCCACCTGCATTAGATGAATCGAATCATCCAGCGATTCTGTCCACCTGCATTAAATGAATGGAATCATCCAGTGATTCTGTTCCACCTGCATTAGATAAATAGAATTGTTAAACAGTCCCTGCCTGTGAATGGTTTTCACACCTCTAGTATACACGCATCTTGAAAAATATGTGAAATTTTAGTGTTTTAGAAAACGGTTGCTCTATTAATTTGGTGATGAAACAGAACGTGAACCCATTTCTGGTTAAATACTATTTAACCTTCTCACAGAAATAAAAGTGCAAAATGGCAGCTTTTCAATTGGAGACCATTAACAGACGGAATATGATAGAATAGTTAGGGAAAACTGAAGGGAAGTGGAGAGAAAGTTCGTTTATGTCAATTTAAAACAATAGAAACGTTTTAGTTTTAAAATTCACTATATGGTGCAACTCAACAGTAGATCTAAACATTTTAACTTGGTGTTGCAGCGTTAGCCTTCAGATTGGGTCCGTCAAGCCCAAGGCCACCCTCAGGTTGATATCTGTTATTAATAATTCATGACTATGCAGTGCAGTTAATATTTTTTTAAGTGACTCAACAAGGAAGTTTTAAATGGAAGTATTGAAATTCAGCATCACTATAAAGAATTGAAAAGTATATTATTTTTTAATACAAATTTCAGGCTACAGATGGTGCTTCTTTCTTGGAGTATATCGAAATGACACGTCATAATTACTTTCTGATGGTAATCAACTAGCAGAAGCAGGTGGGGGATTGTAGTTGTGCCAAGTCGTTCAAATGCATGATTTTGCCATCTATTTATTATAGACGAGAAGTCTTGTTCAGTGATTTGGCACACTGCTATGGTGAATTGTTCTTCAATGTACTTTCATTTTATATTTAAGAGCTTTCGCTTATTGCGCAAACAATACCATCATTCTTTTAGCATATAATGGTTAGGATTCAGTGCTATTAGAATAGTTAGCACGTCCATCCAATATTGGTATTTTTTTTCCCTAAACATACGATTCCTTTAACAGATGGTGATATAATAACCATGAGACCGCTGTGGTGCAAAAATTCAAGAATGTTTGTTCAACAATACTTTTTGTTGTTGTAATTTTAGATATGATAGCGGCTGTGATAAAGTGGCGCTTTTTTTATTCCTTTGTTAGGGAAAATGTGAAATTAATTTAAGAATTTTATATTTGAATTTCTATGGTCTTATATGTTACATAACGATTTATTACTAGTTGTCCAATTTTGTGATGTCAATATATTTTTTTTTTAAATCACGTTTTGTGTATTGGATTCTGTATGCAGACCCATTTGTTTGTTTACGTGTGCTCCAACAAATTGGAAGTGTTTTTACTTATGTGTTCTAATAACTCGGTGATAGGGATTTTATATATTTTATGGGAATTTTTGTTATTCGTCTTTTTGTACATATTTATTTTGAGTATATTTTCCATTTAAAAACTATTTTACGTATATATTTGTTTTATTCAGAAATAATTTCCTGAATTAAAATTTTGTTTCTTATGTTTTTTCTTATTTCATTATTAAAATATAGCGAGACATACCTCATTACTGGAATAAAATACAAAGAACTGGGGAAAATTTACACACAAAAAGGTTAAACGTTAGTAAATTGGTAAATGAAATACAGTAGTCTCATTAACCTGAATTAATTGGCGTAAAGAGCTGTCACCAATATTATATGTGACACACAATATTATATAAAAGGTGAATTATTGCTTTAATATTATACATTTCATGAACGTTTGATAGCGACGCTGCTCTGATCAAAAAAAAAAAAAAAAAGCTCAAAATTTGTGGCCTACCTTAATCTAGTCCTTGCCATGACTAAATCCCATTTAAATTCAAGGGCGGAAGTTGGCCATCCTATTTATAGGGGTCAAGGATAGTCAAACTCAAAAAGGAGTTTGACTATACTGGACCCCTATAAATTAGAATTAATATATTTATTATATATTATTAATAATATAAATTATAGTTATGATAATTAACATTAATAACATTCAAATTGTCATAAAATTTCCTATCGAAACTGATACAATTAAACAGATATGGCCTTTCTAAAAAGCAAGATCTCATTGTGTATTTAAAACGTCATTAATGTACGACGGTTGCATAATTTTAGTACCACCAGATACGGAATTCCCTTGGGCAGAATGTCAACTATTTTAATCATACAATTTAAAAAAAAGCATTACTGAAATCAAAATTATCCTTTTTAAAATCGATGCTTTTAAGTTGAATTTTTAAAAATACGTTTAAACTAATTTTTATAAACAAATCAATGATTTAAATCTGATTCAGCGAAAAACAGTGATTCAAATTGATTTTTCAATGTTCAGGAAAAAATGATTTAAAATAACGACTTCCTTTTTAATTTTGTTAAACACAGTACAAGCAAAAACAACTTTTCTGATGATTTCACTACAGTTGTTTACATGCAGTTCATGGTCAAAGTAGTGTGTGTTTATTAGGTATTTCCTTAATCTAATATAGCATAACACATTATTCAAATTACCAAATATTTTCAGGCGCATCTTTTTGCTTGAGCCAGATGCAATAAATTAAGTGGCAAAGGATTGAATCTACCCAGAGAAGTGCATTGGAATTCTATGTGCAATTATTTGGAGAGTTATATTAAGAAATGGCCAATTTTTATACAGATAGTTGAAGAAAATGGAGATGTAATAGATGCAAAAATAAACTTGAAAGTTATGAACAAGTGTATAAAGAGGAACGTTGAAAAGCTTCAATCAAAACCGATTTACGTTGCTTTAAATAAAGTTAAAAAAAAAAAATAGTTGCAGTACTTCTAAAAGTGGTAGAAGTCTGGAAAGATCTCGAGTGATACACTTTCGTACATTAAGATGTTTAAAATACGATATGAGCAAGCTGTATCTTCGTTTGGATATTTTATGGTTCAAGAGCATCTGGGCTATACTGCGCCAAATGCCTGTATCTTTAACTGACTATTTGGTACATTTATTATCACCAAATTTTAAAGCTGAATGCTTATCAAAGAGTGAGAAGGAATAAGCAAGAGACTCATTATTAGGCATAATTCTTATATTTATTGTCCATGCATTTCTCGATGGTGCTTTATTTGAAGAAGTGACAGTGAAATCAATTTCCATTCTTCAGTGGTGGAAATCACTGGTCCTCGTAAAAGAATGTGTTAGCCAAAAGGAACTCTATGCTACTGATGAGCCATGAACAGTTAAAGGAACCTCTGCTAATATTTTCCACGTTCAGACTTACGCATAGCAAGTTACAAAATCAAGGAGTTGAGAAGGCAGCAAAGTTGGCATTTTTATTTAAATCCTTAAATGTTGGTTTTTAATAATACCATAATTGAAATCTCTAATACATATTGTGGTATTGATGAACAATAAATTAGGGTACTGAACGTTTGATTGTTAGTAAATATGTTATTTAGATATTTACTTACAGTTGAAGGAGAGTAAATTGAGTGTTAAAATCTTACATAAATGAAGCCAAATGAAAATTTTTATTATTTCTGAGGTATGCAATCTTATCAAAAAATTCAATATTTTATGTTTTTAAAAAATATATAATTTTTTTACACCCTGGTCTTAGATATGATTTGTGGTCCCAACCTACTTATACATGTGATTTACTTAATATACTACTTACTCATTCCCGCTACTGCAGTTAGTTAAACCTTAGGTTAAATATAAGTAAAATAAAATGTAAGTAAATCAATAATCGTGGATGGTTTTATTGTGATTAGGTTTTAAATTGCCAAAACCTAAGATTAAGTTACAAATCTCTTTCCATTATTACGAAACAATTCAGAGTTTTACCAGGAGATTCCATAACAAGCAGTTATTTCGACATTTGCATAAGGTTTAAAAACCATGATGTTTCAGGGAGCCAACTACTCTCTCTCGTCAAGTCAAGAGAGTCTAAACATATACTGCATATTGGGAATCTCCATCTCTTGCATTATTAAAATCGATATCATAAAACCCGTCATTTTACCACCAATGTTCTTAAAACATTAACCATCAATGCTCGTTCCTTTAGTTAACAACAATATTAAAATTAATATTTATGAAAATGTTGTCTTCAATGTTGATACATCACAAATAAGCACAAATTAAGCCACAAACACGATGGTAGTTTTTTACAAAATAAATGCAAATAGTTTTTTAAATGCAGATATACAAAAAACATTAATTAGAGCGCATCACAAATCTCAATCCTCTATATGAAAGTCTACTTTCTGAGAAATCTTTTTGCAGCCAGATTCGGAATACAGATTAACATCTGATGGATAATATTCGACTTCATTGGCAATTTCTTCAATCATTTGGGAATGTGCCGGCGTGAACCGAGCTCGCAGTTCATCCTTTATGCACATTTCAACGTGTTTCTTTTCCAATGGTAAGAAAGGTACGTAGAAGTCAATTAAATTATTTTTAATTATAGCACTATTTTTCAGTCCACCTAAAAAAAAATCCATCAAAGTATATCAAATGAAAAGTTTTCCTATAAGTATGATTAATATACATAAGAAATATGGTTTAATGTAGTAGGTCTACTTCCCAAACTATGTTCCATGTGATGTGAATGTGTTCATCGATAAGAAAAGTTTGGTTTAAAAAACAAAAACATTAAATATGTTGTTAAATTTATTAATTATATGTTTTATCGCTCTAGAACAGTAATAGTAAAACACAGGCCTATTTTGAAAATATTGCAAATTCAGTTACAAACCACAGACATGGAGTCTTTTGGTTTCTCAGTGACCACATAAAAGTTATGTTTATACCATACTGTAGCCTATTACTTGTCCAGTAACATATATCAAAATGTGACATAGAAACATGCTATTCGAAAAATGGTGCCTATAGGCTCGTTCAACTTACTCTCTCAGAGCCTTTACAAACCTGCAATTTGTAAAAGACGAGGTAATAAAACAAGGTGTGCATGCATGTTGTCAATGAAATAACCACAAAATACACAAGTATTCTATAAAAATTATGGTGGGTGTTCCATGGTTTAAAAACAAACTTGTTGAAACCTTTGAATCAAGTTATATGTATCATAATATTAAACCAGTATCTACCCATTACTCAATAGGTTTCTTCACACGTTTATTCTGACTAATTCATATATTACCATAACATGTTTCCCCATTTTATCACATTTGTACACAACCTTATGTAACTCATAAAAAATCGAACTTTGCATTTTATTGCGGATAAGGTGATAAAAGCAGTCTGATTCAATCTCTCTCCCCCAATTAGGAAGCGTTTAAGTATTACGTAAGCACCTTTGGGGGAGTGAGGGGTTGCCGTTGGTCTTATTTTCCTATGTTAGCCAATGTTAATTTTTGCTTATTAGAGGCTATGGGGTTCAAATGGCCAAATTATTGCTTGGTAATACTTGAATTTTCCCTTAATACAAATATAGAAAAATTTAAGTTTTAGTAGCTGTGAGGCTACATATAGTGCCGTTCAGGAAATACAAAGATTACAATTATAGTTCTTTCTTGGTTTGCACAATATCAGGGAACAAGAGGCACGTATTCACATGAATGGTATTAAGATAAACTGGACTATGGCCCAAATGTGTGGAATAGCTCAGCATTTTAACATGCAATAAAACAGTTGTGCAAACTTTACCTTAAAACGGAAAAGTAATAGAGTTAGTCCATTATGCAATAAAATTCTCCGATTAAAATACTGTAGGTTGAAAAATATATATAATTAATATAGGCAGAAGTAAAAAAAAAAAATAGAAGTTAATCGTTAATCCATTTTAGCTTACCACCACTCCATGTATATACTCATTTTGTGTGCATTTACCCCCTTTCAACATAATTTTCTTTTTACAGCTTAATTTTAAGGTAGTATTTTTGTAAATTATTCCTAGGAGTTGCCTCCCGCTCCTCTAAACAGCTGCTGTTGTTGTTACTATTTGAGGGAGAACAACCCAACCAATTGAAAGATGAATTATTAAACTGAAATGAAAGAAGATCGGCACCATCTGACACAGTTAAATTGATTAAGGAAGTGTTTCGACAGTAACACATCAAAACGAAGTCAAATATGGTTGTTGCTAATTCGTGAAACAGAACTTCTTGAGATGTGACATATAGACATGTGCCACCATCTGTCAATATCAATAAGAAATAAAAACTTACAAACTGGACACTGGCCCTTGTTGTTCCAAGATATACTTAAGAACTTGAATACTTTTGGTACTTAAACTTAACTTATACTTTTAGAACTTAATTTAGTTAGAATTGAAATACTTTTAAAATTAATTTCTTGGTTTGGAATTTTCCAAAACAGGAACAAGGTTGTTTCTTCTTTGGTGTGTAACTGTAGAAGGGTCAATAAACACACAAGCTAGAAGTCATACTTAGGGTAAGTGCATATTAATCCCATGGCCCTGTCGCCAACTTCTTTCACATTTTGCAAACTCTCAAGAGGTTGTGGTGCCATGTACTGATGTTTTTTAGTAAGTAGTGGGGGGGGGGGGAGGCACCCTTCCACTAAGTTTGTACTGATTCAAGGAAAGTAATGCAGGGTGTCTACGGATCTGGAAAAGTCGGGGAAATTTTTTCTAACTGGAAAAATCAGGGAAATTTGAAATACAAAGGCCAAAGTCAGGGAAATTGGAAATTCATTGTTATAATAAATAACTTATTAAAACTTTATTTAACTTTTTAAATTTAATTTTTTAGTAATTTTTTACTTTATTTAACTTATTAAAATTCTAATTAGACATTTTTCTAATAACCTATTAATTTACTAATTAAAATTAATTTAATTTTTTAAATTAACTTATAAAAATTAAAACTTACTAAAATAATTTTCCTGAATTGTGCTTTTCATACCACATTGCGTACTGGAAATTTTGAAAAACTTGAACTTTTGACTAAACTTCTTCCAAACATTACTATTTTGCACTAAAACTAATATAATTTATATAAAATTATTAAGCCCATATATTTTCCAGACGAAAATGTTTGTCAAATATATAACTAAAACTTGAACAAAAATATTTTTAGCTAAATTTTCTAATCTGTAAGAGATTTTGGTCATACCAACCTCCTTTGCCTTATAGTCATACACACTTTAAATGGAATAGAAGATGAAGCATCAGCTTTGTGGTTGTATAGCTAAACTCTTTTATAATGAACTCAAAAAGGGCCAAATGAAAATGTTGTTGTAAATATTTAATTAATGCAAGTTTTTAGTGTAAAGGAATGCATTTTTTAATAGTTTTTATATTTGTAAATTCACAGTAATTAAGTCATAAATGGCTTTGGGTAATGCATTAATGGAGAGAGAGAGAGAGATTGTCTTGAAACTTATTTTGATTATGCAAATTTTAATGCATTGTACGTTCTTTACTGCAATTAGCGACTAGAAATCATTTCAGATTTGGTTTGAAAACCTGGAAAAGTCAGGGAAGTTTGAAACAGAATTTGGGTAGACACCCTGGTAATGGCTCATGAACATGTGAGCCATTACTTTTCTTGCTCTTTCTACTTACTCGTGCACATGCTTTGCAAGCCCGGAAATTTTATGAATGTATTAAAATGTCTATATTTTTGAAAGCTGTTAAAATAATCTCCCCCCCACAAACAAATGACAAAGATTAATGGGCGAGTTTCTTTCAAAACCATCTTATTTTTTCATTTTCACTATTGCAAGCTTTGCAAACTTAAGAGATTGCAGTGCCACGATTCACTGATTTTTTAGTAGGCGGAGGGGGGCTGGGGGAACATCCCATCCATTAGACTTGTACTGTTTAAAGAAAAGTATTGGGTAAAAAAATAATTTGGAAAATATAATTTCATAATGGCAGTCATCACCATTCAATTATCATTCATTCAATGTTTTTGTTTCATGTTTTGTTTTTGTTCAATTCAATGAAATTGTCAATTCATTCACCATTCAATTGTCAATGTTCCAACAGACAAGAAATGCTTTAAGAGAACTGATTTGCAGACGGACTACACTGAAAAAATTCTCAGACCAATTATAAGAGTATAGCATGAATTTTGCCGATGTTAGAAGGAGCTTGACGACGGGGGATTAATATGTATTTTTCACTGCTGTACTTTTACTAAACTTACCTTCTTCGTTAAAAGCACCTATGTTTATCACTCGTTGCATATCTCTCATAGCTATATCTTCTCGTTCCTTCCCATTCATCCAACATTCCAAGGCGACTTTACTAATTGCAGAACTACCAGCATTACTAGAAAAAGGAATATAAAATATATCACTTACTAGGGAAAACAAATAAATTACTTTAAACACATCTTTTACAATGTCCATTTGCATAAGTATTATCTATCAGATTTCGGGAAACACCACTGTATCATTAGTATTATTCTTTAAAGTCCAGAACATCATCAGTGGAATGAAAAGAACTGATCATTTCTATCATATTTCAAGAATTCTCGATCATTTCGTAGCTGAGTATACCAACTGGTATAGATATAGAGTTATGTAGGGATCACAACCCCCTCACCCAAATACTTTGAAATAAATTGCAATTTTACATATACTGTAATGTAAAAATGTCAGTCGTTCCTCACTATTCAAGGGGATTTTGTTCCACGAACTGTCCACAAATGCAAAACCATGAATAGCAAAACAAAACTATTTGTGAAAACGGGTTCATAACTAGAACCAGGATTAGGGAGAGTTCAAGTATTACGTAAGCAATATTTTGGCCATTTTATACCCCTCTCCCTCCTAAGCAAAAATTAACATGGGCTAACATAGGAAAATAAGCACAACAGCAATGCCCTCTCTCCCCAAAGGTGCTTACGTAATACTTGAATGCCCCCTTATATGTGATTGCATAAAAACGATGTATTTACAGAATAACTGCATATTTTAAGTGTTTTATTAATTTTAAGAATTTTACTATTCCCTAATCCAAAAAATTTCACTACAACGCTAAAGTTAAACTTTCCTCTTACTTCTTATCTGAGCGGAAAGGCAATGGAATTTGTAAATGTACACGTTTAATTATGTCCTAGGGCTTCAAAAACGTTGTCTTTGCTGAATTATAGCCACCATCCTTGTTATGAAGACCAAAGCTGAGTTTTACTGTGCTTGGCTGGCAATTGATTGAAGGTCAGGTTAAAACATTTATTCTAAAATTCTACAATACTTTCTCTCAGTGATAGTCGTGGGTCTATCATCAATAAACTATCCATAATAGACAACCCGTAAAAGTAAGTGCTGTTCACTATCTTTTGTAGATTTGAAAAGGACTCGTTTTGCCATAAAAATGCTATTACATGATAGAAGATAAAGCTTAACTGTTTAGAACATCGGGGCACACATTGTAATAGAAATTGTGTTGCATAAATGCATGATTTAATCGAATATTTCTACTCTGCAGTTAATAAAAAATCCATTTTTTTTTTTTAAAATGCACGACATAAGATTTTCAAGCATTAAAATATTTCTAAGTGTATGTTTATATATTTTAAGTGCATATACATGGATATTTTGAGGTTCTTTAGTGCATGTTTTGCTGTTTTTTTAGTGTACATAATCCGAACTCTATTCTCAACAGATGTCTTGCATATTAAATGCTGTGCATTGCTACAATATACAGAGGGTGTTTACACATATTTATAAAGGCTTTGATTTTAAATTAAGAAAAGACTAATAGCGCCACGGAAAAAATATGACAACACGCTATTACCTGAAAAGCGGAAAATCGTTTGCGACTAAAAATTTAGTTTGCGATGTGAAATGGCATACGACAGGAAGCTGTGGCTTGAAGGTTATATATTTACCCTTTCCGAAGAGAAATATTCATATTCAATAATTAAAAAGCGATGCAAGAAGCATGGTTTTCATGTTTCAAAATATAAAATAAGCGATATTATTAATGTAAAATGAAAAATCACCAGGCTTTAATATCAAGAGGAAAAAAAAAAAAAAAGAAGTATCACCAAAAGGTTTGTACTGCTAACATTTCTAAAGTGCAGTCTATGGTTTTACAAGAAAATCCAAAACCTCAAAGAACTATTGCAAAAGTTCTGCATCAGCTTCAACTATAAATAAATAAATTAATAAAGATTTGAATTTAATCAAAGCAAAAAAAGTGCAGTTTATCGTCTGCTACCTCGGCATGTTGCTAAGCAGAAGTCTAGAATTTTTGTTTGTGGTTTTGTGGCTCAAGGACTACAATGATCATGCTGCACCGGAACCTACTATTTTCCGAGGAATCTGAACCTCTTAAGGCCTAGGGAACCAAACCGCGGACTACGGTGAGCAGTGCGATCTTTATGAGATCTCCGAGTAAGCGTTCTTTGCACCGTTGGGAGTCGAACCCGAGTTAACGGCGCACTAGGCGAACGTGTTACCACACTGCGCAACCGCAAGGCCCAGGAAGACTAGACACAGATCATCATATGAAAGTCATTTAGAAGGAAAAATTCGTTACAATTGGGGAAGTATGGATTTGTTTAAATATTGTAATAAAAAAAGATCAATTTATTATCAAAAAAGAGGCCCAAGAGACTGAAAAGTGTGGTTCAAAGAAACTTTCAGTAACGGATTTATTGTTATTGCTGGCATCCCTTAAAATGGAAAATTAAAAATAAGAAAAGTTGAAAAAATCCAAAAATCAACTCTACATATTATCAAAATAATGTTCTGACTCCTATTTTTAAAGAAGATATTCCAAAACTGTATCCTATTTACTTTCAAATTGTGGAACTCCATCAGGACAAAGCGAGCAGCCACACCTCCAAAAGTACAACCGCATTTCTAGAAAAAATGAGACAAGAAACTGGAATCAAGTCAACACCAATTAGCCATATTCCTACCCAGTCTCCAGATGTAGCACCGATGGCTTATTGTGCATTTGGACTTTTAAAACAATCTCTTTCAAAACGCCGACCCACTACCTTGGATGGACTGTGGAAAGATGTGGAGGAGGAATTGGAGAAAATCCCGTTTGTGACTTTACGAAAAGTCCTATTATCGTAGAAATCTAGATGTAATATGATAGTTCAAAAACAGGGCTATCAGATAGAATACGGTAAAAAATAATTTTTTTATTGTATGTATTTTATTTACGTTGTCGAAGTTGTTATAAATATGTGTAAACACCCTATGTATTTACAAAAAAAATGTCTTTTACAAACTGTTATTTTTGTATCTTATTTATTCTTGTACAAAACAAGAAAAGTTTATAAATCCCATAGATTAATACATAGTAACAACACCCAAAATGTTTACATATGTGTATACTCTTATCTTTATCCGTTTATTTTTAGTACATTACACAGTAGGCCTATACTTAATAGTACGCATACATTATATTTTGTTTTTACCATAAATTTTATTCCTTGATAAAAACAAAAACCAAACAAACCACAAATCATTGATACAGCAAATAGCAAGGAACGACTGACTACATAATATGTGCGTCCGGCCTCCCGATGATCATGAAACTCTACGCTGATAACAAATGATGTTCTCGATTCTTGAAACTGGGGGATTGGCTAGCTGCTCTTTTATCGTTTGGGGAGTGTTCCACACATGCTTAAAACAAAATTAACATGGTGGCACATTTCAAAGAGTAATCGATAAGTGAGGGAAACTGAGGATGGAGAGATTGGGCATATAGTGTTATTTAAAAACAAATTACACACAAACGCAGTTTAATTTGAGCAGGAGAAGCATTTTACAATTGTTTCGGTGGAAAATCAAGCGTCCACCATCGTCAGAAAATTCGTCCAAACTGATTTGTTGCCACTAAATCGCAAGTGGAAAAAATGAAAAAAACATACTCGAGTGTGTGACAAGCATTTGTTGCCATGCAGGGTGTGAAGTGAAAAAGGAACGAAATTTACGGTAGATTGAAGAGATGCTTATAGAAAGTGGGAAAATAATTATTTTCCCATTGCTCGTTGACTATTGTAGCGGAATTACTGAAGATATGAAAGGCCTCGAAAAAATTGAGATCTGAGGGTGAACGGACTTTTTCAATTATTTTTGCATCAACAAAACAGAAACGATGGTTGTGTTTCCATGAGTGTTTTGCAATGGGCGATTTGTCAAATTCTTATTTTTGTATATAAGATTGGTGTTCTTAGTCTGAATTGAAGTGCTCTCCATGTTTGGCTAATATAGGAAAACCTACATATGGACAGTTTCTTCAATGCAAGGTCAATAACTGAAGGAAGATACCCGTAGTTTATTGCGATACCATGTAAATGTGTGAGCTCCTTAGAGAGCATTTGTTGAAAAGAATACTATTTGGGAGAATGGGAGGTAAGCCAACAAATACAACACATCTTTTGGGATTGTGGGTGTGCGGATTTGGCATGTGGTGGTAGACAAACAGCTCCAAGTTTGTGGTAAACACTGGTTTTTCAACCCATTTCTGATCTTGTAACTATCACATCCACAAAGGCCAATTTCGAATCTTTCCCCCCCCTCCTCGAAGGTGAACTGGATACAGGTATTTAATGTGTTCAAAATGTGGACTATAAGTGCAAGATCAGTCAAGATCGCGAAAACATCGTCAAGTTTCTGATCCAGCAATCGAAGGAGAGAAGGTCCATAATCTTTGTTACAATATAATGCATGCAGATATCTGTAAGCAAAGGAGAGTGAGGGTTCCCCATGAGGCTGTCAGTCTGTTGAAAAAACTTGTTTCGGCACGAAAAAATGGTATTACTTATACACAGATTGGTGAGATGCAAGAGATCTTAAATTTCAAAATCCAAATATTGGAACTTCCTCAATCAGTTGGCGGAAATGTCAAGAGCTTCTTTAATCGGAACGGAAGTGAATAAACTTTTCACGTCAAAAGAAATGATTTTTGAAGAAAAGGTGGTGCAATTTTTAAGGCGCGTGGTAAATTCAAACGAGTTTTTGACTGTAAAGAAATTGTTTTCAAGTAGATGGGAAAAACAATGCACCAGATGTTTTGAAAGAGCATATGTGGCTGTGCCACCTATGCTCTTGAATTCTTGGAGGCCAAATTCATCACCAAAGTTAATTCCACCTCAGATTTGGATTTTTTTTTGAAGCCTTACAAATGTTTATGGACAGTGATAAAGTTGTTAACTTCCCATGTGACAATAGTTTCTTTCCTAATGTTTATAAAAGGCTTTTCACTGGAGGATGACACATGACAGCACGGGTTCCGTGTTTACATGTGTCGAAATCGAACCACCTGAGTGAGCTCATACAACACTACACTTAGACCTTTGTTAGTTTTGAGAATAGCAGACCATCACCTCCGAAACAACTGTCAACCTTTTTACATTAAATTTAACTGTGTTAGTCGTGTTTTTTTATTGCTCATCATAGTTTTTGCATAGTGATTCACTTTTTCAGTACAGAGCATTATTACACTGTCATGACTTTTTCTGTTCTTTTCAGACTATGGTTAGGTAGGTAGATTTGAAGGTGTGTTATTTGGCATATATATGGCATAAAAACTGGTAACAAGGTGTCTACCCAAATTCTGTCTCAAACTTCCCCGACTTTTCTGGACAAAACCTTAAATTTCCAGTCGCTGATTACAGTAAACAACACACAACGCATTAAAATTTGCGTAATAAAAATAAGTTTCTAAGACCATAAAATCCACTAACACAAACTCCAAAGCCATTTATAACTCAATTGCAGTGAATTCACAAATAAAAAAAATGTATTAAAAAATGATTTTCTCCACACTAAAAATTTGCATCAATTAAATATTTATAACATTTCATTTGATGCTTTTCAAGTTCATTATAAAAGAGTTTAGCTATATAATGGAAAAGCTGATGCTTCATCTTTTATTCCATTTAAAGTGTGTATGAATATAGACTATATATATAATGGAAAAAGAAGATCGGTATGATCAAAATCTCTCACAGATCAGAAAATTCAGCTAACCCCCCCCCCAAGTTTTAGTTATATATTTGGCACACATTTTCTACTACAAATATATGGGCTTAATAATTTTATATAAATTATATTAGTTTTGGTGCAAAAGGGTAATTTTTGGAAGAACTTCAGTCAAAAGTGTAAATTTTTCAAAATTTTCGGTATGCAATGTGGTACGAAAAGCATGGTTCAGGAAAATTATTTTAATAAGCTATTTATTATAACAAATTTAAAATTTTCCCCCGACTTCTCCAGATCCGTAGACACCCTATGTTAAGGCCATGTTGCAACAAAATTTACCGTTTACCACATAATTAGAACCTCTCTTAGGTCTAAAGAACCAGACCATAGTGGTTAGAAGAACAGCACATATCCAACAACAACATTGGAATAAATTTTGTTGGCGAGTTTTATTTTGCAAGGGTCATGCTTCACCAGGACCTACAATTTTCTGAAAAATTTGAACCTCTAATGGCCTAAGGCAAGGATGGGGAACCTTTTCATGTTGGAAGGCTGCATTAAATTGTTTTTTTTTTGTTTGTTTGTTTTTTGGTTTTACGGCTCAAAGACTACAGTGGTCATGCTGCGCCGGGACCTA
Source organism: Dysdera silvatica (assembly GCA_006491805.2). Taxonomy (NCBI): domain Eukaryota; kingdom Metazoa; phylum Arthropoda; class Arachnida; order Araneae; family Dysderidae; genus Dysdera; species Dysdera silvatica. Next base: position 96,193,702 of record QLNU02003225.1, on the reverse strand, counting down.
CAGTTTTCCGAGGAATCCGAACCTCTTAAGGCCTGGGGAACCAAACCCCGGACTACAGTGAGCAGTGCGATCTTTTATGAGATCTCTGAGTAAGCGTTCTTTTTGCACTGCTGGGAGTCGAACCCGGATTAGCCGCGCAATAGGAGAACGCGTTACCACACTGCGCCACCGCAGGGCCTCACATTAAATTAACCGTTAATGTATGAAAGCTGCACGTTTTTGTTGTATCAGTCAATCAAGGAAGATTATTTCGTTAAATCTTCTTCTACTCTTTTATACTTAACTTAGGTTTATTTCAAGATTATAATACAAACAAAAGGGAACATAATCATATTTAAAAAAAAAAAAAAAAATCTGCAAAATTTTAATTTAGTCAAAAGGCCGTATGTGGCCATAAGGCTGCAGGTTCCCCAGCCCTGAACTAGAGAATCAAACCCCAGACTACAGAAGTTACTCTGTAAGCACTTTTTTGGACTGTCAGGAATTAAACCCAGGATAATGGTGTGTTAGGTAAACACGTTACTACTCCGTCACCCCAGAGCCCATTGGAATCAATCCCAGATTAATGGTACGACAAATTCATGTGTGATCACTAGACCACCGTATGGCTAATTCAAGAGTGGGATGGGACCTATTGGTTGCAGAATAGTAATATTTAAACCAATGATCTCCAAGTGTGTATATCTATCAGCATATTTTAATATAGTCAGTAACGATGTTTATTAGTGCTTTTAGTTCATTTATGAGATTGATTAATAAAAAATATCAAATACAACCACCGCACCACGATTTTTGTAGGGTCTGTATTTATATAAAGGAACTTCATGAGAGCTGGAATTTCACTAAACACTTACACCACACTTGGAAGTTATGAGAAAATTACAGTCAACACAATACCTGCATATTATATATGTTACCTAAAGATTTATTGACAAAAAAAAAAGTACACATTAGGTTGCTTTTGATCCAGTGTTTTTTATCCTGATCTTCTGCCAATTAATAAACTATCGAAGGGAGCCAGCATAATCAGAACTTTATAATTACGTTTCTGGTTTTATAACATATATTAAAGTGTGTGTTAACCTCAAAAATCATTCGAGAACATTTGCTTTAATGAGTGAGTTACAAAATTGGCTTACTGTTCTGAATGAATTGATTGAAGTAAAAAATTTTCAGTGAACATGTAAATAGAATTTTTTTACTCAGCTTTCTCAAAGAAAAAATGATCGCACTTCCGACTACACAATAAAACACACTTTTAAGTTTACACAAGCTGGCAAAAATTTACGTAAAGTTGAAGTTAATAACTTGGGGGAATTAATTATTTTGGACAAGTATATTTTTGAAAGAGACTGTTACAGTCAAACCTTGTTAACATGAATAACACATGTAAAATGAACTGTTCCCTGAATTCATAGCAAATCGGATAGCAATACGTTCCTATCCTTTCCAGTTAACAAGAGCATCAAAATAACAAGGTTTGACTGTATTCATATAGTAAGAAATTATTCTAAATGCAACAATTCCTCATATTCGAGAAGGATAAGAGAGGCGATGTGCATCACCCCACCATCTTCAAACTGATACTTAATCACTGTCTTATAATAAAAAATAATCTATATTGAGTACACACAATAACTAAAACTTGAAGCTTTAGAGAATAAAACAAGTCTTGCTTGCCTTAAAAATAGGAATATGTTTTTCCTGTAATCAATGCCGTCGATATCATTATAATAATCCATGTATGGCTTCAAGATATCAATCATTCCAGCTGGCATTTTATCTACTTCATCAAAAATGAACAGGGAACGTCCACATAGTTCCGTTTTTTCCTTAAGATCTTGTTGTAATTTCGCCTAAGTAACAATTATAATACTTGAAATAAATAAAACACGATACACTTGGTAGTTATTTTATCATGAATGTATTGACCAACAGACACATTCACAAACTGAAAAAAAAGGGGTCCCATAAATATTGCTTACTCTTTGGCCCAAGAATAAATATCATATGGGAAGGGGTAGACACACAAGGGACATTCAAAAAGTAAGTTACACTCAAACAATGTAGGTCCATAACATTTTATTGAGACAAGCGTTACTTTTACAACATACATAGACCACATTATTTCTCTATGTAATCATCAAGTCGCTGTAAACATTTCTCAGGACGTCACACTAATTGTTTGATGTCCTGACAATGAAAATTTGCTCCTTGGTCATGGAGCCAGCACAGAACAGCTTTCTTAAGCTGGTCATCATTGTCAAATTGGCATTACCCAGATGATCTTTCAGCTTGTCAGACATGTGAAAATTGCAAGGTGGCGGATCAGTATTGTATGGTGGACATTGCCAGACCTCCCATCCAAACCTGTAAAACAAAGCCTGCGGTGTGTGCGTCATGTGAGGTGCTGCATTTTCGTGCAAGTGGACAATGCCTTTACTTAGTTTTCTATGCCTGTTGATTTTCACAGCTGTGCACAAAACATTTGAAAGTTTTGCAGTACGACACACAATCAATGACAGCGTTCTTCCCAAAAACTCAGTGTACACAGCTCCTTCACAGTCGTAAAAAACGAAACCCATGACCTCAACCATTAATGAGGCAACTTCGAATTTTGTTCTCACAGGCGACGATGAATGTCTCTATGCTGTTGACACTCGCTTTGTTTCTGGGGTGAAATGATGCACCCATGTCCCATTATATGTAATAATGCTGCTTAGGAAATTATTGCTTACCTTTGAGTAACGCTGAAGAAGTTCAGGGAAGCCTGAAGCTTTACTCCTTTGTGTTCGGAAGTCAATAAGCGAGGAACTCAGCATGAAAACAATTTGCGATTATCCAGTTGGTGGATTGGTATGATGGAGTGAATAATGCTAATGGATATTTCCAATTCCTTTGCAATATTTTGCCATAATTAATTTGTGATTGCTGCCAATCACGTCGTTCACACACTGCATCAGGTCTGTTGTGTCCGCCATTGTTGTCCTTCCTCGCTGTTCTATATGTCAAGTTTATATGGTCATCTTCAAACTGCTGGCACCATTTCACTATGGTTGGACATGACATTACGTATGATCCATACACTGCCGATATTTCACGATGACTCTCAGTACACATGCGATGTTTCGCATACTTTAGCATTGGAGTAAGTTTTCAGCTGATGTGGCATTTTTTTCACGTGCTATGCAGTAATGCTTGCCAGTAATTGAATGAGAATGGCAATGTAAGAAGTCGTGAACCTCAACTCTCTTCTGAACAAGCTCTGCTCTTGTTGCATGGTGTTGCTATTTTCAGGGAGACAAGTGTAACTTACTTATTTGAACGCTCCTTGTACTTCTGATTTATGATACATTTGCACACAACCAATTTTACTAGGAATCAAAACCAATGCCATCGAATGGCGAAATTAGCAACTTTATATTCAACAGGGTGGATTTATTTATACTGAAATAATGAAACAGGTACCTGTAAAGGGTCTGATGATCTCATATGATATTTGAACAGCACATTTAGACGCAACTAATCCCACTTTAATAGGGTTCTTATTAGTGATGGAAAGCCTCAGAAAAAACCTCGAAATTTTGGGGAAAAAAAATTTTATTTCCTGCTTTTTTTCCCTGAAGTTTTTTCCCATGAACTGGAAATTTATAAAAAGAAGTAAAATGTTTTAAATTTTATGAGAATTTCATTCTATGTATCATTCTTCTTTTTTCTGTCATACCTATCTATTCCTTTTTGCAATAAAATTTGGATTATTTTTCAGTAAATTTGTGACATACAGGAGGAAAATGGAATGACTATTTGCGCAAGAAATAAATATTTCGAAGATGGATTAAAAATAAGATAAACTCACATGGAAAACTGTACACATAATAGAAATTTGTAAAAATGTTAAATATAAAAATATAACATACTATCATTTGAAAAATTCTGTCTTTTTATATATACATGTAATTTTACTATAATTTTCAATATAGATAGCAGTAAGCTTATATATAGAACTGTTATTAAATAGAGTCAAATATACATCCTTTGTTAACAGTAATTCCTTGCTGAGATTTGCTTATCTACCCCTGTTTTTACCATAGGTATTGCCATAAATATCGGTCCTTTAATTTATCAAGTTGTAAAACTTCAATTTTTGATGTCGAAAATTGCATATAATTAAACTTTGCACAGAAAATTGAGTTCAAGGGAATTATACTGCTATAGTTTATAGCAACAAATAAACAGGCACTATATTATTTCATTTCATACACTTCTTATTTTTGGTTTAAGATGTTTCGTTAATTATACATACATATACACACAGTAAAACCTGCTCATTTGGCCACCTGCCTATCTTGGACCTCTTGACAAGAAATTAAAAAGCCTATATAGTAACAAGGGATGACATATTTCAATCTTGGATGTTGGACCAGAGAAATCATTGGAATTTGGAACACAAAGAACGTTAAAATATAATCAAAATTTCTTTGTAAATTGACCATCAATAATGCAACCTGAAATTATTGAAAAACTTGCAGTACTGTATAGAAACATTGCGTGCCTAGGCAAAATTTGAAGAAAACCATGCAAGTAAAAAATAATTTTAATGACAGTACATGGTTAATAAATATTTCTATTTGTAATGTGTGTATAACATTAATGGGGTGCACAAGCCAAGTTGTGTCCTTTTTAATATGCACACATACCATTGATACTATATATATATGTGTGTGTGTGTATGTTTTGGGGGTTTTTTTTTTGTTAATTTTTGAGGTGGGGGAAGGGTTATACTTTTATAAGTGGGCCACCTATCTAAATGGACCAAGAAATTGTGGTGGTCAACTTCATAGGTTTCACTTCATATATATAACCGTCATTAGGTGAACATAAAAATACCAAATGAAAAAAAAAAGTGAAATACAGTAGAGTCTCCATATAACGAACTTCCATATAACAAAGTTTTCTATTTAATGAAATTTTCGGCGGAACCTTGACTTTGAATGGCACTAACATGTAAATTTGTCTCCATATTACGAAAAACAATTTCTACATAACGAAGTTCTTTTTATAAAGAATTTGATTTTTTTAATTTACCTTTTACAATTTTTCAGCGGGATGGTTAGGTAGAATAGATAGTTGAGCATTTTAAGCAAAAAGACGGAGGTGAGGTAGCCTTCTGTATTGTGGACATAGGGTCAGTTGTGATAAATAATTCTATTGTTCTAAACTGGGAACTTTGAATCGGCGGGGATGTATCACTCTGCAGGTGTGGCTAAGCCACGAAATTTGCTTCTCGCACATACGTGTTGCATTGTTGAAGAAAATGTTATAGATGACGTGTTCCGATATTTACAAAAGTGTGAGAATTTCTATAAATAAAACGTTTTTAACAAGATACTTGTACAAAGCAAAATTAGTGATTATTTCTCTGTTTCAAATATGTTGTATGAGGATCATACAGATATAAAGTAATCCTCAGTCTTTACTTTTGTTATTAATTTGTACGTACTTGTATACAAAAAATATTTAAATTCGTTGAAAAAGAAGAGTCTACTGAACTTAGTTTTTACTGTCCAAATTTAGCTTTTTTCATTTTATCGAAATTAAGTTTCATCATTTATGTTAATTTCTATTTAACGAATTTTCCTTATAACGAAGTTTTTCAGAGGAACGATGGCACTTCGTTAAATAGAGACTCGACTGTATTTGAAAATTGGTATAATCTTTAAAAGGAAATATTTAGTCAGTATATAAAATATCCTGACACCTTGATTTAAAATTTTAAGCTAGGAAATGAAGAAATACTAAATTATGTACGTATTTTCCAAAATTTGCTCTCTTATACCTTTCATTAAATTTATAAATAGGTATTAAAAATTAAACCTAAAAATCAGTGTTAAAATCTATTAGATATCGCTACATTAAAATCTTAATAGCTGAAAACAATATTTATATGGATTGTTAAAAAGGAAATTTACACAAGAAAAGTTAAAAAATTGACATCATAACATCAAGTTGAATAAATAATTGCTACTTTGCAGCAAACTAATAGATACAAGGTAAAAAAAATGCTAGCCATCCTGTCCTCATTTTTTTTAAGTCCACTATTGGTCTCTTTTATTATATTGGTGTATGGCAGTATGTTGTCAGTCGTCACTTCATAGAGATACCATACAGGTGATCGATATCACCTCGCAATACATATAAATATCATCAAGCTTACTAAGGGGTCCAATCCAAACCCAGCAACCAGTGATTATAATATCCATTGGGACCAGGTCTTCACTCTGAATCTGCTGATTCGTTATTGCTTGAAGAACATTTCACAGATGCACTGTGGTATTCATTAAACAGGTTCAAATTCTGAGATAATAGCAACTATTTTTTTAACATTTGATGCAGTTAACTTATTGCACAATTTTGTATGTGTATTTCCGGAAGCAGACCCGTTTCTTTCACATGCCGCCAATGTTAGAGGAATTTGTAATAAATGGGAAGCAAGTGAATTCAGTAGTTGTATAATACAAAGCCCAGATCACCAAGAGTACGATCAGCATAGTTTACAGATTCTCATATTGACGTTCTACTTCAAATTACAAAAGAACTAGTTCTCAGCCACATTTGATATAGTTTTTCCAATGTAGAGTTCAAGCTGATTTGCCTTTTTAGTTATATAATCAAAAGCACTGCAGATAAACCTTCTGTCAGTCCTGTAGAGCATGGATATAATAAATCTGCTGCTGAATGTATTATCTGACAATGAACTATTTTTATTTTTGCTAAAATTTTTACTTTTCCCCCCCCACTGAGAATGTACGGGAGAAGTGGATAAATTGGTATTTATTACATCTCTATTGTTGAGGGACGTCAGAAAGCAGAGCATCGTTCGATTTTGATTTTATTATAGCCGAAGCGATGGGTTTTAAGATCTTTAACCCTCAAATCAAATTGGGATCAAAATCCCAAACGAATTAAGTGTATTTAAAAAAAAAAAAAATTGATTTAAAATTCGTTAAAGGGTATTAAAAGGAGTTGATTTATACTGATATTATATTTTCCACACGTTATTACCAAAGTTACCAGTTGTAACCATATGGCTACTTGATAGATAAAGGGTTAAAGAGTTTTGCAACTGGAGCTCAAAAACATAATTAATTACAAATATGCATAAATATTAAATTTATTTTTAACTCGCTGTGCCAATATAAAAATAAAGAAAATTGATGCAAAATCAATTTTTCAGGGAGAAAAACAAGCAAAACTTTTTTTTCTGCCACGTCAAAATTTTCAAAAATTTTACATCGCTAGTTCCTACTCACATTGAGGAAAAAAAAAATTCTCTGAGCAAATGTGGGGACCTGGTTGCAGGGAAAACAGCTGCATGTTTGTGGGAGATTTAGTTATTCAGAACAGAAGATCGGGAGGTTTTCCTCTCACTTTTTCCAAATTTGATAAGAAACATCTCATTTTCCCCTGGCTTTTATGAAAATTTCAGACTTCCCAGGTGTGTGTACCTTTGTACACCCCTTTCGATGAACATAGTGTCACCATTTGTGACTGACCAGCCTAACAATGGTCAGTTGGCTGTATTTTCAGAGTGAAAAAACTGCTCCTTTGTGTGTTGTTGCAATAAAAAATTCTGTAACAAACAGTTATTTCGACACTGGCGTAAGGTTTAAAAACACGACGTTTCGGGAGCCAACTGCTCCCTTTGTCAAGTGAAGGCAGAAATTCTGCCTTCACTTGACAACATCGTGTTTTTAAACCTTACGCCAGTGTCGAAATAACTGTTTGTTATGGAATCTCCTGGTGAAACTCTGTATTGTTTCGTTAAAAAAAATTCTACTTTGAACAAAAACGATGACAAGTTACGTAGAAAAAAAAAAGAAGAAAATATAGATGTTATTGTCTTAGAAAAAGATATTTGAAAAAACATGGATCACGAACCCTTTAATATAAATTGAAATAGATGATTAATATACTTAAAATGACCATTGTTTTTATGGTTAATTTTATTTACTTCAATTTTAACATTCAACCATTAACTAACAGACACCTCTGAAGGACAGTTATGCTTGCAGAATCCACAGATGACTGCTATTCAAAAGTTTTACTGTACATATAAAGACAGAAAAGGAAAATAAAAAGTTTACCTTATATTCTGGAACGAGTTTTTTGTGCGGAAAATGGTTTGTTGCAATGTACATATGTACATATTTGCTTTTCATTCCTTCTACATAGAGATGATTGGCGATCATTTTGCTTACAAAATTTTTACCACTTCCCGTTGATCCATGGAAAGCCAGTACAAGAGCTTTTTGGGGGTCTTTTTGGTTTATAAAACCTTTCAGAACTTTGGTGACAATACGTTCAACTAAATGCTGACCATGAAGCGATCTCTTAAAAGTGCTCGTCAAACCTAAAAGAAGTCGGTAACATATATGTAAAGAGTAGATTAGATACATATCAAAGGTTTAAGCAAGAATTATTCTAGAGCAGTAACCGGAGACCAAATGACATCAGCAAGTTACTTAACACGCTTGCTATTCACAAAAGGTGTACTTCCACATTTGCAAATAAAAAATTCATAAATTTTCAATATACTTTCAATTACAGCAGATCCGTGTATGTTTGTATTTATTGTCAGATACCCCATTTGTGAATGTGAAATGAGGTTAGTGAATTCAAATGAGCTTTTCAATCAACTGGAATGGTGGTGTCAGGTTTATTATGAAAGTACGCAATAAAAAAGGTTATCTGTTAGGAAAAATGCATGGTTCAACGAAAGTAACTTCCATTAGAGCACTATTCTGCTTTTGAATCTTTACTTCTGACATGAAGCAACATTCTGGGGGAAAAAAAAAAGGTAATTATTTTTGTTTGCTTGTCAGTTTTATGATGAAAGGACAACAAGGATCATGCTGTGTCAGGGCTTACAGTTTTCCGAGGAATCAGAACCTCATAAGGCCTAGAGAACCAAACCCCAGACTACAGTGAGCAGAGTTTTTTGAGAGGTGAGTTTTTTTTTAATACATTTCTAAAAATTCTGGGCAAATTCATCATGGCCGCACCTAGAACGGAAGTTGCGGCATGCAGGAAGCTGGCACCATTGGTAGCAAGAAAGGAGAAATTAATATAGAGTTACGTCCATTGATTAAGCAGTAGATGGCTTTTCCTTGGAGGCTGCATTAAAAAAAGACATGTAATTTTTGTTACTTTGCTGTTCTTCTTTGCTGATGAAGAAGCTGTTCATGGAGTGCCACATAAAAAGGGTTGAAGTATACAGTAGTATTATAGGTACTCGTTTGCAAAAACAAACATTCCGTGACAGTACAGATGTATCCCATGCTTTCTCGTCAAAACTCGTGCTATAGCATACTCTAAAAACAGATAGAAGATTCTGTCGAGCGTAAAGAATGTGCAAAGGCATGTGGCAGTTGTATTGTAGCATCGCAGTGTCCGTTCTGCTATTGTTTACTGGTTACGCAACTCTGCATGTCAAAAAAAAGTTGTTGATTGATTGTGGTTTTACGGCTCAAGGACTACAATGGCCATGCCTACTATTTTCCGAGGAATCCAAACCTCTTAAGGCCTAGGGAACCAAACCCCGTGAGCAGTGTGATCTTTATGAGATGTCTGAGTAAGCGTTCTTTGCACCGTTGGGAGTCAAACCCGAGTTAAAGGCGCACTATGCGAACGCGTTACCACACTGTGCCACCGCAGGGAGTGGACAAACTTATTCTTTGTTTTTTCTTCTGTTAATATGATCATAAGTTTTGTTGCTAACTGTATGTTTGTGCACTGGTATATGAAAAATTTATAGAGGAGGGGTTAAAACTCCATATACAGTAAAATCTGTCTATAATGATATATTCCCTTGGTTCCTATATATATATATATAGATATCCAGTGGTACCTTGGTTCTCGTCATTAGTTGGTTCCAGAATTCCATTCCCAAAGGTTGAAATTATGAGAAAAACCTTAGAACTTGTTAATCCCCACACCAATACAAACCCTAACATACACAATATGTACTTTGAGCTTACAGAACAGTGTCGCGTGCACACCACCACCCCGCATGGTACAAAATAATTTGAAGCTCCACATGCACTTCTCAAACTTATTCTGCAGCAGTATTAAAAATTGTCGGTGTCACCTTACTCGAATAAAACGGACATCATGTCCCAATTCCAAAATTACTTTCTGATCAAGGTATTGATACTATGGGCAAATCCAGAACAGTGGCACTTCCATATAGGGGGGCGAGGCCCTTCCCTTGGGCTAACTAAACAAAAAATTATTACGCCAACAGACACTGGTAAATTATTTTATTAAAAATGTAAGATAAAATTAGTGATGTTCCCAAGATTTCCCTGAACTCTGGTGACATTGATGAGACTGCTGTTGAGGCAAGCAACAGCAGCAGCAGTGGCCCGGGACCGGAACTGGGCAAAATACTAGGAAATATACATTTTCGATACAAAATACATAGAAATATGTATTTTCGATACAAAATGCAAAATGTATTTTAAAATACTTTTCGAAAATACGAATTACATTTGCTAAAGGTGTTTTTTTTTGTCTTTAATATACTTGGGCAGCCTAAGCTTGGATTAATAATTTCATTATCTTAACTATATTATCATAATTTCATAGTAATATATAATCGCATAATTCCATAATATGTCAACATAATTTCATATGTCACAATCATTTCACATTGTTTGTGAATCCACATTTACAATTGTAAAAATATTTGATAAGAAATCGATTTGTTTAGTTCTTACCACAATAAGACTAACTATATGCACTATACAGGGTGTCCCAAAAACACGGACGCAGTTCTAATTCCTTAAATATTGATTCTAGACATATGTATTAAATTGGAAAGCGGCGTAAAAAAAAGGTGCAGAATTTTATGAAATTTATTAAAATTGCAGAGGATTATTTTTTGAAGAAATACGAAATTTAAATTTTTATACAGTCCCCGTACACAAAAATTTCCAATAAGTGAAATGTGCCCCATAATCCAATAGGTCAATATACAAAATTTCAGCATTCTAGTGGAAAAAGAACCAGAGATATGAAAGTCCAAAATAACTGATAACACCCTTTAAGGGGAGCAATAGATGCCGGGAAGAGGGCAATTCCTTCTAAGTCACGTTATTTTAGGTCTTCATATCTATG